>OY744609.1:37351395-37890395 GCA_963556255.1 Allolobophora icterica | reverse complement strand
ATATTACTATAATTTATGGAACATATCGTCCTGAGTGGCTAAGGTAGTCTTAATACGTAATAGTAATATTAGGAGGTTTCAGCATTTTGATTAATGATATTTAATGTAATAATTCTGTTTACACAATGAGTAGCTATGGTTCAGAATATAATCATATTCTGGTGTAAATACTATACCTTATGGAACATATAGTTCTGAGTGGCTAAGGTATCTTTAATACGTAGTAGTAATATTAACGAGTTTCATCGTTTTCATTAATGCTATTACCATAAGTAATAATTCTGTCCACACAATGAGTAGCTATGGTTCAGAATATAATCATATTCATGTATAAATATTATTATACCGTATGGAACATATAGTTCTGAGTGGCTAAGGCAGTTTGAACACGTAGTAGTAATATTAACGAGTTCCAACGTTTTGATTAATGCTATTACTATAGGTAATAATTCTGTCCACACAATGAGTAGCTATGGTTCAGAATATAATCATATTCTGGTGTAAATATTATACCTTATGGAACATATAGTTCTGAGCGGCTGAGGTAGTTTTAATACGTAGTAGTAATATTAACGAGTTTCAACGTTTTGATTAATGTCATTATTATAAGTAATATTTCTGTCCACACAATGAGTAGCTATGGTTCAGAATATAATCATATTCTGGTGAAAATATTATACCTTATGGAACACATCGTTCTGAGTGGCTAAGGCAGGGGTGGGCAAACTTCTTGCACATGGGGCCACATTAAAAGCCAAAAAAATTCGGAGGGCCGGTTAACAAATTTTTAACTTTAAATAACGACTAACATGAAAAGAAGTTTACTATTTATAATATATTAAATACCCGGTACACTTTGGGTGTTACTAATGAGATGTATGCGAATGTGAGTATACATGCATTTAATCTGGGACAATCTTAGTCCCAGATTTAATTAACAAGTTTCTCATAATCCGGAGTGATTGCGCTGGTTGCAATTCGCAGTTCGAGTTCAAGATTATATAAGTTAACTGAGATCTATAGGCTACTTGAATTTATATACAGTATCTTCATAGTTGAAAATCTTTGTTGACAGATGTAAGTGGATGCAAATAAAACAAAAAAATTTAAGGCAAAAGTTTGTAGATTTGAGAATTTTTCATTCTCGCGGTCTAAATTTTTATATATTTTCTGAAGAGTTGTGGGGGCCGGAATAAAAGTGTTGGCGGGCCGGATCCGGCCCGAGGGCCGTAGTTTGCCCACCACTGGGCTAAGGTATCTTTAATACGTAGTAGTAATATTAACAGTTTTCATCGTTTTGATTAATGCTATTACTATAAGTAATAATTCTGTGCACACAATGAGTAGCTACGGTTCAGAATATAATCATATTCATGTATAAATATTATTATACCTTATGGAACATGTAGTTCTGAGTGGCTAAGGTAGTTTTAATACGTAGTAGTAATATAAACGAGTTCCAACGTTTTGATTAATGCTATTACTATAAGTAATAATTCTGTCCACACAATGAGTAGCTATGGTTCAGAATATAATCATATTCTGGTGTAATACTATACCTTATGGAACATATAGTTCTGAGTGGCTAAGGTAGTTTTAATACGTAGTAGTAATATTAACGAGTTTCAACGTTTTGATTAATGCTATTACTATAAGTAATAATTCTGTCCACACAATGAGTAGCTATGGTTCAGAATATAATCATATTCTGGTGTAATACTATACCTTATGGAACATATAGTCCTGAGTGGCTAAGGTAGTTTTAATACGTAGTAGTAATATTTGCAAGTTTCAACGTTTTGATTAATGCTATTACTATAAGTAATAATTCTGTCCACGCAATGAGTAGCTATGGTTTAGAATATAATCATATTTTCGTGTGAATATTATACCTTATGGAACATATAGTTCTGAGTGGCTAAGGTAGTGTTAATACGTAGTAGTAATATTTGCAAGGTTCAACGTTTTGATTAATGCTATGACTATAAGTAATAATTCTGTCCACACAATGAGTAGCTATGGTTCAGAATATAATCATATTCTGGTATAAATATTATACCTTATGGAACATATAGTTCTGAGTGGCTAAGGTAGTTTTAATACGTAGTAGTAATATTAACAAGTTTCAACGTTTTGATTAATGCTATTACTATAAGTAATAATTCTGTCCACATAATGAGTAGCTATGGTTCAGAATATAATCATATTCTGGTGTAATATTATACCTTATGGAACATATAGTTCTGAGTGGCTAAGGTAGTTTTAATACGTTGTAGTAATATTAACGAGTTTCAACGTTTTCATTAATGCTACTACTATAAGTAATAAATCTGTCTAGACAATGAGTAGCTACGGCTCAGAATATAATCATATTCATGTATAAATATTACTATACCTTTTGGAACATATCGTCCTGAGTGACTAAGGTAGTTTTAATACGTAGCAGTAATATTAGCAGGTTTCAGCATTTTGATTAATGATATTAAATGTAATAATTCTGTTTACACAATGAGTAGCTATGGTTCAGAATATAATCATATTCTGGTGTAAATATTATACCTTATGGAACATATAGTCCTGAGTGGCTGAGGTAGTTTTAATACGTAGTAGTAATATTAGCAGGTTTCAGCGTTTTGATTAATGATATTAAAAGTAATAATTCTGTTTACACAACGAGTAGCTATGGTTCAGAATATAATCATATTCTTATGTAAAAACAATACCTTGGAGAACATATGGTACTGAGTTACTAAGGTAGTTTTAATACTTAGTACCAATTTTAACAAGTTTCAACGTTTTGATTAATGCTATTACTATAAGTAATAATTCTGTCCACACAATGAATAGCTACGGTTCAGAATATAATCATATTCATGTTTAAATATTATACCTTACGGAATATATAGTTCTGAGTGGCTAAGGTAGCTTGGTATTATTAGGAAGTTTCAACGTTTTGATTAATGATAAGTAATAATTCTTTCTACACAATGAGTTGCTATAGTTCAAATTATAATACATTTCTGGTATAAAATTATATCTTGGGAACATATATTACTGAGTGGCTGAGGTAGTTTTAATAGTGAGTAATGAGTTGCTACGGTTCAGAATATGATCATATTATGGTACAGAACAGAACAGAACATTTTTATTGGTCCACACATTTGATTTACCTAGAAACTTTAACATCAGGTTGTTTTACCAGTTAAAGACTCGTTTACCGTTTAACAGATACTATTTTAGTAAACCAATGTTTGTATTAAATAACAATACACACAACTAATTTAATTTATCATATTAACATGTTTATTTTAATACATAAGATTACCAAATGTTCAAAGCAATAATATATGTTCCTTATATTAGTATCATTGGTGTGTGCTGAGCCTGACTGTTTAATAAAAGAAAAGAAACCTGAATGATAAGGATCGGAAATATTAATAGGATACCAAGGGAGACCCAGAAGGGATGGTGTCGCGCTGAGGCGAGCACCCCTATTGCTTGTTAATCCCAACATGGGAGTCGAATATAAGGACCAGGAGATTAAGTAAGTTAATACAATATAGGATACAATAAAGTAAAGTGAAGCAGAGCAAAGATAGGGCAATAGCAAGTGAACTGAAATAAATTCTGTAATGTAATATAAAGTAAATTTAATTGTAAAGTAATATTATTGTAATATTAGATTAGTTCAATCTATGTTAGTTCCAACTCTTATACATCCAAGTTGATGAGGTCAGTACACCAACATTAATCATATTAGATTCAGCCAAGTAGCATTTCAAGTTATGAGGTCAGTATACCAACATCAATCTTATTAGAATCAGCCAAGTAGCATTTCAAGTTATAAGTAAACAAACAAATCTGACCCATTTGTTAGTAATCTATACTACAAAATTTAATCTGCATAAACGAAAAACCAGAATAATCATCACTGGCCACAAAAGGTGGCCCTAAAGGGATTAGTTAATCCCGCTAAGCAGGAGCACCTATAGTGGACCAATCACTCTAACTATATGACTGTCATTAGAAAGAGTCTTGAGAGGTCTATTTCTGCATAGAATATAGGGCGTATCGATGTATCGATGAATACATAAAAATACCAATTTGATATTCAAGTAACTTGTCCAATTTAAGTATTCTCAAACTCAGAAATAAGTCATGAGTATGATCCAAATAGTGCGATTTAGTTATTATTTTTATAATTCTTTTGTGTAGTATATTTAATTTGCTAAGCCTAGAACTTTAGTTAGAAGCCCACACCAGATTACAGTAATACAGATAAGGGTAAATCATAGTAAAATATAGAGTATTTAATATTTCAGATGATAGTAAGTAGGAGATTCTTTTTATCACCCCAAAATTCCTAGCCATTTTGTGGGATATTTGTTCAATATGTTCTTTCCAGGTTAGATATCTGTCAAGGTAAACCCCTAGGAACCGAGTCTACCTGGGGAATTTCAGTCCGGTCAATTATAAGCTTTTCTAATGTATGGTTTCTGATCTTACCCCTTTGCTGAAAAATAGGATGTAATTGGTTTTGTTTAAGTTTCAAGATAGTTTGTTGGCCTTAAACCAGTTAGCTATTTGCATTAGTTCCTCATTAGTTATGTCAAATAGGTCCTTATAGGAGGCTTTAGAATAGAATACATTGGAGTCGTCAGCAAATAATATAAAATTTTGTAAGGTAGACGATCAAGGAAGATCATTGATATAAATAAAAAATAATACAGTCGCCAGGAGAAGTCCAGTTAGATATCCAGATGTTTAAAAGCCAATGAAAAAATTCAGAGTTTTCAGGTGTTCTTAAGGAGATAGAGTTCGATCATCGAACAAGAGATAAGTAGGCAATTCCATTCCCTCGGGGCTGCAAGACGAAATGCACGTATAGTATTGAGTGGCTAAGGTAGTTTTCAAACTAAGTAGGACGCCTAATTACACAGCAAAATTATACGTTGGAAAATATACGTATAACACTGATTATGGTTAATTTCTTGCTATAATATACTGTGGTGTAAAATTTATACGTTGCAGAATATATATCACTGAGTGACTACGGTTAATTTCTTGCTATAATATACTCTGATGAAATAATTATACCTTGTGGAACATATAACACTGAGCGATTATGGTTAGTTTCTTGCTATAATATACTCTGGTATCATAATTATACCTTGGGGAACATATAACACTGAGTGAATATGGTTAATTTCTTGCTATAATATACTCTGGTGTTATAAATTATTCCTTGGGGAACATATAACACTGAGTGACTATGGTTAGTTTCTTGCTATAATATACTCTGGTATCATAATTATACCTTGGGGAACATATAACACTGAGTGAGTATGGTTAATTTCTTGCTGTAATATACTCTGGTGTTATAAATTATACCTTGGGGAACATATAACACTGAGTGACTATGGTTAATTTCTTGCTATAATATACTCTGGTATAAAAGTTATACCTTGGAGAACATATGGTATTGAGTGGCCAAGGTAGTCTTCTTGCGTGGTGAAACGTTGCCTACTCAGGAAAAAAACTATATCAGAATCGGCGTGCATTAGCCCCAAGGCAGTCCCAGTGGTGGCTACGTATGTCATCTATGACCTTTTAAGCTTTGCGCTATGAATCTAGCACGCATAGGGGCTGAGATACAGAGTGAGTAGCTATGGTGCAGAGTATAATCATGAGTAGCTAATAGTCGATTCATATGTATATATATATATATATATATATATATATATATATATATATATATATATATATATATATATATATATGAAGGCTGGTTTCTTATCCCTTATGGTAATAGTTTTCTGTGGGAAGAAGGTGTCTAGGTTAGGGTTGTGTGCATAAATGTGTAGAAGGCTTCAAAGGTTGCTGTTGGTGTGTCCAAATATGTGAAATGTGAAATATGAAAATGTGTGTGTGTGTGCGTGCGTGTGTGATCATTATATCCACAGACTATTCAAAGGCCTTTGCTATGGGCTGCCACTCCACACTTGCAGGAAAACTTGGTTGGCTTGGCATTCCAGACTATATACATGCATGGCTCATGAATTATCTGATAGACAGAGGCCACTCTACAAAACTCAACACGGAATTATCTCTAGCGGCCTTTATCAATGCCAGCATCGTGCAAGGCTCTGCTGTTGGACTGCCTAATTGCATCGTCAGAGCATCAGACCTGCATCCATTCCACAACAGCAACAAACTAGTAAAGTTCGAGGACGACTCTTACTTGTTAATTAGATCCTCGCATGCACACACAGTCGTGGAGGAAATATGAACATATCAGCCACTGAGCTAGACTTAAAAACAACCTTCGCCTTAATGCTTCCAAAACAAGGGAAATGATTGTAAGACAGAGAAACCTAAAAAGCAGTCTCCAGAGAAGTGACCTTCCTACGATTGTGCCAGGCACGGCCAGGGTTCAAGAAATGAAAATATTAGAAGTCACTATAAGATCAGACTTAACTATGGGGCCACATCTTCACGACATTGCAATTGCAACAGCGATCACACAACTAATGTATGCCTCACCAGCTTGGTGGGGCTATGATAGCTCGAAGGACAAAAGTCAATATTGAGCGCTTGATAAATCGAGTGATGCGAGGAGGATTATAGCAGTACCCCATCTTTCTGCCAACCAGTTGGCCAAAATTACTGATGCGTGCCTCTTTCAGACAGTAGCAGAGAATGAGAATCATATACTCCATCACTTATTTGGGGAATAATTCTCTTTGTAATCATCAACACCATCTTCGTAATAGAATGCATAAATGCACTTTACCAAAAAAGAAAACAACTATTTCCCCCCTATTCTTTAAAAGAACTCTTAATAATGGAGCAAACTCTTTTTCTTATAATGCACCAATTTGCGGCATGTCAGCTTGTTTTCCTCAATAAATGAATAATTTATTGTATTGTATTATAAGTGTTGCTCATGTCCTTTTGCTGATGTCTTCGTCAAATCAAAACTTGGAAACCGCGATTAAGGCAACAAGCAAAATATTAAGGGAAAAAAGTCATTGGCAGTTGATAGCTTAGCGACTGGTTTCGACTTGAGGGCTTAGAGGCAGATGGCAGCGGTGCCAGGGACTAATTGCCGACTCAGCAGACTCGATACTGGAACTTGCAACTTCTTGATGTATGGCAGAGCAATGATAATCGCAACACGATGATCTTGAAATGTATCAGTCCTCAGCAGAAAGCCAGTGCAGTGTTTTATTGCACTGAGATGATGACCTACTCAAGTCAACTAACTGAAAGGTTTTCTCATTATGTGTGCAGATCATGTAGATTGTTTATGCAGCTGCACTTTTATGAGATATCAAAGGCATTATATTAATTTCCAGATACAATAGGTTGGATATGAAGAAAATTTTTCTATTTAATAAGTACCAAATGAATCTCGGCCACTAGCATTATTTTGACAAAACTGCTTACATTGTATTGTTTAACGACGTAAAATATTTGGTTTTTTTCAGGAAATATGCTCAGCTGAAAATGTTACAAATATCCTACACAGTTCTAAGCTGGTTATCAAAAAGGCACAGCCAACTAACTCTTCCAGATATCAGATGACTGTTAGAAACAAATATGGAGCTGATAGTGTGCAAATAGATGTCTCTGTTATTGGTAGGACAATCTGTTTTCTGTTCAAAGCATAATCATCTCTTTTAATTAATGTTTCTCTTTTTATGTCTCATTATGAGTTATTTGCAATAAGACTTAGTGTCAAAAGTTCTCTATTTGTTAAATTTGTTTATTTAGCCCATCTAACTTCTGGAGAGTTAAAATGCAGTATGGCTGTATAAACAACAGCTATGATGATGATGATGATGATGATGATGATGATGATGATGATGATGATGATGATGATGATGATGATGATGATGATGATGATGATGATGATGATGATGATGATGATGATGATGATGATGATGATGATGATGATGATGATGATGATGATGATGATGATGATGATGATGATGATGATGATGATGATGATGATGATGATGATGATAACAGGCATGACAACTACAGCTATTGCTACCACCTCTACTGCTACTATCATGGATAACATTAGGGAAACATTATTCAGACTGAACAATATAGGACCTTGGAAGGTCATATGGAAGAGCACTGGCCCTAGCAGTTCAACAAGGTCATCTAATTGCCTGTCTTTGGTTATACCTAAAGCTAGAACTGCACTGAGTAACAAAATGTTGTTATTACTGGAATCAAAATTTTTGAGTTTCCTCCCTGTGTCTGCCTGATGACCTATCTCTCTCTATTCTGTAAAACTTCCACCGTAGGCTGTCTCTCTGTCTCAATAGACTGATCTTCTGGATGTTGATCTCATTATGGCTTGGCTTTGATGAACTATTGGTCGATGACTCGTGCATTAGACACCAGTGCTAGAGAAGTTAATCTATTAATAATAATAACGGCAGTTAAAGAATAGAAAGATACAGCTGGAACATCATTCATTCATTCTGAAATTTATATAGTGCCTCTTCAACAGACCTACTCGTAGGCGAAATACGACTATGAAGACAAGATGATAGAGAAAGGGAGTATTCAGTGTTCTAACATCGAGGAGAAAAGACAGCCAATTGTGAGAGGGAGCAGCACTGGTATATACATTTAACCAACCTATCTCTCTCTATTCCATGCTCACCCCTCATACAAAAAGATACAGTGCAAAACATTTCAGATTAAAACAAATAAGACGAAATATCATTTAGTCCGTTCTGATGTCAATGCCTTTTAATGTTAAATTATTTTCTTAAGATGAAACTGGAAAAAATATTGGTTATTATGAAAATCATTTTGGTCCCGTGAATATAAGTCATTGCAAAACTGCCTCAGATAAGACAAAATGTTGACTGATAAAGATTTTGGCTTAGCACTTCATATATGCCTACATCATTTTTGACATCATTGGTCTTTGATAGAATGTCATCATTCAAGTAATAAGACAGCATACATGTTTATAATTGGATGATTGATGATAAGAAACTCCCGCTACTTACGACCAATGACCACAGGGCTGGAAAGTCCTTAAACGTTGTGTGACAAGTTGGAAAGCCTGTATACTGCAGTGCCTCTGGCAAACAGGAAGTATCACTTCGTGTTTGACATGAAAAATTATTTAATTGCAGCTTCAAACAAAGTGATATATGTGATGAAAAAATCAATGAGTATCATGGTTCAGTCCAAGGAGAAACATAAGACAGGACTGGTAACTCCTTTTAAGCATTGTAATTGTAATTGTAATCGAGAATTTATATAGCGCCACTCATAATCAGAGGCGCTCCCGACCCGGGTCAGTGTCTTCACTGACAAAGAGAAATGTTTTCAGGCGCTTGCGAAACTGGGCAGGAGAGAGAGAGAAAGGAGGACAAGCCTAAAGCCTTGAGGGAGGCTGTTCCAGCTGGAAGGGCCCACAACCGCAAAACTACGGGACTGGGCAGTAACAGTGCGCATCCAAGGAATTAGCAGGTGGCCACGGGCAGATGACCGGAGAGAAGCCCGACCAGACAAACTGGAAACTGGGGTGCAGTAAGCCCTGAGATACAGCGGAGCTGAGCCAACAAGACAGTTACGCATGAGGGAAAGGACCTTAAATTGGATGCGTTGGTGAATGGGAAGCCAGTGAAGGGAGTCCCGGATGTAGGAAGAGATATGGGCAAACTTCATGATGCCCCCTATGAGGCGAGCAGCAGCATTAAGGATGGACTGAAGTTTAGATCTATTAGTAGAGGAGAGACCAATATAGACAGCGTTTCCATAGTCAATCCTAGTGCAGATCAGAGCATGAACCAAGGTCACAATCGCATGCAGCGGAAGAGACTGGCGAATGGCACGAAGTTGGCGTAAATAGTAAAAGCACGAGCGAGAGATACTATTGACATGATCAGATAGAGAAAGAGTAGGATCTAGGACAAATCCAAGATCACAGACAGAGGAGGAGAAGTACACATTGGGAAACCTGAGGCGCAGAGAGTTAGCATCAATCCTGGCAAACTGGACACGATTACCGAGCCAAATGTACTTGGTCTTATCATAGTTAAGACGGAGGCGATTTGAGGACAACCAGAGATCAAGAGCAGAGGAGGCCTCTAAGATGCGTTCAACCATAAGAGCAGCTGAGTTGGCTGGACCACGAAGCATCACATGATGAATTGGAGAGCCCATGCACCTCACCAGATAAACAATATGAATTTCCATTCCTATTGTATTGTATTGTATTGTATCTGAACATTTATAAAGCGCTCTCACAGTGTTCACTAGTCAGAAGCGCTATTTGTAGATTCCTTGTTGTTACAAAATGATGGTGCTCAACACTGTAGATATCGTAATTACCATAGCGATGTCTATGTATGAGAAGTAGACTTTTATAGCATTTAAATGCTGAAAGCTGAACCGGAACCTCAGAATAATATCTCCTGAATTCTGCATATTCTCAGTTCCTTCACCAGTATTGCTGCTTACCCGCTATTGTCTGTCTCAAGCTCTACTAGTTATTAAACTCCAAACTAAAGTCTTGATTTTTCAAGAATTCCTACCCTGATCCATCCTACCTCTGCGTCTTTTTCTCTCTGATAAGATCAGGACTTTGATTTTTTTGGTATCTGTGGACAGCCCTCTGGCACGACACAATGCTGTTGAAGAAACTGGTGCCCTGTGTTTAGGTTTCAAGTAGTGCTTTAGAAATGTTGAGTTTACAGTTATGACAACATTTCAGCTTAGTTTCAGTTACTTGATCAGTCTGTTTCTCTGACAAATGGATGAGGCTTGATTAACGATGGCAGATGAACTATGATTTGTCGGTTGACCAACTCCTAATACTAATTGTGTGCGAATTCTTTGTGAAAATTTAAACTACATGTAGGGTATAAGTCCGCAAAGTTCACCAGTCACTCTAATACAGAGTTAAACGGGGAGGCGACCTGACCGACGTCTCTGATGAGCATAGACTCGGATCCGACCTGGGCTGGTGAACCAAAGTCCTCCGTGCCCACCTTCTCGTGGTGCGAACCGTTAGTACCCTTCCTAGGAAGGGGAACGAACGGGCACGGCAGGCAAAACCAGGGGAAGGCAATGGCAAACCACCCCTGTTAACTTGCCAAGAGAATCGTCATGAGAACTCCGAAGGGCGACGTACTAGTGATCATAGGTGACTTCAATGTGAAAGTGGGTCAATGCACCGGAGGTGATGGAGACACATTGGGTAGCCATGGCCTGGGTGAACAGAATGAAGCAGGGGAAAGACTTGTTGAGTTTTGCAAAGGGAATGGCTTAGGAATTATGAACACATGGTTCGAACAGCCTAAGAGAAGACTGTACACATGGACGTCACCGAATGGGAAGCATAGGAACCAGATTGACTACATACTGATAAACAAAAGATGGAGAAGCACAATAAGAGATGTGAGAACAAGGCCAGGAGCGGACTGTGGAACTGACCATGACCTATTGGTAGCAACACTGAGAACGAAATTGAAAAAGATAAAGAAAGGAGATCGATTGATCAGATACGACTGCAAGGGTATCACACCAGAATACAGGATGGAAATAAAGAATCGGTTTGAAGTACTAGAGAGAGATGAGATAGAAGAGGAAGAGGATTCGAACAACCTATGGGAGAGGATGAAGAAAACAATAGTCGAAGTCGCAGATAAGCACATCCCAAAGAAGAAGAAAATCACAACAACGACATGGCTATCGAGAGAAGCCTTATGCATGGTGGTTGATAGGAAGGCTGCAAAGAAGGCAGGAGAAAAGGATAAGGTAAGGGCACTGAACAGTGCCTTCCAAAAACAAGCACGGAAAGGTAAAGAAATACATCTAAACGAATTATGCAGAGAAATGGAAGACGAGGGAAGGAAGGGACGAACCAAGGAAATGTTCTCAAAAGTAAAGACAATCACGGGAAAATTTGCACCTAGAATGGGCTCAATGAAGTCAGGAGATGGAAATGTAATCTGTGATGAAGAAGGGATGAAGCATAGATGGAGAGAATACACAGAGGAGTTGTATAGGGAAGACAAACGAGTCAAAAAAGAACAAATTGACGTAACAGAGTATGAAAAGGAACCGGAGGTCATGGAAGCGGAGGTAGAATGGGCAATCAGACAACTCAAGGATAATAAGGCACCGGGTCAGGATGGGATACCTATAGAACTGATAAAAGCAGGGGATGATGCGATGATAAAAACAATAACAAAATTGTGCAATCAAATATGGGCAACTGGAGAATGGCCGGAAGACTGGAAGAAGTCGATCTTTATACCTATATTCAAGAAAGGAGATGCGAGGGAGTGTGAAAATTATAGGACGATAGCAATGATATCACACACTAGTAAAATATTACTGAAAATAATTCACAAAAGAATGGAAGGCACAATTGAAAGAGAACTTCCGGTGAACCAGGCAGCGTTCAGGAAATCTCGTGGAACTCGAGACCATATAGTCAACATGAGGTGGATAATGGAGCGACAAAAGGAGTATGGACAAGAGGTTCACATCTGTTTCATTGACTATAGCAAGGCATTCGACTGCATTAACCATGATTTAATGTGGAAAACCCTGTTTGAAATGGGAATTCCGAAACACCTGATAATGTTACTAAAGGGTTTATATGAAGACCAGATAGCGGTGATAAGAACAGAATACGGAGACACTGACAATTTCAGAATCAAGAAAGGGGTGAGGCAGGGATGCATCTTGTCTCCATTCCTGTTTAATCTATATGCTGAAAGAATAATGAGAAAGGCGGAACTGGAGGGGGCAATTGAGGGAGTAAAAATCGCTGGAAAGACACTGAATAACCTTAGATACGCGGATGACACAACATTAATGGCAAAAAGAAAAGAGGATCTGGCAGAACTGATAAGAAGGGTGAGGAGAGAAAGTGAAAAAGCTGGTTTATACTTCAACATAAAGAAGACAAAGGTCATGACAACAGCAGATTGGGATAGTTTTGAGATAGACGGGGAGGAAATAGAGGTGGTAGAAAGCTTCACATTCCTAGGATCACTGGTTGGAAAGGAGGGAAAGTATGATCCAGAAATAAAACGAAGGATTGCTATAGGGAAAGCTGCAATGACCGGACTGGAAAAGATATGGAAAGACAAACATGTGAGCATAGAAACAAAAAAAAGGCTCGTGAGAGCACTAATCTTTCCCACGGTACTGTACGGTTGCGAGACGTGGACAATGACAAAGAACATGGAGAATAAGGTTAACGCTTGTGAAATGTGGATATGGAGGAAGATGCTGAGAATATCTTGGACTGAGAAAAGAACGAACGAATCAATACGAGAGGAGATTGGAGTTGAGAATGAAGAGTCGTTAAAGCAAACTGCGACAAGAATGAAGCTAAGGTTCTTTGGACATGTTATGCGATCTGATGGTCTGGAGAAGGAAATGATGCTGGTGTGTGGTGAGGGGAGGAGAAGACGGGGTCGCCCAAGGAGGAGATGGATGGATGAGATACAGGATGTAACTGGTATGAATTTGGTGGAATTAAGGGACTTGTCATCGAATAGGAAACAATGGAGAGTGTTCACCATGATGATCGCTAGAGCTCCACGAGCTGACAGCACAAGGTAACAAGGTAACAAGGTAGGGTATAACATGGAGCCTGCATCATGTATCATCAGCTTCAGCATTATGCTCCTTATATGACCAAAGCCCTATATTCGGGCTCATCTTCAGGCTGTGTGCAGTCCAAAATTCAGTTGATGTAGGTCACACTTCACCACTTATGTGTCCAACTTTGGTAAGGTCATCCAGCTGGTCACTTCCAATCTCTTTGAGGCTGGACATTATAGCTCATAGCTTCGTATCCTGTTTGCTGTCACAATGCTCGATGTGTCCAACAGCTGGAACCTTCATGTTTGAATTATCCACAGCACTGGAATGTGAGTCATGCATTGACATACCTTATACACCAGCTGGTGTAACTCTTGTGGCCAGTTCATTAAAGCATTTCATCACTCTGTGTACCTCAGGGCAACTGCCAGGTGTTGTCCATATATAATGTTACAGTGACATTGATACTGATTTGTATTTCTCTTGAGTTCATGCTCCCAGCTAAAGATGATCAAAATTTTATTTAAAGAACATTATATAAGAATGTATATTAATTGCTAACCTTTCATATAGGGAAGGAATCGATAGCCAGGAGAGTTTGCTAAGATGACCAATCTAGCACCCCTCAGTATGGCATGATTGTTCTAGACATTAAGTGCTATGGTTGCATCTGTGACAACTGTAATGAATAAATGAAAAGTGATAGATTGATTGATTGATTGTAAGGTATGCCAACGGAGCAGAATATCAGATACATTACAGATTCATGTGAAAAGTGCAGTTTTGTGTTTGCCTGCTGCAGGTGTACCGAGCGGTCCAACAGGTCCATTGATTGTGACTGATGTAAGAAAAAATAGTGCAGTTCTTCACTGGAAGTCTCCAGAAAATGATGGTGGAAGGCCCATAATGTTAGTATTTTTCAGAAGGCATGTTATATCATCCTGAACATAAAATATATACTGTAATTACTTGTCTTGAAGACACGGTACCACCATCATATAAGCACACAGCCGTGTATGCTGTTGATTGCTTATTTGCTACAATATACTGTTTACTATATACTTTTTAATTCCAAAGTTAGGGCTTGACTTATACTTGGTGTCATCTTATATGTGGATCATATTACAGATGGTCCCATGGGATATTGGATGATACATACACTGATGAAGGTCAAATCAGTCAAATGAAAGAATTGCAACATTGTGTAATGTAACATTATTACTTGTTCCTGAATCTGAATTCTCAGTTGTTTAATTTGATATACAGAGGTAATAAATGGTTGTCAATGTGCGTATATGTTGCACTCTAAGTATGAGATGAAAAAATCTTGGATTGATGCAACAGTCTTGTGAAGGGGATTACAAAGAGACTTCAGTGACGGTCTGGAAGGTCCACTGTCCAGCCTGCATGATGAATCAGGTGGTGTGAGAAATATTCGAACATGACACTTGTGTGATCCCCAGAAAATGAAAGTTGGTGAATGTAACCACATGCTATGACTGCTTCTGTTGGCTGTGATTATGCTTCATTTTCAATACAGCACATACCAGGAACTCTGACCCTGTTGATCAAGTTGTGAACCTGGCAATGGAGACTTTTCTTGTTGGTTGAAATCATTCACCTGCAGATGAACTCATCATCAGTCTTACTTAACTAACAAATTCATGTAGACTAGCAAGGACTGTCAAGATGTTTCTTAGAAAGTGTGATTTAAACAAGTTAGCAGTGTACACATAAATAATTGCACACTAAAATAAACATAACTTAATCCAAGCTATGCCATAAGCTAGTTTCCTATAGACACTGGCTTCATGTTGGGAATAAAATTTCAAAACTTGATTAGCACCTATTTTTAAGATACCATATAGACTTATAAAGTTTATGGATTTTTAAAATAGATTTATGATTGAGAAGTTCTTAACAACTTGCTTGTTTTAATCTAAAGACAACATTTTGAAGCCTTTGATGGGTTTCCAAAAGAAACTCATAAAAAATGGTGAAATATAAATTGTGATTACAATTACAGAGGACATTCATGTTGCTAACAGTTTGACTAATTTGTCATAATTTATTATTATTATTTCTAATATAAAATTATTTAACTCATGCAAAACCACTTAGAATTGCTTATCTGATGTATGGTTAGTCAGTTGCCAGGTGAAGGCAGTTAGACAGATTTTTTAAAGCCAATGATAAATATTTAGTTTTAACACTTTGGCAGCGGGCCAAATTATTACCAATACGCGTACAGCCCTGTAATCAATTATTGGTAATGTAAGGATATCGGATATCAACGGCCATTGTCACTTATTATCGACAGTAACTCTGAAAATCTACATAAAATGAATGAAAATGCAAATAAACTGCTTATTACTCTACTCTACTCTACAGTAAACTGACTAAAAGTCTGCATTTGAATGATAATCATTGAAGCGTGAAGGCTATAGAAGCACACGCGGCGACACGCGCCGCAAATATAACGTGTATCGTTGCGCTGTTCACGCGTGTTGCAAACATCATCAAAATATTCAAATCTAGTTGTTTCAAACTGTTCATTGCTCTACTCTACTTTATTCTACTCCACAGTAACCTGACTGTTTAGAACATATATAATACGCGACGACATAACTACCACAACGCGGATGTCTGACAGTGCACATATGCGTAGTCTAATGGCTGCAGTTACAATAAAAATTACAATTAAAATTTAAAAATTTTCTCCGCTATTCATCAGATGGCAGTACTCACCATAGTAGTAACAGAGACGCGGCAGAAAGGATTGCCAGCACGCTGGATATGCCTATAGACGCTGTGGAAATGATGTATACTGAGGTACGAGTTATCTCGTACGTCGCGCCTATACCCGTGAAATGACATACGAGTTAACTCGTACCTCGCGTTCAGTGTGTTAAGGCATTTCTTGAAGGGATAAATCTTTAAAAAATTCAGGCACATGAGAAACATTGGTCGTCAGTTTCATACTTGGGACAGCAATATAGAATGCACGAGAGCCCATGACAGTTCTGCATCATGGCCAAAGACCCATGCCTTAATATCACCAACTGCATGGATGGTTGTAAGGAGATATTTGTGCTTAAAATAGTTTAAAATATGGATACTATAGGTTAGAATTCTGAAGTCTGCAGGAAGCCCATGCAGCGTACGAAGCAGGCTTAAGGAGTTTGTTCAAGAAGATGCATGCAGCACCACATGGGAGCCAGAGAATTTTGGACACGTTAGAGCCTGTTACCTTCAAGATCTGAGATGCCCAATAAAGACCTAATTGGCTTAATCGAGGCCAGAGCAGACAAGATGACATGTCTATGACATCTTTTTGAGAGCAGCTCTCATGTGACATATTGTAATTGTAATTGCGCATTTATATAGCGCCACTTATAAAGACTCGTCAGAGGCACTTCCGACCTAACACAGTGAAACCATGATCGAAGAAAATGGTCTTAAAGTGTTTGCGGAATAGAGGCAAGGAGAATCGAGAAGCTCATGTCACAGGTTTTTAGGCAGCTTGTTCCAGGAGGATGGACTGACTACAGCAAAACTTGTATGCTGGATCATGGAAGTTTGAGCCAGAGGAAAAACCAGCTCACCTTTGTTACAAAGTGGAGAAGTCTGCGACTGTGGACAGTGTGGAAAGAAGATACTGAAATGCAAAGAAGCACAATCTGGCAGACAGTTATGCATAAACATCAAAATCTTAAGATAGAAACAAGATTTGCTAAATTTTTTAATGTAGGGTCGAAATATGAGAAATGTCCAGAGTGATCCCAAGTGTTTTGACAGTTTTTTTAGCAGAGCAATAGTGCCAACAAGGTCAATGCTGGAATGAGAAGGGAAAGAGTGCAGGCATTGGTATGAGCCAAACATGATTGCCTTAGATTTATCTGGATTTATGGACCACTGAAGGAGAACAATGCAAGCAATGAAGCGAGACATTCTTCAAGTGTTACCATGCTGGCAGAGCAATGTAAAGCTCAGTATCATCGCCGTTCATCAGCTTACTGTTGTACGTGGACTCCAAAGTGGTAGGCTATGTGGCTGATTGGTGAAGTGAAGATCAAAATATAAGATCACTAATACAAGCTGTCAGAAGGTAACTTGAATACAATAAATGGTTGCAGCACGAGTTATGAAAGGATTAGATGAGTTGTATAAAGGTAGTTGATATAAGTTATCGATTTGTAAGAAAGGGACAATTTAAGCAGATCACTGTTGGATGCCAGTAGTACAGCAAATGGATCAGATTGAGCTGTACCAATACCCACTTGCTGAGTCTGATTGCAGAGGTAAGCTAGCCAGTTCATGACAGCCCCATAAACACCGAAGTTGTTTCTGAATCTAGAAAGTAGTAACTGGTGGTCAACAGTGTCAAAAACAGCACTGAGATGCATACCTTTCTAGTATCAATGAGAAGATGTCCACTGTAAATGTGAGAAGAGTTTCAGTAGAGTAGCCTTCACAATAAGCTGATTGGAAAGCACTGAAGTTAGCAATGAAGTTATGTGTTTCTTAATCCAATTAAGGAAGAGATGTTCAAGAATCTTTGAAAGGTTATTGAGGTTGGATGTGGGTGTAAAGTTTTATAGGCTGTCGATATTCATGTCAGGTTTCTAAAGTAAAGAAGTGACAGATTTAAAATGTGATTGATATGGGCTTTGGCAAAAAGTTATTCAAATTTATTTATATATACTTTTTATTTTTTTTTTAACAATTGAAAATCATTATCTTTTGTAGTGCCTTTTTAGTCGACACTTAGCTAAACATGATATATCATGACACAACTGACTTTTAAACATAAACACCTACAGACAGTTTCTTCTTATTTAACAGATTCCCTTAGCATGTTCTGAAATGTTTCTAATGTAATATGAATTAAATTGTAGGTGCTATATAATTGAGAAAATGAACAAAAGCACAGGTCTTTGGGAACGAGCATCTAGCTGTGTACCATATAATACAACTCATCTCAAAGTAGCGAAACTGGAAGAGGGATCGTGCTACATGTTTCGAATAAAGGCAGAAAATGACCAGGGTTTAAGCCAACCACTAGTCTCAGAAACAGAAACCAAAGCAGAAACACCTTTCAGTAAGTGAAGCCAGATGTCACCAGATGTGTGAAGAGTTGGAAAGATCGTATACGCTGAATGTGTTGATCTGAAAGATCTTGTGGCTTTTTACATAAATTTTGTTGTTTTAACTGTGAAAATACCTATTTCTGATCTTAAAATTTTATTTCCTTACTAGTTTTTTGCTGATTATTTATCTTTCTTTGTATTGATTTTTTTGCCATTGTGCACATATGTCAGCTCACCTGTGTTTCGTGATGGTTGGGCACAGCAAATCCAACCACAATCTTGTAATTTTACTAGGGCTGGTACTGATTACACAAAATTAATCAATGAATCTCCAAAATTTAACTTTGATTAATCAATAAAATTCGTTTAATTTGGTTATCTGTTACATAAAGCATGGAAAACTTTTAAAAATGTAGTCACTGAGTCATTTACAACTTTCTTTTAACAAAAAACTTCAATCATTCCACATGCTGAAGTTCAAATTACTACCGTATATACTCGCCTATAAGTTGATTCACGCATAAGTCGAAGTGTACTTTTTTGGGAAAAATAGTGTCCAAAATGGACGACTTGCGTATAAGTCGAACTCATAAAGCATCTGACTTCTATTTTAAAAGTAACATTTTCATCCCTATGCAGAGTCATATATAGGCATGGACCAGCACGTTGATCGTTTGTTGTCCTTAAACTATAGGGCGTTGCCCAACAAATTATCTACCAATAATTACACATTTTCTAATTTTAAAAAAACACTTTAAATTACCAGTCAGCTAATTACAAGTCAATTTTGGCCTCTTCCCCGTGTTTTCTCAAATTATTGCCCACTCATAGTTTCCATTTTGTGAAAGTTGCGGTCTTCGATTCGAGGAATCCGGAATATGGATGAAGGCAAAATATTATTGCGCTATTACAATTTTTAACAAACTAAACTGCCAGTACCATTTGCGGTTTCTAACTTCAAAAAGTCTCCTGTTAATTTCAAGTCATCCCGGTAAATGTAAGTTTCGCCATCATCGTCGTCGATTTCCGAGTCCTCTGGCATCGTTTTGCAAACCGTCTATGTAGGTACATGTAATATATTTATATAATGCCTAAGCTTTAAAACAACTGCTGTACCATATCTCATGGCAAATCATTTTGCAAGAGCTTCGCCCATTCACAAGTCAAGCAGGTTTCGTCATCGTTGTCAAGCCGATACCTTCATCACCTGATCTAACTGGACCAGTCAGATACGTGCGACTCATGTCCTAATACTGGCATTCCTCTTTTCTAATGACCTGACCTCGCGTAACACATGCATTACAACCAATCCTTTATTCATTCTTCGTAAAACCAACCTTTAAATGAGCCTTTACATAGAGCCTCTTAAAAACCTCGTTTTGGGGCGTCTTTCTATTGCTTATAAATAAATATTGACATCAGTTTCATCCCATCTGCTAGACAACTAATTATCACATGAAATGCGTTCGTTATGGCCATCGACGTATATTGGGATACTAGAAATTTATTCTTATATAGTATAATTTAATATTATTTCCTTCACGGATGCATCATGCGATCGCTCATTGTTGCATCATGCGGTATCGGGCGTGGTATGTCGTTATCTGACGGGTATGTTGTTGACCTCCATTGCATGTTCTTGCGATCTCCGATGGATAAATCTTGAGATCTTGGTTTGTCCCACATATAAGTCGACCCCCCAACTTTGTACTGTAAAAATTGTAAAAAAAACTCGACTTATATGCGAGTATATACGGTATATTCGACTCCTGTAAAACTTTTATCATGTGCATCTACTGTATACATGTATGTAAGGCGCCCTGTGTGGCTGCCGTTTCTACTATATGTATGTTCACTGTACAGTGCAGTGCGTTTGCAGGCGCTTAATTGAAGAACAAGATTATTATTATTCCATCCTTCACCGCAGATGAGTTTCAGGAAATGCTTTCCACCAAGATCGACCGACTTCATGCTTCGACAGCTGATGCTCCTCCACCGACCTTCACATCTACATCTACCGTCTTCGATAGATTTCATCCTATCTCAGAGTTCAACCTTCGTTTAATATAATTAACGTCTGTTAATCTTAAATCGTGTGAACTCGATCCGCTACCTCCTTTTGTTATTAGTGACATTCTAGATGACCTTGCTCCCTTTCTTGTTTATCTATTTAATAGATCGCTTGCCAAAGGGTGTATTTCTCCATCGCAGAAGCGTGCTCTGGTCTTTCCCTCACTAAAAAAGCGTAATCTTGATAACTAATCTCTGCAATAATTATCGTCCTATCTCCAATTTATCTTTCCTATCCAAGACTCTTGAACGTCTTGTCTCTCTTCAGCTCCTCCCTTATCTTGAGCAATCTGGACTCCTTCCTGCTAATCATTCAGGGTTTAGGCTCATCATTCTACTGAGACTGCTCTCCTGTCTCTCCACTCTGAAATCTACGCTGCTGTTGACGGAGCTGAACTTACCCTCTTGACTCTTTTCGATGTTTCTGCAGACCATAATATTCTCCTTCAGCGTCTTGAGACTTCATATGGGTTGCAGGGCCTCCCTCTTTGCTGGTTCCGATCACATCTCTCTGAACGAACCCACATGATTATATCGGGTGACTATAGAACAAAATGGATTCACATTAAGCTGGGCGTTCCTCAAGGCTGTGTACTTGGTCCTCTACTCTTTATTCTCTACATGGCTGACATTCCTTCTCTTTTCCAACTCTCGGGAGCTGCTGGTCATCTCTTTGCCGATGACGTGCAAGCATTTGTCCATGGGTCTCCTTCTTCCCAGTTACACTTAGTTGAGCATATTGAGTCTCTATCTAAGTCTCTACGTTCCTGGATGTCCTCAAATTGTCTCTCTTAATGCCTCCAAAACCCAGTTCATTAGGTTTGGCTCCCCTCAACAGTTGCTGAAGATTGATTTTGTCCTCCTCTCGGAAATCTTTCCACACTACTCCTTTTTTCATCAATTGTGCGTGACCTGGGTGTTACGCTTGATAGCTCTCTCTCCTTCACAGATCACATTTCTAACCTCACACGTGTTTCCTACTTCCGCTTAGGGCATCTCAGGACTGTTTGCTGATCTGTCTCATCATCTGTTTTCACAACGCTGGTCCATGCTTTCATTTGCTCCCGAATCGACTACTGCAATTCACTTCTAATCGGTGTTCCTAAGGTCCGTCTCATGCCTCTGCAGTCAGTCCTAAATGCAGCTGCTAGATTAATAGCACGTCTGCCACGCTACTCACGCATTTCATCCTTCATGTTTGAGCAACTCAACTGGCTTCCTCTCTCTGCACGTATTAAGTTCAAAATCCTCATTCTGGTGTCCAAGACACAGCGGGGTCTTGCCCCCAAATATTTAATTGATGTAATTCACCGGCCTCTTTCTGGTCGTCCACTTTGCTCTTGCTCCTTGAACAGATTGGATCTTTCAGTTCCTCATACTAGAACAGCTATGGCGCAGTCCCGATCTTTTGCATCAGTTGGTCCCTCTCTCTGGAATACACTGTCTCCTACTCGCTCTCAAATTTTAATAGGTAACCCCTCATCTTCTTTTGCTTTCCTCAGGACTTATTTCTTTTCTCTTGGCCTTGTGCACTGGGAGCACCTCTGAACAGTTCACCCTACTAGAGGCGCTTGATAAATGTTTAAATACAATACAATACAACTGGTTTTTAGCTCAGACGCTTTGGCCGAGCTGTGCTTGAGGTGTCCAACGAGGTGTCGACATTTAACTATTAGAGGTGACACATCAGCTGCCTTAAAACCTTTCAATATGCTTAGACCTGTACAGTGTACATGGCATGTGCTTGTAGTCTGTTCACCCAGTTGCAGCAACTATGTTTCATGCATACAACATATTTTGTCAACAATGTCCCAAGTTACAGCAAAATCTTTATACAACTTGGATGAGTTCGCAGCATTGTGTCTTTCGGCAATGTGTAAGCAATCTAATGTTTCAGCTTGTAGTCTGAATCTATCCAATCAATCAATCAATATTAATTTAATTCAGCAAATCCAGTTGACTGAAACACAACAGGTTACAGAAACACGATTGTGTTGGCCTAATAATAATAATAATGATAACAATAATTAAGCGCCTGCAAACGCACTGCGCTGTACAGTGAACATAGCACAGGTTAATTAATGACAAAGGACTGTGTTAATTAATGAATAGGACTCGAGGAATGAAGTTGCATTTGTCTCTTGCTGGATGGGTGAAATTATGAGATCTAGGTCGCAAGTTATATTTATTTTTCCCTGGGGAGGGAAGATTCCCGGAGGATACCTGAGGTCACTCTGGACAGTAATCTCACATTCGTATCCTGCATAGCAAACCTTTTAAAATCTTGTTTCTATCATATCAGAGCAATATGTCACAGACGGATACCAAGGATATGTTACAGCAGTATGCTGATGATACTCAGCTTTTAATTCCATCAAGCAGTCTGCAGTCTTCAGGTATGGGTCTTTCAGTTGAACCTCAATGTAGCACTGTCATGGTCTCTTGTACATTCCACTCTGCTGACCCCAAGGAATGAAACCAACTACCAATGTTTGTCCAAAGTTCGATCTCTTTATGTAAGAAACATCTCAAACTCACTATTTCTCATTGGCTTTCAAAAATTTGCATATCTACCAGCCCTTCACCTGGTGATTGACTGGAAAGGGAAGCAGTTCTCCTCAGAGAAAGAATGTTGTAATGTGCTCCAGTGTGCACGTGTTGGTTGTCAGAAGTAATTACCTGTATCTACTTGCTGACTTTACTTGCAAGGACAGCTCACTAGACACATTCATCAAGTGGCCTAAGACTTATTGTTCAGACTTGCTTTTGTTGATTACTGCTGTGACCCACTCATATGTTTCCTTACTTAGCTGATAGACATAAGGTGTATTATTGTATTGTTTTGTATTGTATTGTATTGTATTGTATCTAAACATTTATAAAGCGCCTCTCACAGTGTTCGCTAATCAGAGGCGCTCCCAGTGCGAAAGACCTAGTGAATAGAAAGTGGTTTTAAGACAGCGGAACGAGGCACTTGGGCCACCAGCTAATAAAGAGGCAAGTAAATTTACTTAGTTCTATCTCACAAGGAATATATGTCATTAACGTTTACCAAGATAGAGTGGGCTCAACTCAGCCAATACATTCCACAACACAATGTCTCGTGGTCTGGTTTAAAATGGCAACTTAGTGGGAGTAATTTGGGGACTGTTGGTCATGTTCTACTTGTGCAAAGGCTTCATAATTAAATACTTGAGAATCATTTGCCCGCAGATAAATTTATGTTTTGACTGTAGTGAATTCTATTAAATGGCTAGTAGAGAGTGACGTGGTAATTTTTCCCGGGGTAAATCGCAGTAATGAGTTTACTGTCAAGGTAATGCCACGGTAATGGAGAATGAGCCAGCAATAAAACCACAGTAATGGTAACATGGTATTACAGTTTACACTAAACATTATGTGCTCATTGGACCAAGACAACTTAACTGTTGATAGCTGCTACGTAGTCAGAACTTCTGACTAAGTAGCTGCTGTATAGAGGATTATTGGTTAATGCAAACTTTCGATAAGATAATCTGTTTTTTATGTGTGTGTTTTAATAATTCAATCAACAATACAAATAGCTTTGTAAGCTAATAATTGTTTTAAAACTTTAATTGGTGAAAACTCTTTGCGGGGATTGTGATGCAGTCCTGCGGGGATGGATGGGGATGGGGAAAAACCTGTGAGGATGGGGCAGGGATGGGGCAAAATATGTGAAAATTGGGAAGGAATTGCAAGACTTGCTTGTTGCAGAGCAGGGATGGGGACAAGATTGTCACCTCGCGTCACTCTATAATGGCTATCAAGCAGTGCCTGTGTGACAATCTTTGGAAATGCTGTAAAATACCCAGGTATACTTAGATAATAGACATATACATTGCATTACTACTGAATTCAATTAAAATTTGTTGTTTTTCTAGCTGTTCCTGATCCACCAAGAAACCCCATTGTTATAGCGAATGATTTCAATCATGTTTGCATCAAGTGGGACGAACCTTCTTATGATGGTGGATCTGTGGTTACCGGTTATCATGTTGAGCGCAAGGAACACAGCATCACCACCTGGACACGACTAAATGAAAGTCCGATCTCTGTATGTTCTGCTAGGTTTTTATGCCTAACTACTGTAGTTATTTATTGCTGTTTTGTTTAGTATTTTCTGATAGTATATGCATTGCATTACATACTGGGTGGGCAACAGAATATAGAACTATACCTGTTACCAGACCAGAGCCCTGGGGTAGTCCATACGGGATGTGGGCCCAAGCGGAGTGGGTGGGTCCAAAAACAACAGAAATAAAGCGATTAATAAGGAATGAGCGAAACCAAAGAAGAGCAGTCAACAATACCAAAAGACTTGGACAGTCGGTCTAAGAGGATGGTTAAATAGTTAAATAGTTAAGTACGTAACACATTTCTAATAAGTTTTATGCAGTGGTGATGTGTTGCCACGCACTCAGAGCATAAATGCACTTGGGACCCGAAGCGTTAAACACTACAAAAACATTCTTATCTTCTTATCAGCTTGCCCATCATTTCTCATTCCATGTACCTCTCATTTGAACCCTCAAACAATACTTCAGAAAATATTGTTAGCCTATATTCCTCGCTGCATTACCCTTATGTGCAAGAACCAAACCTAAACCAGTCTTTACTTACCCATTTCATCCTGCTCTAGATCACTCAACAAGATCGATCTCCATGTTAGGAGGATGAGGACGCGTTTCGGTGATTGCGCTTTCTCGGCCGCCAGTCCCAGATGCTGGAACAGTCTTCCACCCGCCATCAGTGAACTCTTTCAAATGTAGGCTAAAAACACCCACCTGTTTGCCAAGGCTTATCCTGCCCGCTAGGAGTTGTGAGGCGCCCTTGTAGCAGTATGGCCGCGTTACGGCGCCATATAAATTGTCGTTATCATCATCATCATCGTCATCATCATCAAGTGCTCATCCTACATTTGAACTGTGAAGTTGCATTGATAGTCCTTGAATCTATAATGATTTACAGTTTTTGTGATTATAGTGAATTCATTGTTTTGCTGTTCATGTATAGTAGAGAAATTCTGTATCATTTTCTGGTAGGCTTCAGAGTTTACAGATGATAAAGTGAGGTCCAACAGGCAGTATGAATACCGTATCATAGCTGAGAATGAAGCAGGAGAATCTCAATATGCCTATACTTCAATTCCAGTCAGAGTGAAGTCTGCAGAAGGTATACTTGGATACATCATCATCATCATCATCATAATCATCTTCATCGTTGTCATCATCGTCATCAGTGGCATACCCCTGTCTTGAGTATTGCTATTTTCATGACCCTTGACCAGGCAAGGATATTTCTGATGCTGTTGCATCCGTTCGTCCTTATGATCCAGATCATAGCAGTACAGCTATGGACACGAGGGGGGTTTAGATGTGTGAGGGTGACTGTGCCACAATCCACCACATTTGAAAGACAGTGTCTCCGAATTATGGCTGGGTATGGTTTATAACTATTTCTGAATGAGTACCATTTGGGCTTGTAAATGCTTGACTGATGCTTCTATGACGAGCTTCATGATGTCTTTGAATTATCGGAGCTGGATCATTCCCTTTAGCCATTGGAGTAGTTTCAACATTCATGTTGAGAAAGCAGAAAATCTGGATGTTGTGCTTTTGAATAACCTAGAGTACTTTGTTTGTATGTATGTATGTATCTGAACATTCATATAGTATGTTTTAAGAACCTCACAGAGGTGCTGTAACACAGCTATCTAACAGATCTAAAAAGGTGCATCTTAAGATGAGCTGAAGATGTTTTCTAAGCTATTTGTGGAGTAAAGTTATAATTGAAAGTGAAAGACTTTTCTGTGAAGATGATCCAAAACATGAGAAGGATCGGTGTGAGTGAATTGCTGTATGGGAGGGCAGTACCAACAGGTCCCCATGTGCTGCAGAGTGCAGTGTTTGTCAACCTGGCTGACTCATAACAGGAACACAGAGCTCCCTGGTGTATGGTGGGGTCTGCAGAAGAAGAGGATCTTGAATGTATTTCGATCCTCAACCAGGAGGCAATACAGTGTTTCTTCCTTTAGTATGGTCCAGCACATTATGGAAATGACTCATTTCCACAATGGCATGCTGGATATTATGGTAACCTTCTTGGATGAAATAGTTGACAATGTTCCCACTGAGCCTCCTGATGTGATGTTGAACCATGGACTAAAGAGGTCTAACCAGCCGAAAGAGGTCGCAGGGCTCACAAGGGTTAAACTTATGAAGATCTTGGGCACCACATTCTCTGATGAATTGAGCTTTGATGCGCATGTCAAAACCTGTGTACTGGTGCAAGACAGTCAATGTATGCATTACGCATCCTGACTGCTCACGGCCTGCGAGGCCCCTCAACGTACGATGTCATGAGAGTGACCATAGTGGCAAGGATGACATATGCTGCGCCCGCTTGGCGGGGCTTTGTGGGGCAGAAGGGGCGCGAAAAACTGCAAGCAATATTTAGGAAATTGATTCTTTTTTCTCTTTGTGCTGTCGGCTCTAGGAGCCCTAGCGATCGTCATGATACACAGTCTCCATTGCCGTCTTGCTACTTCCCCAGTAGCCCTTGAGTCGCGCTCCGGCCTGGGAGTCCCATCAGCGCTCCGGCCTGCGAGTCCCACCATCAGCGACCATCGGCGTGGTTTGGTGTGTCGCATGACGATTTTCTTGGCAAGTTAACAGGGGTGGTTTGCCATTGCCTTCCCCTGGTTTTGCCTGCCGTGCCCGTTCGTTCCCCTTCCTTTGGAAGGAAGGGTACTAACAGTCCGCACCGCGTGAAGGTGGGCACGGAGGACTTTGGTTCACCAGCCCAGGTCGGATCCGAGTCTACGCTCATGAGAGACGTCGGTCAGGTCGCCTCCCTGCTTTACTCTGTAACAGAGTGACTGGTGAACCTTTGCGGACCCATTGATTGAGGAAATTGATTAGATCTGGTTATCTTCCTGTGTCCTACACTAGCTTTGAACAGTTGATCCAATCTGCTGACCATAAGCTTTTCACGGCCGTCCTTGGGTGTCCTGCACATGTACTCCATGCTCTTTTACCTCCTCTCAAGCACACTGGTTATGCTCTACGACCCCGCGTTCATGACCATGTTCTCCCATTTGCGGACAGTTTAGCTCGCAAATCTTTCATTACCAGGATGATTTACACCGGAATCTAGGCCATAATTATAACTTTAACACTGGACATGATTAACATCTGTAAACCAAAGTGCGGTTAGCAGTTGGATTAATAAAGGATATACTTACTTACTTACTTACTTATTGTTTGGTTGCATTTAATTGGGTTCATGCAAGATACATCCGGCGACTCATATGGTCCGAAGTTGGCATGGCGTGCACAATGTACATGGCTGCCTTTTTGAATGCCATCAAGTCCACTTGGTGGGGTGCCACATAATCTAAAGTTCCAGAGCTTTTTAAGTAATATGATGCCACTCTTCATGATCTGCTGACCCCTCTGTTCCTTCACATACTGTACATGTTTACAGCCCACCACTGTCTCCTGGTTTAGATAATGCGTGTAGAGCAATCTGTTGGAATTGTTAACTTTTGGAGAGGCAATATCAGAAGTAGGGAACTGATGAAGACAGACTGAATTAGACAAGAATGGTTCAAAACAACATGTTGCTGTAGAGATAAAGCAGAGTCAGTACTGGTTGAAGCGGATTTCACATACCGTATATACTCGCGTACAAGTTGACGTTGCGTATAAGTCGATCCATAAAAATTTGACCTTGGATAGGGGAAAAGTCTATGACCCGCGTATAAGTCGATGCGTATTTTTACGTTTACCCGGTAAATTTGGACATTATGTAGCCCTTTCCAACACCAACTAAACCCACGAATTAGACCCTAGGATGAGACTTGTGCACAGCGAACATGTGTGTCGATCAAAATAGAATGTTACCCAACCAATTATCTACCAATAATTACACATTTTCTTATCAAAATACCCTTTAAATTACGAGTCAGCTATTTACAAGTTCATTTTTGCCTCTTCCTGACGTTTTTCAAAGTATTGCGGACTTATATTTTCCATTTTGTGGAAGTTACTTTCATCAAGAGAAGAAACCAAAAAATGGATGAAGGCAAAATATTATAGTGCTATCACAATTTTTAACAACCTAAACTGCCAGTACCATTTGTGGTTTCGAACTTCAAAACGTCTTGTGTAAATTTCAAGTCATCCCCGTAGATCAGTTTCGCCGTCATCATCATCGATCTATGAGTCCCTGCTTAAATGACGTCGTTTTGCAAACCGTCCATGGCGGTAATAATGTAATTGAATAATGCCACATCTTCAAAACAATTATTGATGTACCATATCTCTTGGTGAATCGTTTGGGAAGAGCTTCTCCCATTCGCAAGGCCAAGCAGGTTGGCCATCGTTGTTAAGCCTGATACCATCATCATTTGATCCAACTGGATCGGTCAGATACGCGCGGAACATGTCATAATAGGCTAGGCCTACTAGCATTCTTCTTTTCTAGTGACCTGACCTCGCGTTACACAGATGCATTGCAACCAATCCTTTATTCAAACTTCGAACAACCAACATTTGGAATGAGGTTTTACAATAGTCTCTTATAAAACTCATTTTGGGCAGTCTTTCACTATTGCTTATAAATAAACATTGGCGTCAGTTGCGTCCCATCGGGCGATCTGATAGACAGCTAATGATCACGGTGAAATGCTTTAATTATGGCCAATAGTTTTGACCTGAATGGTACTTTCTGTTATAGCGTTTACAGTGCAATTCCCAGCCAGGTCAATTTTGGCATTTTCTGAATATTGCAGAACACGAATTTACGGTCGTAGTAGAAATGCACTATAAAATCAAAATAGATTTGCATAGAACGGAACCTGTACTCAGCCAAAAAGAACAACAAATAAGAACTGATGTTGACGTTTATTTGCCGGGATTGTTTCAAACTTGACAGAATATTAGTTTATTTTATCATATTTTGTCAGTATGTTGCTAAAAAAATTAGTCTTTTGTAGTATAATTTAATATTATTTCCTTCACGGATGCGTCATGCGATCGCTCATTGTTGCACCATGCGGTATCAGACGGGTATGTTGTTATCCGACAAGTATGTTGTTGACCTCCATTGCATGTTCTTGCGATCTCCGATGGATAAATCTTGCGATCTTGGTTTGTCCCAGGTATAAGTCGACCCCCCAACTTTGTACTTTAAAAATTGTAAAAAAAACTCGACTTATATGCGAGTATATACGGTAATCAGTTTTAACACCACTGTCACCTTTGGTCTAAACAAATTTTGAACGTGCAGCATGGAATAGGTGCATTGGTTGATCACGAACTGTCTGACCAGTAATCTTCATTTGAGATGATTCCAATATTTCTGCTAAAGGAGGGCATACAATTTTTATTACCATTTTTGACAGTTATGTGCAGCATATCACTAACTGATTTCCTGAATGCTATAAAAGTTATTAGTTACCATCATCTTATGGTAGTAGAGTTCAAACTTTGAGTTTAAGGTAGTAATCGACAACCATGTAGTTCGGGCAGCAGGCGGCTGGGAGTCGACAGAGATTCAGAGTTTGGTTGTTTTGTAAATCTGAGGGCCTCGGCTAGGATACAGGAAGATGCATCAAGGAGTTTGAGATATAAGTTCTGAGTGTACCTGTACCTTGGACTCTTTGATGATGAAGTCTTGGAACGCATTCAGGAACTCTGTTGTCGGATGGCAGGTTTGCTCTGCAAAGTCCAAATCTGAGGAGCCGTTATCATCTGTTTGTCACCTCGGGGCAAGCGTTCTGTAAGATCCTTGTCCACAAAGCCTTCTTCCACAGAAAGTCTTTGCCATCAACATGTTATGATCATCCTCTCATAATTGTCCTGTATTTGATACACAGTCCTACCACCACTTCTTCTTCTGCCCAACCCTGGGATCCACAGTATGGTGTTGTATGTTTAGTTGAACTTGAACTTTTCAAAGTTTTCTAGTATGTAGAATTGTTGTACTCATAGCTCGTTTGCATTTATGATGTAGATATTTTATAACTTTGATTAAGTTTGTTTTTATGTTTGTTTCTAACTTTGAGCATTATCCTTTAAAAACATCAGTGGGCCCAGTTGGTTAATTAAGTTTCCATATGACTGCATATAGGGGTCTACTGCTATTTATAACTTTTTTCTAATTTAGTGTTTTACCAAGGAAATATTGTGTTTTTTGAGATCAGTGTTGTGAGCCAATGCGTATTTTTTGCATTGACCTATTCGCTTTTGTATTTATTTAAGCAGTTTGATTAAAATCAACAACATCTTTCTGGTATCCAGGCAACCAGATTTGGTTCTTAACCTGATATGTTTGGACAACCCTTCTGTTCTTAACATGATCCCTATATGCAGTCATATGCATCCCTAAATATGCCCCTATTTCTGCATACATGCGTGATGTGCTGCATTGGCTCCCTGTCCCGCAGCGTATCTGCTATAGGGTTGCTGTACTGGTATGGCGCTGTCTCTTAGGCTGTGCCCCGGCCTATCTGTGTGAGCTCTGCCGCCCGGTCTCTGATTCAGTTGGTCGGCGTGCTCTTCGGTCTTCTTCCGGGGGAGAACTTTTAGTCCCTCGGGCTCGCTCCACAATTAGGCAGCGCCGGGCTTTCTCTATAGCTGGGCCCTCCATTTGGAATGGTCTTCCATTAGAGATTCGCCTTCTCCCTAGGGGTAACACATCTGCTTTTTACAAGCTGCTCAAGTCTAATCTCTATTGCCGTGGCTGGGCTGGGAGCGCTTCTGAGTAGGTTTCTTGAAGGTGCGCTATATTAAATTTTTGAATGAATGAACGAATGAATGAATGATATCCCTGGACAACCCTTCAGACTTAACACAGGAAAAAGCACACTTGTATATTAAATATATAAAAAAAAACGAAACTAGACCACCAAAAATAGATTTATTACATATAGAAATAAATATATCTCATACTCTATGAATGTCCGCGACCTGGGGGTCACTTTAGACAGTTCACTAACCTTTGCTTCTCACCTCTTCTTATTTACTCGCACTTGCTACTATCACTTGAGGAGACTGCGAGCTATCCGTCGATCTGTCTTTCTGATCTTGGACCCTACTTACTAGGTTCTCTCTCTGTGATGCAGAATGTTGATGCAGACTTTCATTTCTATAATAATGCTTGGCACCATTCAAGTGAGTTTTCAGATATGGAACAGGTTGCATCATCTGTTTCACAGCTGCATCATAAGGACAACTTTTCTTTAATTCACTTGAACTGCAGCAGCTTGTTTTATAAATTGTCTCATATTCAATTGCTAGTTGAACAAACAAATGCAACTGTTGTAGCTGTTTCGGAAATATGGTTGAACTCTGATCTTGTGCCTAGTGTGATTGTTCCAGCTTACAGCTTTGTATCCAGATGCAGAGAGGGTTCTATGGGTGGGGGTGTTTGATTTTTTATAAAGGAAAATATCTCCTACGAGGAAATTGAGGCAGATTGGACATGGGCGAGGCACCGCACTTTTGAATCTATGTTCATAAAGTTGCACCAGGACAAAAGAAAAGACATCATAGTTGGTGTTGTGTATCGCCCACCTGGACACTCTGTGGATGACTTTAACACTGACATTGATTGCATGCTTTCAAAGCTAAATTGAAATAGTAGCTGCAGATTTCAACATTGATCTTCTTAAAATTGATGCACATTCATCCACCTGCACATTTCTCGATATCATGGCTTCTCAGCAGCCTACTGCCCCGAAATATCTCTTGAACTATCTGCAAAAACCGCTATCTGCATCTTCTTCTCGCTCATTGCACTCTGTAAATCGGCTTGATCATTTTGTTCCCAGGGCTAAAACTGCCTTGACCCAGCACCGGGCGTTTGCTGTAGTGGGTCCCACGATGTGGAATGATCTTCCCCCTCTGCTCAGGGCCAAACTAATGACTGGCTTTTCCTCATCGGTCTCGTGTTCCCTAAAGGCATTTCTGTTTCCCTGGGGCTTCTGTGTTGAGAGCGCCTCTGAATAGTTATTCTGCGAGAGGCGCTTTATAAATTTCTAGATACAATACAATACAATACATTACAATACTTGCTTGCTTCCTCAGCCGTCTTCTCTAGCAAGAGAACATCTAACATTCTGCAAGCAATGCAATATCGTCATCAAAGTAGAATTGGTGGTGACTATCTCTGTAAGGACTGCACTCAGCATGCCTGTGTGGACTATGGGCTCCACGATGTTTCCAGTAGTGCCATGACGAGATTTGGAGCCATGAAGCAGTTCTGGCTCACACAGGTCTCTCAAACTATTTGAGATTATCAAAATATTACCTAAATATAGAGTAGTTACGACAAAGATAGCAAATTTGTTTATGTTATGTTTTGTTACAGAGAAGCCAATATTAGACGCAACATGGATCAAAGATATTGTGGTCAAAGTCAACCAAGACTTTACATTTCTTGGTCTAATGAGAGGTTGCCCAACGCCGATCGTCACCTGGTATCACAATGGACAAAAAATTGACAATTCTGAACGATGTCAGATCAAGGTTTCATTTTATAATTTATACAATATCTGTCATTTTTCTCTTTGAGTCACCATTTATTGCTGTGTGTAATGTTGCTGGATTTGATGTCACCTTTTCAGAGCCTCTCAAAAGCAATGTGTATACTACAGTGTGCAAAATACAGTGCAAAGCACTTGAGATGAAAACAAATAGGATGAAATATCGCTTAGTGTGAAATAGAAGCTTATTCCATTCCAACGTCCGCCATTCCTCGCACCTCCTAACGACCAACCAGTACGTCACTCTAATCGTCACTCTAATCTCACTTGAGTTTTCCAAGGCTTTCGATACCGTTCAACATTCCACCCTCGCTGCTAAACTATCCATGATGGAAATTCCAGATAACATCTATAACTGGATCGAATATTGATTTAGTAATCCAACTGCTAACCGCATTTTGGTTTACACTTGTATATAAATTAAATAGTGATGGTGGAACTGGAAGAAGAAGAAGGTGGAACTGGACATAATTCTTGGTTTAATTGATTTTTCGAAACACAAGAAACATGCATCATTTGAACAGCTGGGTTTAATTATGCCTTAACAAAAAATGTCTCCACACCCTAATACAGGCCCAGTGCCTACTTTGTGAATTTAGAAGTTTTGTTCTTTGACAGCTTTTGTTAATGTGGTTGACTGCTGGTGCTGAAGTCATTACCTGGTACTTTTAGTGTTTATTTTATGATTTAATAGATGACAGAGGACAGCATTTCAGTGAGGGTAAACAAGGCCATGAAGAGCGATGCTGGACAATACACTGTATGTCTGACTAACTCGATAGGTTCAATTCAAACAACTGCTACAGTCAGCATTGTTGGTCAGTTTAGTTCTGCTACATTATTATGCTTAACTTGTGTGCCATAATAGTGTAAAATTTAATTTTATTGAACAATTGATAAAAGATTTTATAACGGAATGCTGTGGTAATGAAGCCCTGTGTAATCATACTTGTAAGACTTAAAATATTATAGCTTGACTTAACATCTAAGTACCAGGCACTAACTATTTTGCAAATAACCCTATACCCCAGGAGTCCTCAGGTCCTATAGTCTTCCCTCCATAGAACTGCAAGAAGTTTCCAAAATGACCACTAAAGTGCAACTCATGAATGCCTCATCTGCCTGGTGCAGGCCACACTAAATGCAGGTGAATGGGGTAGAATAAAAAAATTGCTGGCGAGGATGAAGCATGGGGGTCTCTTACGCCCTGATGAGCCGGGTGCTGCCGAAAAGGTCGCAGTAGCAGATGAACGCCTATTCACAGCCATACAAACAAATGAAAGACACATACTGCATAGGCTATTACCTGCATTCCGTTGCTCCAAACGACCTTGTGGATTCTTACTTCCAGAAAAGGATGACCGAAATTTAATTTCCCAAGCAGTATTAAAAAATATACATTGATAAACCCCCATAAATAATTGACTTTTACCTTAATAGACATCCCCCATATATATTGCCATGTTTGTGTTAAATGTTAGGTCCACCTGGTCAACCTCTTGGACCACTGGAGGCTGTAAACACGTCCCCTGATTCAATTACACTCACATGGAATTTACCAAAAGATGATGGCGGTTTTCCTGTTGAAAGGTTCATACTGGAGAAGAGGCAGGACAGTTCAAACAAATGGCAGAAGGTGGCAAGTAACATTGGTTTCAAGGAGACAAAAGTAACCGCTAGAAACTTAACAAGAGGTAGTGACTATGATTTTCGTCTGGTGGCTGTGAACGAAATGGGTGAAAGTGATCCTCTTCTGACTTCTGCTCCTGTTAAAGCAGAGTTCCCTTTCAGTAAGTCACACTGTAGAAACTGTTTGCAGAATTTTTCAGGGCACTATACAACTTGTTTGGTAATAGAAACATTTAAGATTTTGACAGCTATGTTTACAGGCACTGTTTACATGGGCTTTACTGAATAGAATGACTCCTGCAGGTTTGATTTATTTGTTTGTTTTTGATATATTTAATAATAATAATAATAATAATAATAATAATAATAATAATAATAATAAAATAGACTATTAGCACCTTACTTGTCCAAGGCTGAAGAAAAGGATGCCATACATGAGTATAAAAAATCTGTGACAGTCATATGATAGTTTAAAAAGATAGGTCTTGAGCTGTGATTTCTGTGATTTCAATGTAAAGCACTGTTGTCTAGGATAAAACAGTAAGCTTGTTGATAAACAATGGCGCTAGATTGACTTAACTTTTGGGGAATCAATATCAATACAGTATTATCCAATTATCATGACACATCAATATCAATACAATATTATCCAATTATCATGACACATAAATATGCCGTATCAATACACAAAATCAATTATTCCACCATAAAAATTATGTGCTTTTATATTTATTACTAGAGTATTTGCCCGTTATATATGACAGGTTGATGAGTTGAAACGTCGCTTATGATTTAAACATAATCGTCGGTCTTGGGAATGTTCTTAATTTATGGGACAACGAAATTTTGAAGGACTATTTACCAGCAATATAGCATTTTCCAGTCATGTGGACTGTTGGAAAAAATTATGAAGGACTATTTACGAAAAATACAGTATTTGCCAGGGCTGTATTGCACGTGACCAATCTACGTTTAGGATAATGAGTCTTTGCCTCGTCTTTGCTCATCCTCCCCCTCAACCTGCCATCAGATAGTGTGCCATAATGAGTGAGGGATGCCTGGAGGGAAGGGGGAATGAAAGAGGGACGGAGGGACAGAGTTATGGTGGAAGGGAGGGAGGGAGGGAGGGAGGGAGTCAGGCAGAGACAGGCTTACTATTCATGCTGTTTGTCTATGAATGCGTCTGTCTGTCTATAGATGATTCCATAAACAGACGAACAACAGTTAGTAACCATCCCTCCAATTGGCCTTACGGACGTCGGCCAAAGGCCTGTCAGGCATTGGAATGCGGCCAAGGGCCTGTCAGGCATAGAACATTCCAAAGCGTTTATCTTACAATGGACACACATAGCTGGGAAATTACTGGGAAAGCACTGACTCCCTATTGCCCAGCGTATTTCCTATCAGATTGCTGCCTTAGTCTCTTGCTGTCTTCTAGGCTGCACTCCATCTTACCTTCACGACCTTTGCCGCCCGGTGTCCGATGTCGTAGCGCGTCGGGCACTTCACTCCTCGACCAGAGGAGAGCTCTTGGTCCCACGTGCTCGTTCTTCTACTGGGCAGCTTACATCTCTGAACCAGAAGATTTTCAATGCATACACTAGGCTTACCATGATCAGATTGACAAAGCAAGAAATGCATGATCTCAGGAACTTCTGTGTATTCTATGTTGATGCACACATGAAGCTATAGTTTTTGTCATGCTTGTCAGCGACAATACCAGCCAATGACTTGCACCTGTTGAAACAAGAGGCATGGTGGATGGCACCTGGCTTCTTTACCTGTATGCCACGAGGTGGAGCTCCTCCAAGAACAGAAGACAAAGATCTAGAAATTTGCAGTAATCATCAGGTTTATGTCAGTGATTGATCACAAAGTCTATGATGACTGCAGACACACTAGAGAGTGCAGGTGTAATGACTGGAGCTTCAACCCCAGGTTCATAATCAGTAATTACAATAGTAGACCAGAATGTCTTGAACTGCTTGAACAAATACTCTGAGGATGGACCACTTGATGGTTCCATTGTGGTACTGAATGCTTCCTCTAGAAGAGTCTCATGAATTTTAGGCTGGCATGAAAAACAGAGAACTCTTCTCTCGAGTAAGGTATGAAGATGATTTTATTGGATGTTGCAAAGACCACCTTAGGTCACAAGAAAAGTCAAACTCAGAAACTGTGGATATCCGATGAAACCTTTACAATAACCAAGGCTAAAAGAGAAGCTTAACAATAGACTCACAACAATACAGAGATTTTAAAAGGAAGCACAGAGGAAGCTAAAAGAGGATAAACAAGAGCAAATAGAGGGTTTGTGTGAGGAGATCGAGAAAGCAAACCAGAAGGGAAACATATGACAACTTTCCAAGTGAGTGAAGATACTCGCACTAAAATTCCGGCCTCAGTTCTGCATCCAATCAGCATCTGGTGAAATGATCACAGAAAAATCAAAGATTATAGAACACTAGAGTGTGTATTGGGAGGCAATATATGATGATAGAGAGGTGAATGACTGTAACCATTGGCATTGAATTGTATGCGAGTGTCCTTTATTTTTGCTCAGCTATGCACCGTTGCCGATTCCAGCCTCTTTGCCACAGTCCTGTTGGATGGGAGTCATGTACTGCATGACCTGCTCACGCCAGTCAAGGCTACCCTTTACCAATTATGCCCACAGGCTCATAATTGCACAATCCCTTTGGCTGATGGCATGATGAGGAAAACTTTCATCATAAGGATTTAAGGATAATATGTGGACTGCTTTGATGATGTTTGATCACAACCAAGATGTTTGATCATAACTATGTATGTAAACCAAAACGCGGATAGCAATTGGTATATTAAAGAATTCTTATCTTATCTTATCACTGTCTTATCTTGACCAACAAATTTGTGTCTGTATTAACATGTATCACCTACTTTATTAATAAGCCTACTTAACCAGCATCACTTTCAACTAATTATATCTTTTATTTGCTAGGAAAGAGGATGACTGCAGGCAATGGAAAACAGGGGCCAGGAACAGGTTGACTCCAGTAGAAGTATTTAGGCATTTCAACTCCTGATTGCATTGCAATCTTTAATTTGATTAAGCAATGGTCAATGCTATGACTAAGGACTGTCCACAAAATGAGTAGTGCAGCCGAATTAATATATTGTAACCAGCCAGGTTCCGCAGCTAGCCTGGAATCAATTCTATCAAGAGGCCCGTGGCCAAATCGATCGTTTTTATTCCTTGCGCTCCATTACTATGATTCACACTTCCTCGTGCCGGCTACCAATCTCCTACTGCACGAAAAGAACCACTTGATGGGGCTGGCCATGTCGACGAGACGTCGGCATGTGCCCACAGAGTTGGCCGTTAAATCGAGGAAGCTACCTGAGTACACCTGCAGCATGTCGACCTAAGAGGAGGACTGAGGGATATGGTGCAGGGTTGGCAAGATCACTGGCAGTGGGAGAGCAGCAGATCAGGACAGTGCACTTACAGCAGCAGACCTAAACGCAGCAGACCTTAACGCACATTACGTAGAGGTCTCCAGGGACATATCTCCTATGAACATTTCATTCATTCATTTCATTTAAGAAACATTTATAGAGCGCCCCTTCAAGGCTGTCTACTCAGGAGCGCTCCCAGTTCATCCACGGCTAAAGAGAGCAGTCTTCAGATTAGTAAATAATAGTGATATTATGTCAGCCGTGTTGAACTGGGGTAAACACGCCGAAGCGCCACCTATCGAACCTTGGTTCTACGAAGACAACCGGCCCTTCACAACAGAAATCAGGGTATTCTGCCTACTGGATCAGCTGTGGTACAATTCGGCTGCCGGCCTGGCTCCTCCGGATGACTGCCCCTGCGTACTCATGCAACCAATCTCTTGATTTCCTGCTCCTACTTCCCAGAACAGTGCAAAACTACCATCATCATCCCGAGGTCAACGCACCTACCACCCCAGCCGATAACTGCCCAATCTCAATCATACCAATCGTCTCTCGACTGGTGGAACAGGAGTGTAACGATGTCCATAGGGTCACACAATATCATCTTATAATTAGACGTTTGAAATTGAATGGCAATGTTATATTAAGTCATGTAAACATAGACAATTAATTAGATTCATGATTAATTAATGGTAATTGTTAATTGCCAGCATCTTGATCAGCATCTTAGGGACATAATATATGTGAGGTTCGGGGATATTTCACGGTTCCTGGTGAAGAGAGAAATGACGTGAAAGACGCTCATTGGCTCAATTAAATTTCAACCGTGAAAGGAATCTGAAAAAAACGTGTCAGTTCGAGGCTAGCTGTCGTAAACGATGGAGGTTCTACGTTTGACAGAATCGGCTCCAATCTCCTGATTGATCGTGTAAAGTTGTTTATTACCGATAATTACAATCACTTGTCATTGTGAAATGTAGGGGGTAATTGACCTCAGGTCATCGAAGTGAACAGTAACGTTGTTCGAGTGTGAGGATAATCAAACTGAAGCGTGGTGATTGACTACGGTCATGTGGTGATTCAACGACGGACTGCATTAAATGTTTGAGTTAATTCTGAACTCTTCGTGAGACGATTCTTGCGATTTTGAAGTGATAGCAAATCGGACGTTGTACAAACAATACTACTTGGAAGGAAACCGGTTCTGCTCGTCATTTCGTCTAAAAATATTGAAACAGAACGATCAGCAATGGTCATCATTGAAACAGAACTTCGTAAGATGGGGGCTGTCAAGGACTTCTAAAGTGTTGTAAAACCAAGGACGTGAATCAAGTCAATTCAACTGAGAAAATCCGAGTTGTGGGTGGTAGCCATAGCGATAAAACTTAGATCTAACATAAATAGATGCTGGTCTAACTAAGGTTAGATAAATTACACTAATGCTGTAATTAAAGCTACAGACATTGAGTGTTATCATTTGAATGTATGTTGGACATAAACCTGCAGCAGAATATTTACATTAAAACTCTTAAAATGAGTCAAATGAACTGAATATGTTGTATGACTGAAATAAGAATGATGTATAATCTGTATATGATCGATATTGGGATTGATTACAAGTAACGGGTGATCCAGTCCCAGGCCATAGAGGAACGTTACAGGGAGCTAGTCCACATTTTCTTCAACAAGCCTTCGGTGTGGTGTCACAGCTCTTGCATGATCAATATGCCTTCCGGCCAACAGGCTCCACCACAGCTGCCCTCATCTCCATCCTCCATCACATTACCGCTCCTTTAGCGGAGGATGCCAGCATCACCCTCATCTCGGTCGACTTCTTGAAGGCATTTGATACGGTGTGATACCCCACCTTAGCCCTCAAGCTATCCCGGTTTGATTGTAATTGTAATTGTAATTGTAATCGAGAATTTATATAGCGCCACTCATAATCAGAGGCGCTCCCGACCCGGGTCAGTGTCTTCACTGACAAAGAGAAATGTTTTCAGGCGCTTGCGAAACTGGGCAGGAGAGAGAGAGAGGAGGACAAGCCTAAAGCCTTGAGGGAGGCTGTTCCAGCTGGAAGGGCCCACAACCGCAAAACTACGGTACTGGGCAGTAACAGTGCGCATCCAAGGAATTAGCAGGTGGCCACGGGCAGATGACCGGAGAGAAGCCCGACCAGACAAACTGGAAACTGGGATGCAGTAAGCCCTGAGATACAGCGGAGCTGAGCCAACAAGACAGTTACGCATGAGGGAAAGAACCTTAAATTGGATGCGTTGGTGAATGGGAAGCCAGTGAAGGGAGTCCCGGATGTAGGAAGAGATATGGGCAAACTTCATGATGCCCCCTATGAGGCGAGCAGCATTAAGGATGGACTGAAGTTTAGATGTATTAGTAGAGGACAGGCCAATATAGACAGCGTTTCCGTAGTCAATCCTAGTGCAGATCAGAGCATGAACCAATGATGATATACCTGAAACTTCTATAATTGGCTGGTTGCCTTCCTTCAGGATCAAAAAGATGCCACCTGATTCAAGTGGCAGCTGTCAATAGAGGCCTCCATAAACCCAGTGTCGTGCAGGGCTCTGGGGTGGGCCTGCCGCCTTCATCATCAGAGTCTCCGATCTCCAGCCTGTCCATGCTCAGAATAAGATCGTAAAATATGCAGGTGACACTTATCTGATTGTAGGCACCTCCAGGAGGGAGACCATCCGAGAAGAGCTCGTCGATGTTGCGACATGGGCTGCTCATTGGAACCTACGGCTCAATGCCACAAAGTCATCTGAGATGCTGATTACCAGGCGTGATGGCGGGGCAGCGGCAGCGGCTCCTCTGCCACCCCTCATCAGTATTGAGTGGGTGGCCTCCATGGTCATCCAAGGAGTCGCCATCTGAGGTGACCTCAGAGCCATCAACCACGTCAGTTAACTTCTCGGTACGTGCTCGGGCTCACTCCATGCGTGAGTGTCCTATGGTCACATGGTCTGTCTTCAGCGGCTCTTCATGAAGTCGCATGAAGAGCTGCTGCCACCACTGGGGCTCATCTCACATATGCCGCCTGGCCTGGTTGGGGTTACACCAGTGCAGAGGCTTGACCAGCTAAAGCGGAGGATGCAGAGATGGGGATTACTCCCTCAGGGTGAGAGAGATGTTGGGAGCGGCAGATGCCCGATTGCTCCAGGCAGTCTCGGGAACAAGCACCACGTACTGCATGGACTGTTTCCATCTAGGGTACGGTGGTAGTATGACCTCTGCCCAAGACTGCTTGACTTTGAGCTGCCAGCAAAGGATGATAAGAACTTTGTAAAGTACACGTGGAATAAACACTTGACCCCAGGTGTGCCTGGCTGCATATCCAATCGCTTTTCTAATGATAAATTATAACTATTAACTTACCTTCCATCAACCTGTCAGAATAATAATATATACTAGGGATCATCCATAAAGTTGAGCAGTGTTATAGTAATTATAGTTTCGAGTCGATGTGTGGTCCTGTATGGGGTCGGATCATTTTATTTTTTTGTGCATTTGCGTTTATCATGTGCACGTACCAGTGCATTTGCTCCGCATTAGTTTTCGTTTTATAAGTCTGCCATCAAATTTTGACGCTGATAAACTTTTCCTCTTTTCCTGAATGCATCTCTGGATTCGACATGTTTAAGGTAGATGTCAGTTTTGTTTAGTTTAGTGACTTAGAATGCGGTTTTTAAACACCCGGTTTTGGTTTGACATTGTCCCGCCATTTTGGAATTATGTGATTGCGTTCACTGTGCCCTGTGTACTGAACAGCCATTTTGGATTTACGTTGTTGTTTTGTCTGGCTGCCGGCATTGAGATACTTTGGTCTTGAATGGATATACATGGTCATCCTGTCTTATTTGATTTTACAGTATTCTTTTGATCTGCAACTGTATCAACGTACTACGGATGTTGACATGGTACAAATTATCTACTCGTCAAAAGAACTTCGGACCTATTGGTCTAACAGTTTTCGACCTACTCGCCATCTACTGAAGGCTCTGTTCAAGGCCCAGATTTGATGCCCTGCTAACCTTCATAACAATCGCTCTTCTATGATGTGACTTCCTGTGGCTCCGTTGCTGGAGTTCATTCAGAATCCTCAAGTTCCTCCAGCATACTCCAATTCCTCATCTCAACCGTATGCTCATCCTTCGGATTTGCGAGTGGCTTTGTGGAATTCTCACTTACTCACTGATAAACATGCCTACATTCAGCCAAAGCTGATTCAGGACAAACTTGATATTCTTGCTGTCACGGGTAGTTGGCTCCTATCTTCAGAGGATGCCTCTATCCTATGTGCAATGGCGTCTGGCTATTCCTCGTGAGACTGCCCTCAACCACCATCACTTGATGGTCTATCAGCCAGAGGAGGTGGTCTTGTCGTCTTTTTTCGGTCATCTATTCGCACTCGCCGGTAATCCTTGACATTCCACTAAAGACCTTTGAGGCTCTCTGCCTGAGCATTACCACCTGTCGTGAATCAGTCAACATACTTACTATCGACAGACCAGGCTCGGTGCCTCCCTCCGAACAGTACTTTGAAGAATTCACCTTGCCCTGTGAAATTCTCACTACTCGTAATAGCCAACTACTCATTGTTGGAGACTTTAATCTACATGTCAAAGATTCATCCTCCTCATCTGCTTCGCATTTCCTAGATGTACTGTCTCAAGTCGGCCTTCATAAACATGTCAGCAAATCAAGCCACCGCCTAGGTGGCTGCCTTGACCATGTCATCATCCTAGATGATCAGCAAAGTCGATGAACTTAAAGTTTTCCCACATACTCTCTCGGGTCACTCTCTTATCCAGTTCATCCTTCCCTCATTACACCTCCAACCAGTTCATACCATACAAATGTTGCATGTTTGGAAGTCTTTGACTCCCAGGCATTTTGGGTGGCTCTCTCTGACACTAACCTCTACTCCTCCCATGAGATTCTGAACTCATTCACTGTCTTTCAGTTCTTCGACCTTTTCTTCTCGACTACGACAGATCAGCTGGACAAGATGCTTCCAGCTCGCAAGGTCAGGACCCGATACCGACCGCTAGCTGTGTGGTTTGCCAGAGTGCCATCAGTCTCACTGTCAAGCACATTTTGCTGAGAGACATTTTCACAGATCCAAAGATCCAAGTGATCGACTGACGTGGATTCGTCTTCTCCGTTTCCTGCATTGGCTTTACCATCACAAAGAGGCTGCTTACTGCAATGCACTCTTCTTAAACATCGACATCATTCAAATAAACCGCCTTCAAGCCATTCAAAATGCACTTGCCCGTGCTGTGACCAAAACCCACAAGCACCACCACATCACCCCTGTTCTCAAATCTCTCCACTGGCTTAAAATATCCGAGAGAATAGAATATAAAGTCATATCACTTACCTACAATACACTCCAATCTTCCCAGCCCTCCTATCTCCGACAGCTGTTCACGGTTCAACCACTCCGCTCAACCCGCTCCTCTTCTGCCCTAACACTTCTCCGCCCTTCCATCACCTCATCACTAAAATTTGCAAATCGCTCCATAGCCATAGCTGTCCAACCCCTCTGGAACAAACTCCCACCAGTACTGCGAGAACTTTCAGATCCATCCTACGAACTCACCAAAACCTCACCACTTGCTATATCTCCACAGGTCTTTCACTCAAAACTGAAAACACTGCTCTTTCACAAATCCTATCCCGATTCCTCCTCCTCTGTCTACCTTCCTCGCCGTCTAAACCCTAAACACCACCCACCTTAGCCGTCTTACTGTCTTCCTGACTGACTCCTTTGGATCTTGACCTGGAACCAATTCGACCCCCCCGCCTATCGATTTTGATTTGTCTAAGCGCTTGTGAATAAGCTGGTTCCCGCGACTTCGCTTTTTTGGGCGCTGTAGAAATCCGGAGATTACGATTACGATTATTGGGAGCACTTCATTCAGCAAAATGAAAAGAACCCGCGGCGCTTTTGTTCTACCATCTTGGGTCTTCTTGGTCGGTCGTCTAGTCCACTGGAGACCCCTGCCTTCACCGCTGATGACTTCCTGAATATGCTTAACGCAAAGTCTGCCTCTCTTAGAGCTTGTACAGCTGAAGCTCCGCTGCCTGAGTTCTCCTCATTCCTCTTCTCGTCGTTGGTATTTGATGGCTTCAAGCCCATCACTGATACTGAACTACAGTCTTCACGTCTGTTAATCTTAGGTCATGCGAACTTGACCATTTGCCCCCTTTTGTTATTGTTGAGATAAATGATGATCTTTCTCCTTTCTTTATCTCTAATCGATCCTTAGCAGAGGGCTGCATCCATGCTTCACAAAAATGTGCCCTGGTTTTTCTGGCACTTAAGAAGCCTACCATGGACCCTAGTCTTTGCATTAATTTCCTTCCTATTTCTAATCTATCATTCCTCTCCAAAACCCTTGAGTCCATGTTTATCATTCAAATCCTTGCTTGTCTAGAATCATCAGGTTTTCTCCCCTCATATCAATCTGGATTTCAGACCGACCACTCAACTGAAACACTTCTTCTTTCTACATTAGCTGACATTTTCTCAGCGATTGACAAGTCCTAAGTTACCTTGCTTGCTCTTTTTGATGTCTCATCAGTGCCTTGAGTGCTCCTACGGCCTCAAGGGTACTCCCTCCTTTGGCTTCGATCTTATTTAACTGAGTGTACTCAGATGATCATTTCAGGAAACTTCAGATCAAATCTTTCTAGATGTTCCCCAGGGATCGTTTCTTGGACCCCTCTACTTTGTGCACAGCTGACATCTCCTTGCTCATCACTCCGCTAAGGGTCACCTCTTTGCTGACGACATCCATTGTCCTCCTTTAGGGCCAACTCCCCTTAGCTGGTTGTATTCAGATACTCAGTTATAAGTTATATGCATGGATGTCTTCACATCGCCTTGCTGTTAATTCCTCCAAAACTCAACTAATCTGGTTTGGTACTCCTCAGCAACTCCAGAAACTTGACTTTCCACTTCTTGCTGAAAACTTCCCTCAGTTTACCTTTTCTACCATTGTGCATGACCTAGGTGTCACAATGGACCTCACCTTTTCTGATCATGTTAAAAACCTCACACGCTCTTCCTACTTTCAACTTCGGCGCATCAGGACTATTCGCAGATTCGTTTCCCTATCCACTTTGACCCATATAGTTCACGCATTGTCTGTTCTAGAATTGACTAATGCAATTCAATTCTTATTGATCTTCCTTGGGTCCGCCTGTCTCCTCTCCAGTCAGTTCTCAATCCTGCTGCCAGACTGATTGCTCGTCTTCCTAAATGTTCCCATATCTCTTCGTTTATGGTCAAATAAACTTCACTGGCTCCCTCTCCTAGCCCGCATTCAATTTAAAGTTCTTGTTCTTGTCCTTAAGTCTAAACTGGGTATTACTCCCAAATATCTCATGGACCTCATCTGCCCCCCTCTTTCTGCAGCTTCTCATCGACCTCTCCGCTCTCGCAACTGGCATGTCCTCTTTGTTCCGCATGCCTGGACCACTCTAGCTCAAACTAGATCTTTTGCCAACATGGGTCCCTCCTTGTGGAATGCCATTCCTTCCTGTCTACAGGTAACCTTACTTCCTTGATCTCTTCCTACATCCCTTTCCGTGCTTAAAACCTTCTTCTCTCGGGGCCTTCGTACTGGGAGCACTACTGAGTGGCCTCAGCTGTGAGTGGCGTTATACAAATCTCCAAATACGACACGATACGAAGGATGAGGAGGCTAAGATCAATTAATTTGAAATTAAGTGTCTATGGCAGATCCTCAGGGTGTCATACACTGCATCGCTGCAAGGAAGACAAACGAGTGGGTCTTTGAGACTGCTGGAGTAGAAAGGAGTCTACTTGGATTAACCAAGCAGAGGAAGCTTTCATATTTGTGGCATTTGCTGTAGAGGAAAGAATATTGTTTGGAGAAGGAGATTACCCAAGGCGCAGTTCTTGGATTCAGAGCTCAAGGAAGACCTAAAATTGATGGATTGATAACATAGAGCAGTGGACTGGATTATCATTTGACCGGTTATTAAGAGACCAGAAACATAAATGGATGGAACAAAATTGTCCAGTCCTTAGATCGATGGTTGAAAACAAGACAAGACTAGCTTTTCGACTAACACTGATGCGCCATTCCTTCAGTACTTCCTGCGCACGTGACGGCCAAGATGGCCGCATGTTTTCTGTGCGTGTCAATTTTGACCATTTCAGTTGGTCAAACACGATCTTTGCTCGATTAATTTTGTGGTGGCTTGATTTGCTGACATGTTTGTCAATAATAGTTAACAACTATTAAAGGAGTATAACCCCTTTTTTTACAAAAATATCTACATGGTCCGGTTCCTTTTCTTTATCTGGGTTCGGATGACAGAGGTTTAGTATAGGGACACCAAGACTTCCCTCACCAGACACTCCCGCTCGATAAGGTGGGGTTCTGGGTGTGAGCATAGATTTTTTATCCATTTATATTGATGAAAGACAACTCTTATCTGTGGTTGCAAGTGTTTAATCACGTGTTAAAATTGCTGTAACGCTTTCGGCGTGTTTGGTGCCTCATCAGCATATTTTCTGATTTGCGCTATTTCTGGTGTGTTTGGATGATTTTCGGACGCTTACCATCGAAGCCGCACACGCGTCACAGACTGAAAGAATGGTTTCGCCCGCTGAGGGGTTTCAGGTTGTTACCTGACCAACAAAGTCTTCGGTTCTGGCGCCCACTGTTCAACATCGGTGACACTATTAGACCATTTGCCAGCTACTACGAACGTCGTCCTCTGCAGATCCAGTGCCGGAGGGATGCCTGCCCGGACGCAACGTCTTCTTCTACCACCAGCGAGGAACTGTCATAGTGCCGAGGTGCGTGTGTCACCTGTCGTCGTTCCTCCTCTTCGACACTACCAAGACCATGAACTTTGAATGACATGCCAACCATCAGTTCTGGATGAGAATCCGTTGACTGGGGTCTTCGTGTTTGCGGGACCTTGCCTGTGGTGACTCTTCTAGTAATCTGTATTTCAAGCTGTTTTAGTTTTTGATTGACTGTCTGGTTATATTGACTTTAACATCATTGGCGCAGGGAGCTAAATTTTCTGGTTGCGGTATGACAACCAGTTTACTGAATAAACGAATATACATATACATAATACTGTAAGTTGTATCAAAACTGTATTAGAAATTCAGGATATATCAGTCACATTTTTCCTTATGTAGTTAATGAAAAGCAATTAAAACATTAAAATCACGTACAAAGAGAAGTCAAAAGTAAGTGGAAAACAATGCTAAAGGTTAAACAAAATGTCAGTTATAGTACACTTCACATAGTACATATTGGCTTACTTAGTGTAGTACCAATAAAGAAGTGCATTGAGTATACCGTAAATTTAGACTGTTACAAAAATTTATTTGCAGGAATAAGTTTTGCTGGAGAAGCACTAGATAGGAAGGTGGTAGATAAAGAAAAAAAATTTCTTATGTTCACAAAACCACCCTTGTGCCCAGCCAACTATACTTTGTCAGATTCAGGTGCTCCCAATTTGAAGACTTCCAACTCTGCACTATGCATTGGCCCATGTCAAAGACTCGTGAGCATGTAAGAAAAATGGCAGGTTGAGTACTATTGTACATGCTCAGCATTCTACTGAACTTGTGCTCCTATAGCAGTGATGAATGAAATTAGATTGGCTGTGTTTAAAATGTACAGAAACGACCTGACTACTGAGCCCTGTGAGAGACACCAAATGGAAATTGTGTCCAAGCTGTGCAGCCCTAGCCGATTGTCATTCCATCCAGGAATGAAAGTGCAGAGGTCATCCAGTGATTTCATAAGAGATTTTGAGATCTGTAATGAAGACGTCATAATGAACCATTTTTCTCTATAAAATACGGAATAGAATATTTAAACTGCTGTAATGTTTTAAGGGATTGTTGGAAAATCTTTCTCCTGTAAATCCTGAAATTTTTGTAAGAAATCTCTCGGTTGTCGAGAAATTGCATTTAGCTCGTACGAAGTATCAATTTTTCTCTTATAACAGCATGCAGGACAGGCAGGATCAAGCCAAAGGCCTGACCCACTTGGCGCAAAGCCAACATACATGTATGCATCGTACCTGTAGGCCATTGTTGTCCGGTTGAGTGGCTACAGGTCACGGTTCACTAGGCACATGTGTAAACTGACAAAAACTTTATCTTTTCTTCATAAGTAGATGGTTTCAAATCCTCAATTCGACAGGAAAACGACAGTACTTAGCTTCATGATTCAACAGCTGTATTAGTCCTCAAACCTTGACTCAATACCAGCCTTGTAAATGAGAAAACTTGTTAAAACGCAGGCATGGGCAACAAGTGTGGCAGCCTGCTAGGCACCAAGAACTTGAACTGCTGCTTTGTCTAAGTTTCACTTTTGCATATATAATGAGCTGGGATCTAATTTCTATGCATATTGTATGTATGTATGTATGTATGTATGTATGTACTATGTATGTATGTATGTATGTATCAGCAGTGCGTCTGATTTGAAAATAGTAGGCGGGTTGAAATCGATCGCGCTGGGTCGAGTAGGCGAGCGATGCGCGGTCGACCTTGGGAGCTTTTGTGTCCAGCATATTTTATGTATCGTATTCGTTCGCACAGCTGCATATAATAATCACCTAGTAGGCCTATCCCAATTCAAATTCTGTTATATGAGTAGGTCTCTTGAAGAGGCGCTATATAAATTCTCAGAATAAATGAATGAATGAACATTCACTAGAAACCTACCATTGACGTAAGATGAAGTGCTGATTTCACAACGTTGGTTGAGCCTTCAACATACATTGAACACTCATTTTAGCTTGACCTTTCAGCCGGTAATCCATTCGAATTTTATCGGCGTGCTTTCTGCAGGACTTGCAGTATATTTTGTTCACAGTCCGACGGTTTTCTAATTCGGCTACATCGAACGAGTCGCCTAATTTCCATGACAGATACGTGCTCAACTGTAGGCCTACATTATTATTCGACTTGCTCATCTTCACAGCCATTGTTGTTTAAAATAATTTCCGAAATTGGTGCTGTTACGGATGATGTCACGCGGCGTGAGGTGTCTGCAGTTTTGTTATAGCCAATCATATTGCACGAAATTGGAGTGATCAGTCAGCAGTAATTAGGACAGGTCACGGCACGCATTCACGGCTGCTGCAAGTAAGTAAATTAAAGTAATCTCTATTAGGTAAAAAAATAATGGTCTGGCTCCAGGTTCGTTTATCGTCTTGGAGTCTAACTCAGACTCAGCGAGCGACGACCGACTGTCACCGACGGTGAGAAGCCTTTGTCTAGGCGAGCGGTAAATCGCTCGCCGGTACCTTTGCTAGGCGAGCGACCAAGGAGAGCGATCGATCGCTCGCCTTAAATCAGACGCACTGTGTATCAGAGCACTTGTATGTGCTAATTGTGTGTGCTACTATTAGTCAGTTGGTCTAGAGTTGTTTAAGAGTTGCTAATAATACAGCAAGAATTGCTAATTCAGCCCTATCTTGGTTTCAAAGCTTCCTATGGAACAGCACACCAACTGTCTTTTTCAATTGGCAGGGAAACATTCTTCAGCAGGAGACAGAATTGATGCTACATAAGCAACATTTTGTTCCAGGGGCTTCAAGCTGCATGTTCCAAACAATAGCAGTAGTCTAACATTTTTTATGAAGTTTGGGCATTGTCTTTCCTGCACTTCCGATAACTTGGGAGGAAAGCTATCCTTTCCACTGCCTTGTAATAACACATTGTTGCATACCCCAGGGGCCCAGGCGCTTTCCAGTGCCAGACATTGCCTTGGAGTGCTTAATGCCCTAAACTAAAAGAAGTATTAATAATACTGTGTGACATGTTTCTGTTCAACACAACAATAATAATCAGTTGACTGTATTTACAGATAGTCATTGTTGCACCACTGACTGGTGCCTTACATAGTTTTGTGATTGTGCTATGGAAGTTCTTCAATTAGACTAACTTAGATTAAGTTTAATCATCAGCCATCTGTGACTGAACTATTTTTCTTACTTCAGAGCCTCCATCTAAACCTGGAGTTGTTGATTGTCTCAGGAAGACTGACAACAGCATAACATTGTCATGGACCGCTCCCACCGATGATGGAGGTAGCTCAATTCTAGGCTATGTTGTTCAGAAAAGAGAAGAAGGCTCTAACTCTTGGACCAGGTAATTATCACTTCTTGGCATTTGCTTCAATGTTTCTTTGTTTCGTCTCTTCAATCAAATACAGGGCTGTTATTATCAAGATATTTTTCTGACTTCAGTATAGCACCTTGTTTTGCAGTTCTCTTTTATGTATATGTATTTTATATATGTTTATATATTTATGTATATATATATATATTTATATATATATATAGTTATAGTTATATATATATATATAGTTAAGTCCAGTTTATATTGCCGTGGTTGGGCTGGGAGCGCTTCTGAGTAGGTAACTTGATGGGACGCTATATTAAATTTTTTAAATGAATGAATGAATGAATCTTATATATATATATATTGTGGAAAGTTAGTCTAGGGTGAAACTGCTTTCTTAATGGAATGGAATCCCAGGGTTCAATAAAATATTATTTATTAGCAGTGTACATGTGAATTATACCTTTTTACACGAAAAACAGCAAACATCGAAAGCTGGTAACACGACAACAGCCAAAGAAGAACCAGCGTCGAATGTCGAAGACAACCAAAACCAGCACATCTAACATAGACTTGTAATGTCACTTTTTAAGCAAATTACACATGTCATCCAGAAAAGGAGACCAAGGCAAATGAGCTCAACAAATGTCATCCATAAAAGGAGACCAAAGCAAATGAGCTCAACAAATGTCATCCATAAAGGAGACCAAAGCAAATGAGCTCAACAAATGTCATCCATAAAAGGAGACCAAAGCAAATGAGCTCAACAAATGTCATCCATAAAAGGAGACCAAAGCAAATGAGCTCAACAAATGTCATCCATAAAAGGAGACCAAAGCAAGTGAGCTCAACAAATGTCATCCAATAAAGGAGACCAAAGCAAATGAGCTCAACAAATGTCATCCATAAAAGGAGACCAAAGCAAATGAGCTCAACAAATGTCATCCATAAAAGGAGACCAAAGCAAGTGAGCTCAACAAATGTCATCCATAAAAGGAGACCAAAGCAAATGAGCTTAACAAATGTCATCCATAAAAGGAGACCAAAGCAAATGAGCTCAACAAATGTCATCCATAAAAGGAGACCAAAGCAAACATCAACAAGCAAAATCAAACTATATAACGTCAACCTAACGCAGTCGACAAGCAAAGTCATACTGTTCTCGATCTACACAGAACGACCGAATTTATAGAGAGACGCCACTCCTCCTTAACACACAGGAATGTCGCCCATACTACCTATAAGCCCATCCTATATAGACAATCTCTCTGGGCACATGCCTACACATAACAATATATATATATATAATTATATGTATATTGTAGCCGAGCTAGGGTTATCAATTGCCTTGTTTAATTTAATTAATTTAATATAGGAATTTAGTATAAGCTAGATAATTGCAAGAGGCATTAGATTAATGACAAAGTGGTGCTATAATGTAATATGCAATGAATTTAAATGTAAGACTAAATGGTGAGTAGGCCCTGACCTCCTAATTATGTAATCAGAAATACATGGACATTACCATAGTAATTGGTGACACCAGCCAATTAAATCACATAAAATGCCATCTTTGAAAAAGAAGTTGAAGAATCAGAAACGAAACGGCCATCGAGTGTAAGACATTTTGGACACAAGAAACATGGATTGTTACTGTTTAAATCCTTTGCTTTATGTGTCAGATGTAATCTAACTTGGTCATCAAGTTAAAGAAATGATTCGCAAATTTTTGTAATCAGATTGAGTTAGACTAACGACGGTAGTAAATGAATTCTGTCAGTTAGTCTGGTCAGTGAAGCGAACTGCGGTATGGGCTGGCATTTGGGCAAGCACCGATTGTCACAAAACTTTACATGGTGATACCTGGCACCGAAAGTAGTCAAAAGGACCTATTTTCGACTTCTGAAAATGATCCTACACCTTTACCTACAATTTTAAAAATTGTATAAAATGCAGTGGAAACCAGTCTAGTATACTTGCACACGGTTACCAGAAGTCACGTGAAGGATGCACAGATCCACAATGTTTACAAATTTTATAGCTCATCTTGAACATGACAGAAAACCTAATCTTTGTGTTGGATTATCATTATATTATTGTATTATTATTATTATTTTTTTTTTTTACCCGAGGTATTAAGGATCCCTCAGGATTTGGAAAAACTATTGTTATTATTATTATTGTTATTGTTATTGTTATTATTATTGTTATTATTATTATTATTATTTTCTCGAAGGTGGACCTTTATTTCAGTCCTTAAGACTCAAAACAATTACCAACCATCATCATCATCGTGATTACCATCATCATTGTCATCTCCGTTGTTATTGTTATTGTTATTGTTATTATTATTATTATTATTATTATTATTATTATTATTTTTATTATTATTATTATTATTATTATTATTATATACGTTGCATTTAACCATCAATACATATAGTTTTATATTTATATATATTTTTATTACCGTATATACTCGCATACAAGTCGAGTTTTTTTGGACAATTTTGAAAGTCCAAAGTTGGGGGGTCGACTTATACGTGGGACAAACCAAGATCGCAAGATTTATCCATCGGAGATCGCAAGAACATGCAATGGAGGTCAACAACATACCCGTCGGATAACAACATACCCCTCTGATACCGCATGGTGCAACAATGAGTCATCGCATGACGCATCCGTGAAGGACATAATATTACATTATACTACAAAAGAATAAATTTTAGCAAAATACTGGCAAAATATCCGATAGAATAAAATAATATTCTGTCAAGTTTGAAAAAATCCCGGCAAATGAACGTCAACATCAGTTCTTATTTGTTGTTCTTTTTGGCTGAGTACGGCTTCCGTTTTCTGCAAAATCTTTTGATTTTATAGCGCATTTCTACTATGACCGTAAATTCGTGTTCTGCAATATTCAGAAAAAGCCAAAATTGACCTGCCTGGGAATTGCACTGTAAACCCTATAAGAGAAAGTACCGTTCAGGTCAAAACTATTGGCCATAATTAAACCATGTCACTGTGATCATTAGCTGTCTAGCAGATGGCCCGATGGGACGCAACTGACGCGAATGTTAATTTATCAACTGACGGCTGACGCGAATGTTTATTTATAAGCAATAGTGAAAGAATGCCCAAAATGAGGTTTATAAGAGACTATTGTAAAACTTCATTCCAAATGTTGGTTGTTCGAAGTTTGAATAAAGGATTGGTTGCAATTTTGCATCTGTGTAACGCGAGGTCAGGTCACTAGAAAAGAATGCTAGTAGCCTATTAGGACATGTTCCGCGCATATCTGACCGATCCAGTTGGATCAAATGATGATGGTATCAAGCTTAACAATGATGGACAAACCTGCTTGGCCTTGTGAATGGGAGAAGCTCGGCCCAAACGATTTGCCAAGAGAAATGGTACAGCAATTGTTTTGAAGATGCGGCATTGTACAATTATATTATTACCGCCATGGACGGTTTGCAAAACGACGTCATTTAAGCAGGGACTCGGCGATCGATCGATGACTGACGGCAAAACTGACATCTACGGGGATGACTTGAAATTTATAGTCCGAGACGTTTTGAAGTTCGAAACCGCAAATATTGGCAAATAGTAGGCCTACTGGCAGTTTAGGTTGTTAAAAATTTTGATAGCGCTATAATATTTTGCCTTCATCCATTTTTTGGTTTCTTGTCTTGATGAAAGTAACTTCCACAAAATGGAAACTATAGGTCCGCAATAATTTGAAAAACGTCAGGAAGAGGCGAAAATTAACTTGTAAATAGCCGACTCATAATTTAAAGGGTATTTTCATAAGAAAATGCTTAATTATTGGTAGATAATTTGTTGGGTAACATTCAATTTTGGTCAACGCACATGTTCGTTGTGCACATGTCTCATCATAGGGTCTAAATCGTGGGTTTAGTTGGTGTTGGAAAGGGCTAAATAATGTCCAGATTTACCGGGTAAACGTAAAAACACGCATCGACTTATACGCGGGTCATAGACTTTTCCCCTATCCAAGGTCAAATTTTTAGGGGTCGACTTATACGCGACGTCGACTTGTACGCGAGTATATACGGTACTATTGTTATGTTATCATTATCCGGTAACATTGAAATCAGGATTCTGGTTCCCCATCGTGCCTAGGCACGCGACAGCATTGAACCTCTGGATTGTGATGGATATCTTTTGTAACAGGAAGAAGGTTTCTCGTGGATCTTCTGTTATTCTTGTCAACCGTCGGCCGAGTTCTTTGATAAATGCCGAACCTTCGTGGTCCATGGGTCCCATCGTTTCTAATGCTATTGGTGTGAAACTGTACCTCGTCAATAGCTCCGCGTATTTGGTTTTCTTTCGAGTTGCAGCTATTTCTGCAGCTCCCCCCGCTGCGGTAGATGTCTCGGCCAAGTAAGATGGTGCAAAAGTGTCAATAATAGTAACATCCCAAATTAGGGAACGTCCGCTGTTCCACGGAATCAGAGTTTGACCATCAGGTCTTTTCCCGTCTAGTCGGGAGAGGCCAGCCGGTTCCTTGATTGAAGGGGTGCCTGCCTTTATGAGACTGCGCAGCACGATGTCATTTATTGATGCGTGTCTAGCTTGTCTGCCGAAGCTTTGTGAGCAAGCCAATCCGTGTGAGCCTCTGGCTGAAACCGCCGTTCCGCATGCGCATGTGTGTGGGGCACAGATGACTGCACCCAGTCTTAGGCCCACAGCCACTCTCAGCGACTCGTCATCCAGTCTTAGGCCTTGTGCTGCAAGCGGAAGGGCATGGAGCCAGTCTGAGGCGTGCGGGGCCTGTATAGCATTTAGCCTGGCCCGATCGTATGGGTCCTGAGATCGAGATGCGATCTCTGTCATGGCTGCTGATAACAATGGTATGTCCCATGAGGCCTGTTTGTAGTCTAAAGACGGGAAAGAGATCTTTTCCACGATGCTCTGCTGCCAACGAGTTCTCATTGTTTCCACAACAGAGTCTTCAGGCACCTGTGTAAGGGCGAGGATGTGTGATTGGATGAGGTGAGATCTTGCGGCTGAAGCTAAAAAAGCTGGAAGTGCCAACGAAGAAGCTCTCCTTATTCCCAGCCTGCCCATCCTGATAGGCATGGAAGCGAGTGTCCATTGATCGTCAGAAAGAGAGATGTTAAGAATGCTCTCGATACCCGAGCGTAGTCTTTCGTCGAATCTTGTGAGGCCCGGGTGGTCATGACATGGCGTGCAGCGCAAGATGTGGATGAGCCTCGGCGCCCCTATTGAGCTTCGTAGTATCAGGAGCGCATCCTGTCTTGGTATTTGTTCAAGTTTCTTCATGGCTCTTGCCAAGTTCGTCGTGACTGAGTTGAAGGATTCGTTTAAGGCCTCTCGTGACGATAGTGGTGCGCCTAACAGTTTAGCTGATGATGGATCAATACGCAGGAATTGATTCGCAGGTTCTGGTAGGGCGATCTCTGCGTTCTTGGCTATTACTTCGCATTTCGAGTTGTTGATAGTTAAACCCAGAAGGGCGCAACCTTTCACTATTGCCGCTACGTCCTCACAGACCATTTCGTGCCCGCCGCCCACACCCATTATTATTATTATTATTATTATTATTATTATACAGTTTAGTATGGTAAGGTTGATGAAAGGCAGATGGCGTTCCCGTGTTGGACAGCTACCGAGAGTCTTTGGAACAGGTAGCTTGTCTCAAGTGTGTCCTGATTTGCATTAGTCAATCTTCGTCCCAGTTCCAGCACAAAATCCAAACCTTACGAACTCCAAGCACCGCTGGACTCCATTGCTACTGCAAAAAAAGCATGTGTTCGGGTGATTGTGGGGTATTTCGATCTTTTGGTGGTGGCTGCCCGGTTTGCGGCTTCACCCGCTCCAGTTGATGTTACAGCCAGATGTGGTGCTGCAAATGTGTTCAAAAATGGTCACATCCCAAGTGAGACACCTTCTGCATGACCACGGGATAAGCATCACACCGTCCGGTCACTTGCCATCTTTTCTGGTGAGGCCCAGTGGTTCATTTTGAGAAGGAATGTTTGCTCTTCCCAACGATCTCCATACTATATCATTGAGCATGTTGTGCCGTTGATGTCTAACAGTGTTTTTTCTGCAGGCAAGACCGTGGAGTCCTCTGGCATCGACTCTCTCCCCACATTGACACAAATGTGGTTCGCATGGTGTCGTTCCGAGTCGCATTCCAACCGCTCTCCGTATCACTTCATCAGATAAGCAGAGTCCCAATGCAGTTGCCGGAGGAGCCAACAACCAATCTCCCGCGTGTTATTTATGTCGTGCCACCCAGAGCACACAAGAATAACTATAAAATGCTCTGTGTTCAAACTTATGGGTATTTGTAAAGAAACTCAAGTAATTTGATTTCTGTCTAGAGCTTTTATTGTTTCAGAGCCTTTACTGGTGAAGTGATTGGAACTGAGCTGACAGTTGGAAACCTATGTGAAAATAAGGAGTATGACTTTCGTGTTGCTGCTGTTAATGATGCAGGCCCTGGTGAATATGCTGTAACACCAGGTTCCATCAAACTTCTATCCACCTCAGGTAAGTTTGGGGTAATGCAACTATCCGTTGCTATCATATATTATGCAGATAGTGGGGCTGACCATCTTCAACCACAACGAGCTGTAAGCTAGGGGAATTGAATGCAGGGTGATGGGTGTATCTTGACCCACTCTGTCCATAGCATTGTGATTTCTGATATTTTACTTAGAAGTGACTGTTGATTACCAACTGGCTTTATAAACACAAATTAAATTAAGCATAGATGATAACTTAGCTGAATATCTTGGTTATCCTGTTTGTCAGGGCCGGATTAACAATTGTGGTGGCCCTGTTCAGTAAAACTGTGGGGCCCCAACGACTCTACACTGTAGAGCGTACACAATAAAATTGCGTCATTTTATAATGTGTCACATATCACTTGAATTCTGGTCAGGTCAGAGGCGTAACTTTGGTCTAGAAAGTGGGGGTGACAAATAGCGCATCGTTTCCCCTTCAAGGCCGTTAAATGATTATAATGGCGCCCAATGAATCTATATTTGGCGCCACTTATGCGCAATGCCGAATAATAATAATGATGATAATGCTGATAGTAGGCCTAATAATAAAAATAGCAATAAATATAATAATAATGACAATAAGCGTAATAATAAATATAATAACAATAACAACAATAATTATATAAAATCATGAAAATAAAAATAATAATTTAAAATTACTAGAAATAGACGTGTTTTATTATGGAAGCGTGTGTCGATCATAATTGAAATGATGTAGCAATAGGTCTTAATTCTCTAGATTTAAACCTAATAAAAATTGACTTTTTACTAATTGAAGTGACGTAACAAAGGCCTTTATTCTCTAAATCTAAAATTATTAGTTATTGCCTAGATGTGTTCCATAATCGAAATGATGTAGGCTACTTAACGAATGATAGTCTTTTATTCTCTAACTTTGAACTTAATAACAGTAGACTTTTTCATAATTTAAATAAGGTAACCAAGACCTTTATCTATATCTGAGATTTAAAATAGACGTTTAAACAATTGTAATGACGTAACTATAAGCCTTTATTGTCTAAATTAAAGGAGGGGGATAGAGTAATGGTAACACTCATGGTCAGGAGAGCATTTAATTCGCGGTTCGATACCCGTAACCCCCTCTATAGGGCAGCACATTCGTGGCTGCCAAACCGTGTGTTTAATTAAGATCTTGATTGTACTGTCATGTTTCAATGTCATGTACTGCGTACTTATAAGTTTGAAGTTATAAAGAAGCTAGATTATTATTATTATTATTTATTCTCTGTATGTAAACATTATAACAATTAGTGGTCAGCCGGGTAGACATTTTCAACCGAGTACCGAATCCGAGTATTTGGATGTACTATATGCCGGATCCGGGTACGAACCGAATATCATTTGTTCCGTATGCGAAGCTTCACATTTTCATGCAAGGGGTCATTGCATAATTACGCAACGCTCGAGGGTGGGTGGGTGGGGTCCTTGAAAACGTTACGAAAGGTTACGTGGGTGGGTGTATGGAGGTGAACGTTATGTAACGCTTTTACCAAAAGTTTAGTTATAAATGAATTTTAAATTAACATCGAATGACACCTTAGACAGGATGTGATCGAAGTTCAAACTTCGTCTCATTGATTTTAAACTTAACTAAAAACACGCAACAGTATATATCAACACTAAGTTAGTGTTTAATACACAGTCACGGTGCAATCGAAGTTCAAACTTATTGAATATTATCTGCCATTGATTGAAACCTGAGGATAAATTAAAATTTTACCAAACCGGTTTTTACCATTTTGTCGAGTTTTTCAGCACACTGAATTTGGGATTTAAGCATTGACGACGAAGGATCCAATACCAGCAGATCGTCATTTTTGCAAACTCTCTGTGCTTCTTCTGTGGCGGACAGGCCACAAGGCTTGATTGAAGGCTGTATTAATAATAGCTGTCTTGTTGATGCGTTATCCGGCGACATAATGCATCAGAGGGCACCAGCGGCCGATGCGTAGACGGTAGCGCTAGCGTGATTTAATAATAGCCAATATTTAAGTTTTAGCTTAATTTTGCCATTTAAGCGATTCAAATTATTAATTAGTATATTATTATGCCTTCCGGTCCAATAAATAAGGCCTAAAGCTAAGGCGACGCTAAAGATAATGTTGACAATCTTTCTTTCTTAGACACCTTTATTTGAAAAGGTGTGCGTAGGCTAGTATGTAAGGAACAAGCCACGGTATAGTGTGGCGAGGGATAAGTAAAGGCTGCCACACAGTGAATTGCCTTTAACGTTGAGCGGCGAAGTTGCGCTCTGCATATATACGACACGGTGCTTTAGTGTCGTTGGTTTGGCGAGTGTTTCGATCGAGTCCCGGTTCGGTTACCAATGATTTTACGGACACGGCGTCCGGTACAAGGCTAATCAGTGCGCTCCCGAGTGACAGCCGCTCCAAAGGCGGTCTGACCGATACTAGCAAACGCCGATTCAACGGGGTTGGGCCCAGCCTGTTGTAGATCGCGAGAAGTACCGAGTCTGATCGTGGAAGGCTGAATCGGGGAAAGACCGATCATCAGAGATAAAGGCTCACAGGTCTGTATCAGTAAAGTCCGGGGAAGATGACCCCAGCGGTTCCATTCGATAGACATACGGGAAAGATCTCGGTGGATGTCTGGTTTGATATAGACGGGAAAAAGACCGATCGTGAGGAATAAAGGCTCACAGGTCTGTATTGGGAAAGGCAAGCCCGCCGGTGACTGTACGATAGAACGGGGAAAGACCACGGTGGTTCCATTCGAAACACACACAGGTCTGTACAACAGACGGGAAAAGATCCCGTTGGTGTCTGGTTCGAGTTACAGGGAAAGACCGATCGTGAGAAATAAAAGGCTCACAGGTCTGTATTGGTAAAATATGGGGAAGCAGGCCCTGTAGGTGACTGTTTCGATACATGCAGGAAAGGTCCCGTCGGTGACCGTTCGATAGTCCGGGGAAAGACCCCGGCGGTTCCGTTCGATAAAGACGGGAAAAGATCCCGTGAGGTGGCATTTTGATACACTCGCGGAAGACCCCGCTGGTGAGCATAGATACATGGGCAAAGACCCGGTGGTAGCCGTCAGAGATAGACGGGCAAAGACCCGGTGGTGGCTGTCAGAGATACACAGGCAAAGACCCGGTTGGTGATAACTCAGTTCAAGTATCGTCCATAAAAGCTAACCAGTGCGATCCCGAGTTACAGCAAAAGTAATCACTCTTGGGTGTTGGATTGACCGCCGATTTGACAGGGCTGGGGCCCACCCTGCCGTTAGATTGGGAGCTGGTCTGAATCCCGATTGTGGAAGTTTGACAGGCTGAGTAAACCTCGGGGGGAGACCGATCTTGAGTAATAACAAAGACGGGTCTGTATCGGTAAAGACGGGGAAGCAGACCCCGTCGTTGGTGACCGCTTGATGTGTACGGGGAGAGTTATCAGGTTGATTCCATTCGATAGTCCAGGGAAGGACCCCGGTGGTTCCGTTCAGTAAATACGGTTAAGCAGACCCCGTTGGTGACGTTAGAAAGACGGAGAAGACCCCGCTGGTGATGTTCGGTAAAATACGAGGTTGGTGACAGTTCGATATGTACGGGGAGGGTGACCTCGTTGGTCCCGTTCGGTAACATCAGGTAACTACCCGCCTTTCTTTTAACTCGCGGGACTAACCGCAATCTCTCAATTCGCGATACAGAAAAATCATAACAATACTTGATTTACTAAAGGCTAACATATTAGAGTACAATTCACAATAAACAATTATATAACTATACACAGAATCTTAAGTCGCGGTTTAATGCAAGTTTCTTCCTTTGGAATCCTAGCGTCGGTCATAGTTACTACCGCGGTTTTCCCGCATTTCTTCCTTTTGGCCTACCTAACTCTGGTCTACCGCAAATCTTGGCTCGCGGAACTAACCGCAAACTTCTCAGTTCGGGGAACTGCCCGAACAATCTGACCGTGGTTCGTTCGGGTGTGTGGAAGACAGGAAACTTCCCGCAGTAGGAAGTGAAAACACAGGTCTGTGTGAAATAATGGGGTAACAGTACTGATAGTTACTCCACTGGTACCTTTAGCAGAATCTAGTCTGTGTACTCGGAATTGGAGCCTACGAGTCTGTGAGCTCCCGGGAAAACACAACCGTATAAATGGTTATGTAAACCGGGTAGGGATACGCCGCAACGAGAAGATACAGCGGGTCAGATCCCTAGGTGAAATGTGCGAGATCAAAGCTCGGGTCGGGTATTCGGGTGCCAAGGTCCGGCAGAGATTAACATCAAAGCTCGGGTCGGGTATTCGGGTACCCAGGTCCGGCAGAGACACGCCCGCGTTTTCATAGCCGAAGTTGAGTTAGTCCCAAGGTGAAGTGTACGAGAGTCCCATGGTAAAAGGGACATTAAATCAGACCAAGAGTAAGCGATACGTGAAAGTTCGGGTAGTCAGATACCCGGGTAGAAACATATTTGCTTGTCGCAACACACAGCTCTGAGAACTGACTGAAGTGCAAGGCCGGGCCCCTCGTGCATATCAATCAATCAATCAATCAATCTATCAACTAGACATTTATATAGCGCGCTCTTAAAGGCAACTATTCAGAGGCGCTCCCAGCTCAACCTCGACGAAAGAGAACAGTCTTAAGAGCAGAGAAGAAAGAGGTGGACGAGTCTCGAGGAAGAGACAGACCACAGTTCGAGGAAGAGACCGCATAGGTCAGAACGAAGTTCTGTGTGTAGATAGCGAAGGTTAAAGAGATGACCTTCACTATCAGAGTGCAATACCTTACCGTTATCTTTCGAAGCAGAAGTTATCACTGTGTTGGTCGATAATTGCCCACACTGAGGACGGGTACAGAAACTTATCCGTAAATTGTGGTGCATGACAATATACATGTGAGGCCGGTAGGCACGTGATGGTGGGAAGACGAGTTGTCTAATAGACCGGTGCCTAGACGACATGACGCAGAGAGTTTCCATTTGACAGTTGCCCAATAGACCGGTGTCTAGGACGATTTGACGTAGAGGCTTGTCATGTGCATTCCTTGTTCCCGATACTTAGAAAACGTATGGTGTCCTTTATAAATGGCGATAGTTGGAGTCACGAGATGTATAATGGTACGTCAGAGTTCAGATCAGGTGGAGAGTTGGAGGAAGCCCTAACTAAGAAGGCACACAAAAGAGGAAGACTCCTGCTGGTAAGAGAACGAACCCTGTTCTGAGAGACGGCCATCCTCAAGACGTTGCCCATCCGGCGACCGCGGAAGAAGCAGAGTCAGACCCAGAGACAGAACGGTATAGTGTTGCCTTTCTTAAGGAAGCGGCCAATCCTGAATCTCCCCTGACAGAAACGGTCCCTATGGACAGAGATAGCGCACATCCATTGTACATTGGAAGTAGACAAGGCAGTGACTCGGGTGGCTCCAGACGGGCAGTGGGCTGGAGTCAACACACGAGACCCGCCCGGCGCAATGAGGGCAGGTGTCCGGGCGGGCGAACGCCACACTTCTTCTTCAAGATATTCACCCGAATATTACGAATTAAATCAAACTGAGACAACCGTACCCATTTGATCTATAGGGGCCTAGTCCATGAAACCACAGTAAGCTTATAAATAATTATTTATACTGTGATGAAACTTTTCAGCAGTGTATAACTTTGACGTAAAACTTAAAAAAACAAAATAATTTGCATTTCAAACATGACTGTCTGTATATTTTAGGTCTACTATCAAATTCTAATTCATATACTATATTAAATTTCGCTATATAATATGAATTTAATTGCGCGTTCACATAGTAAATCTAAAATGATTATTCGTTACGCAACGCTGGGGTGGGTGGGTGGGTCTAGCGAAACGTTACGAAGCGTTATAGGGTGGGTGGGTGGGTCAAAAACGGTCATTTTCGGCGTTACATAATTATGCAATGACCCCTAATGAAAATTAATTGAAATACATTTTTTTACTTATAATAACTGACTAATACATTTTGAATTTTATAAATAAATAATTAATGAAATGGACTTGACTTCCGTTGTGGACTTCCGGTGTTTGTGTTTTTTGTACTTTTCTTCTTGAAAATGAATATGCTAGATCAGTGTTATTTTCGTTCCTAAAATCATTTTAGTTTTAGTTTCTATTTCTGTCAGGTGTCAATCATTTCTATTTAGTTTCGGTTTAGTTTTTCATTTTTCAATCACTTTCGTTTCTATTTCGTTTCTATTCCTGAAATCATTTTAGTTTTAGTTTAGTTTCAGTTTCTCAAAACCAAATCATTTTAGTTTTCGTTTTTCAAATCATTTTAGTTTTAGTTTTCGTTTTTCACATCATTTTACTTTGAATGTAAGTTTTGAAAAAGTAGGTTAGCATACCTTTAACGGAGAAGAAATTACTTGAGACCCTTATTAGCGGGACTTAGGTCCTTTCAGGTGCCCCAATTGTGCCCATCCGAGCATTCATAGTGTAAGGCGATTTATGTATAACTTGTACTGTAAACGTTTTGATGGACCAATAAACTGGTGGTTATGGTTATGGTTACGATAAAGTTGGTTATAGACTCTAGTCGCTTTATATATTCTGTAGAATCAGTCGTGTATGAGGTTCTTTCCTTGAAATGCAGGCATCCAGTCTGTATTGACGGGCTCTCCCTATCCTCTACTTTACGCTTAGACTGTGTTTTCTTGTTTCTATCTTCCTTTGAATTTAAGAGTGTGTGAACCTGGGCATGGTTATGACTTATGTGTCTTTTAAGATTTGTTGGATTTTACCTGCAATAAAAAATTACAAAACATGTTTCTTATTGTGATTACTAGACTACTGTATATTTTCACATATTAAAGTAAGGGTGTGTAGCCAAAAGACGAATGCGGAAAAAGTAGCGAGTATGATGCGTAAATTGCGTAGTTACGTGCCAGCTATGCGAACCCCACACGGCTCTCCTTTGTCATTCAGAACTGTACATCGGCTTTTGTCGTTATCTTCTTCATATATTATAAAGTATTCCCATACAATACTTTCGCGTCTCCTACCGGATAAAAGCTTTACTAGACTCATTATTAATAACAAATTTCGTAAACATGCACTAACAGTTTGACATAAATTGTAGACCGCAAACAGAAAGTTGTATCCTGATAATAATTTTAAACATGTAGTTTTAAATAATTTTAAACATTTTAAACCGTTCAACTGCCGCGCCGATAATTTAATAATAGAGATTGTTTGGATTTTCATTTTCGAATCTGGTTTTTAATAATAGGCTATAAATGGTTGGATTTTCAATACTTTTCGTTCCAAAAATCATTTTCGTTTTAGTTTTTATTAGTTTTACATCCATTCTTTTTCGTTTTTATTTAGTTTTCGTTTCCAAAATCTTTTTAGTTTTCGTTTTTATTTCGTTTCCATTTCTAAAATCTTTTTCGTTTTAGTTTTCGTTTTCGTTAACGATTGACTTTTCTTTTTCGTTTTCGTTTCGTTTTCGTTAACGATAATATCACTGTGCTAGATGAAGCTGAAAGCCGATATTATGAGTCTACAAATTCCGGCATGTGAGGCAGACAAACAACTATTTGTGTGTGTACAGTATTTGCCGAGGCGAATACTTCCGAATAGTGCCAAAAAACGGGATATTCGGCCGAGGCAAATGTCCGAGGCGATTTCCGGCTGACCTCTACTAACAATACACTTCTTCATAATTGGAGTGACGTAACAAAATAATAATAATAATAATATTTATTCTTTAATTAAGCGCCTGCAAATGCACTGCGCTGTACATGTACATGTTATGCGATAAACCTTAACTACTAACAGAACAGACAGCCTGCAATACACGGCGCAAATTGCAGCCTACAAAGCATGTCCGCCTATGGGACTCGATCTCTGTACCTCTCGCACTCTACGCCAGATGTTATCCAATGCGCTATCGGGCCCCCCGATGCCTTTATTCTCTAAATCTAAATATTACTAAGTAATGTGTTTCATAATTAAAGTGACATAACAATGGCCCAACGGATCTTTTGTTTTAAAATTAAAACTTATAGGCCTATAATAGACGTGTTTCATAATAAAAGTTAAGTAAAAGGGCCTTTATTCTTAAAATTTAAATTTGTTAACAAAAAACGTGTTTCATATATAGTGTTTCATAATTGAAATGATGCAACAATAGGCCTTTATTGTACCGTCAGGTTGTAAGCAGTCTTGTTGTCCTCGAGACCAAGGTCTTGGTCTCGAGTGCACTCGAGTTCGTTTTTAAAAGTCTTGGTTTTGGTCTTGAGGTTCAAGGTCTTGGTCTTGGTCTTGGTCTTGGTCTTGAGGTTCAAGGTCTTGGTCTTGGTCTTGGTCTTGAGGTTCAAGGTCTTGGTCTTGGTCTCGCAAGACCAAGACCGGCTGTTAATATGAACAGTCATTTAACAGAACTCAAGAATTCTGTATCAAGCCTGCTTGCATCATACGACCAATATCTATGGATGGATACAAGTCATGTTGGTCAGGAAAACCCATTGGCAGCAGCAACAGTTATTCTGTATCAGACGGTATGATAAACCATGGGAAGATTTCAAAAAGACTCACTATCTGTACATTTACATCCAGTGCTTGAAAAGCTACTCTGTGTGTGTCAGCGACTTCAGCACCTGTAGAACGTATTTTTTCACATGGCGGAATTTTTATGAGGCCCACCAGGCACGTCTTGGTCAGAAAATTCTGAGCGAATTAGTTTTTATAAAATACAAAAGGCATTTGGTATAAGAGGTTGCATGAAGGACTTTTGAATACAAATTCGGATTTCTCTGCAGTTTTCATTTAAAGTTAATTTGCTTGAATAAAATAAAAGACTCATGTTTTCATTAAAATAGTGAATATTCCGACTTGACAATTTTTAGAAGTCTTGACCTGATTTCGATTTTTTTGGGTCTTGGTCTTGGTCTTGGTCTTGAGGTTCAAGGTCTTGGTCTTGGTCTCGAGGTTCAAAGTCTTGGTCTTGGTCTTGGTCTCGAGGTTCAAGGTCTTGGTCTTGGTCTTGAGGTTCAAGGTCTTGGTCTTGGTCTTGGTCTTGAGGTTTAAGGTCTTGACAACAAGACTGGTTGTAAGTGTTTAAAGAAGCAAGTAAACATATGTCTTACTAGCATTTCTGGCTGATTTTTAGATGAATCTGCCTGATAATGGAAACTCCAATAGGGGCCCATACATGTGCGAAAGTTGTGTATATTAAATGAGTAGTTTCGAATAATTTGTTCCGAGTTTTTTTGCTCATTTTTACTATTAGACTTAACAAATAACAATAATTATAAAATATTGAAAAAATTTCTCTTGCATGTGTGGGGCCCCTGTTCGGCCGAACATGTTGAACATGCCTTAATCCGCCTCTGCTGTTTGTTAGTTACTGACTTTGATTAGTTGTTGCTTCAATATCAAGTGGCCAAACCCAAAACAGTCAATAGAGTTGTAAATTTGTTTTTCTTTTGAACTCTTTTATGATCTCCTCTGTGTAGATGTTCCAGATGCACCAAGATTTCTGAAGGCTGAAAAGGTTTTTAATGGTGACATTCGGCTCAACTGGAAGCCTCCAATTTACAGTGGTGGAAGTTGTATTACACAGTACATCATAGAAGCGCTACAGCAGTCTTCTGCCAGGGACTGGTTTCACTGGGCTTGTTCTAGGTTAGGAAACCCAGAATAATAGTTTAAGTTGTTTGTCATAATTCTGTACAAATGTAATTCTATCACATCTCCCAAGTGTCTTCCCTTGGAGAGGAAAAGGGGCAAAGCATTTGCATACACATGCAACACGTGTTGTGTGCAGCAGTTAGGATTTGCAAATATTGCAAATATCTGAATATGTGTATTGTGTAGTTCGTTGGCTACCTGTGCCCAAGGCAGTGGCGGATTTAGCCATAGGCCCGGGGGGGGGAGCGGTGGTTCGCCTCCAACCCTCTTGGTTGTATGATGGCACCCTCCAGACCAGACCCGCCTGTTATGATGGGCTGCCAGAACGGGCCTGGCATGACCGAGGTTTAGCTAAAGCCATGTCTATAGTGATAGGCATAATTTTTGCCATGTACTTGGTTAACGTACCCCATTTTCTTAACCCAAATAAACTATGCCCATCACTATTCCATCGGCTAGGTCTACTTTCAACTCTGCTTCCCCAAGTATTGCTGTTCTGTCTATCTTTATGTATGTAGTAGGGTAGAGAGAGACAGCATAGGCAGGACATGGAAGATTGGCATGACTGTCAATTGACCCTCACTCTCCGTGTGAGCAGTGGCTCAGGATGTAGGTTAAGTTCCAAACTGCAACAGAGTCCTACACACACCACACACATGCAAAGTCATCCTCAATAAGGCAGGAACGATGCCAAGTGCAAACGAATTGAAGTAGAAGAAGAGTAGTCCCTTAAGCTAGCCCAGAGGCAGCCATGTGTATGAAGTGTTAGCGACTTCAATTTCTTAACCTCAGCATATGAGGGTGGGTGGCCAGTCCTCTCCCTCGCCGTCTCATTTTCCCATCAACAGTGTACGGTTACTGTACTTATTATAGCTGAGTTGGCTAGGGGATGCAGGTGGAGCAGAAAAATCTTAAGCCAAATTTCTCCTTGGCAGGGATTTGAACCTCTGACAGCTGTTGAAAAGGAGTCAGTAACGTTATTTTTTTTAGCAAAACAAGGGGTTTCATTCAGAGGACACCGAGTATGTTCTTGCATAGTTCAGAATAAAACACTGGGAATTTTCATGTACTATTAGAGGTCCTTGCCGATATGATTTTACTTTGGAAAATCACCTAAAATTGAAAAGCAGAAATGAACTTTATATATGCCATGATGTGCAGAATGACCTGATAAAATCAGAAACTGTCAGAAGCGTGAGAACTGTCACAGACAATTGATTATGAAGTTAAGTCTGCTCAGTTCTTCCCCTTAATTGTTGACTCAACAATTGATATATCTGGAACCGATCACATGTCAGTTTCTTTAACCTTTTCCTATCCTCAGATATCCTATTCCCATTGAAAATGTCCATGGTAAGGGACATAGGATAGGAAACATTTTGTCACTTTTAAACAGTTTTATATAGGATAGCATATATACTAGTAGTCTACTACACATGGCATTATTTTCAAATATACATGTACTATCATTTAAAGTTGATTACCAATTTCTCATAGAACGTGGCGCCCCTCAGAAGAAACCCTTGCAAGAAATCATGGATCTGTCACTGGCCCAAGGCCACTTAACACTTTGGCTGCGGGCCAAATTATTACCATTACGCGGCAGCCCTGTAATCAATTATCGGTAATGTAAGGATATCGGAAAGCAACGGCCATTGTCACTTATTATCGATAGTAACTCTGAAAATCTACATAAAATTAATGAAAATGCAAATAAACTGCTTATTACTCTACTCTACTCTACAGTAAACTGACTAAGAGTCTGCATTTGAATGATAATCATTGAAGCGTGCAGGCTATAGAAGCACACGCGGCGACACGCACCGCAAATATAACGTGTTTCTTTGCGCTGTTCACGCGTGTTGCAAACATCATCAAAATGGGGACTTAGATATTAATTTGTTGTTATGTTATTTCCAGGAAATCAGGCCTCGTCCTCCGTTGCGTCCCTGAATGTGCCACGGAATGCGATGGCATTATACCGTTGAATGCAGATGGAAAGGCGCTGGAAAAGAAAGGTGCCCTCTCTCGGCTCCCCTGAAGCAGCCGAAAGGCGCCGGCCGACCTCGCGAATGAAATCGGCCCCGGCAGCGTTGATTGGCCCCAACGTTTCGAAGGCAATGGGCAGAAATAGGTGGGACGGTGGTAGCCCTGAATATTTCTCGGCTTTACGAATGGCAGCCTGTTCCGCCGCAGCCCCCGCTGCATTTGCTGTGTGAGCAATGTAGGATGCCGCACAGGTGTGTATCACCGTGGCGTCCCAGGCCAAGTATCTACCCGCCGCCCACGGAACCATTGTGGCCCCGTCCGGTCTCTTGCCATCCGTGCGGAACAAGCCAGACGGCTCCTTCGTACTCGGGACCTCAGCCTTCCGAAGGGCTCGCCAGACTATGTCGTTGATGTCATAATGGCGAAGAGATCGCCCAAAAGCCAACCGACAGACGAGGCCATGTTGGCCGTCAGGACCAACCAATTCTCCGCAGCCACACCTATGGGAGCCACAGAGATCGAGGCCCAAGCGCAGGCCGACCGCCACACGCACCGCCTCGTTACTCAGGCACAGGCCGCACGAGGGAATTGGTAAAACAGACAGCCAGTCACCGGAATGTGGAAATGCGACCGCCAGCAAGGTTTGTCGGCACCCGCCCAAACCGCCGATCTGTCGGCCTCAACCACCGGTCTATCCCAGACAGCCTGCTTGGTTGGCATAGGGTCGACACAAGGTGGGAGTGTCTCCCTACGGACTGTCATTAACTCCCCCAGATGGGGGTCATCCACCACCAAGCATCGGTCGAGAATGGCGGACTGGAGTACGAGGGTTGTCGCAGCTGAAGCCATATAGGCGGAAGAAGCCAGCGACCCAACCCTTCTCATACCAAGACCGCCAAATCTGATGGGCAGTGTAGCCTGTAACCATTTGATGTTATCTAGTTTGATATTAACGATAGATTCCAGGCCTCCTCGCATGATGTTATCAAGCTGCTCCAGAGTTGGATGACCAGCACACGGAGAACATCGCAGCAGGTGGCTGATCCGGGGGGCACCGAAAGAAGATCTCAATAGTATGAGGGCGCTTTGAGAGGACAGACGGTGGAGGTGCTTGATGGCATTACTCAGCAGTCTGCAATGCTCCCCAAGAGCGGCATCCAGTGCCTGACCTTTGAACAGCGGGGCCCCGAGCAGAGCGATCGAATCGCGGTCGATAGGTTGGAAATCCAACCAGATGGAGAGATCCTCGAGGCCACCGCCAGAGGAGAAGATCTCACATTTGCTACGGTTCAGGTGGAGACCCATAGCCGGGCCCAGATCACTGAGTAGCTCGACGTCGCGAGCCACAGTTGCATGGTAGCCTCCCAATGACAGGTCATCCAGATAACCTAGACGGAGTGTCGACTGCAAGGATCGGAGGATGGGCTGCAAGGGCAAGCATAACAGTAACGGTCCGAGAGGGTCTCCTTGCTGGGGGCCCATTTGAGAGGAGATGGAAAACTGGCCAAACCTGAGTGTAGACGCCGCCCCGTACGCCTGATGGATGAAACGGTAAAGCTCAGGTACGGACTCGAACGCGGCCTTCAGCATTACATCGCGGCGTAGGCTATTGAAAGCATTTGCAAAATCTAGCTTTACAAAAACGTTGTCTTCAGGCATGGTGGAGATAAACCTACGCGTGGCGTGTACCGCAGCCTCACAACCTGCGGGGGTGGCAATTCCAACCTGGAGCGGGGCGAAAAATGCTGAAAGCCTACTGATTGCATACTTATTTGCGCATTTAGCTGTGAGGCGTCTCCAGATATAGCCAATGGCTATAGGTCTAAGGCCCCCTGTTTTCTTAGACAGGGCAATAAAGTTACCACCAAAGAGAACGGGCCTCACCTCCGGAGGGCATCCACCACGCAATAAAAGATTGACAAAATCGGTCAGCACCCCCAGCAATGCACCGGACGACTCACGATGGCCCACCAGGTCTAAAAGGTGGCCAGGTCGAAACCCATCCGGCCCCCCAGCAGAACCCGTGGGAAACGATCTAATAGCATCCATCACATCGGCCTCCGTGGCTTGAAACGGGGAGGTGGTTGCTGGGTCTGGAAGATTAAGCAGACCTTCTGGATGGGGATCGGCTGGGTGTTTCTCACTGAGAATCTGTAGGCTCTCCTCACTCGGTGGCACGGGACGGCTCTGGTCGCATAATATGCGTACAGCTGCACGGATGTTACCGTCTTCAAGCTTGGAATTAATGGCTGCAACAAGGGCATCTGAGCTGTTTGGTGAGTAGCGACGACCGGGCCCCGAGGAGCTCAAGCCCTGATGCCGTCCCTGGTCCTGTGACCATGCCTGAACTCGGCCCTTGATGACATTGGTCAAGTTTCGCCTTCGACCCGCTCGAGTGGGTTGGGCCAGAATGCAAGGAGCGAACTGCATGAGCGCCCTCCAGCCGTCCAATGTGCCTGGATTGCTACATATGCCACGCAAAACCTCGGAGAGAGCTTGCGAGCATGCTAGGCGTGCTCCTCTGGCGATATGTTTAAGGAGTGGGCCTTGAAGCTCCGGATGAAGCTATTATTATTATTATTATTATTATTATTATTATTATTATTATTATTATTATTATTATTATTATTATTATTATTATTATTATTATTATTATTATTATTATTATTATTATTATTATTATTATTATTATTATTATTATAATAATAATTATTATTATTATTATTATTATTATAATTATTATTATTATTATTATTATTATTATTATTATTATTATTATTATTATATCACTATAGTGTTGAGATTGATCATGGGAGATAAAGACCTGCTAGGTGAATATGTTGGAAAGGTTATAGACAGGAAAGATGAGTCAGAAGATAGAGACCATCGAAAAGGAAGAATAGAATAATACAGAATAATACAGAAGTGATCACTTATGTGTCAACAGTTGTACATGACAGTGAATCTGGAATAGAAGGAGATGATGAGGTAGCAGAGCTGTACAATTGTGTACAAAAATAAACCTTTAAAGATGTACAGATCAATCTCCAATCTTAGTTTAAAACACAGGAAAAATTTATGCAATTGTCAAAAGAATATAAAGATATCTTTTTCGTTATGCCTGGAAAGACAGACCTAGTAAATAATGGGATTCATGTGACAAATACATAACCTTTTAGATCTAAGGCATATCAACTCTGGGTAATTCACAACAAGGACTATTTCATGAGGTTGAGATTATGTTACAGAAATTAATTATTAAAATTTCTGATTTAGCATACACTGCACCTTTGCAGTAGTTGTTCTAAAAGCTCAGTGGACTAATTAGGTTTTGTGGTAACTATAAACAATTTAATAAAATAATTATAGTCAACCCAGAGCCTATGATGTCTGGCATTACTCTTGGAAAACCACCAGTATAACCAATGGATCATGAGCTTATTTTGTTGCATCTCCCTCCTAGCAGGAGCAAGCGGAATGGATAGAAGCACAGTGTTTCCATGTGTTTTCTACGATAGACATGGAAGTAGCGCTCGTGAATAGGTTGGTGCCCATCGCTTGGCCTTCAAGTGGCGCTTTAGAAGTTTGGAGATTACAATTACGATTACGAAGAAAGTCATAACAGATTTAAAGCATTTGGCCAAATGATTTTGTTAAACTGGGTATTAAAGTTGTCTGCTGCTGAAATTTATGGTGTATGGATTTGTTCAATTTTTTTGTTAATTTATTATCAGATTTAAAAAAATTTTTCACCACTTTTTACAGCATTCAATTTCTAACAAATTTCTACAGTATTTAATTTCCATTGTCATTGTTACATTCTTGAACTTAGGTAAACAAATTTAAAGTGTATATAATTTTGGGACATTAGCAGTAATTTGCAAAATATACATTTTCACAAAATAAATTCATGCACATAAAAGATGAAATATTATGTTAATTTTGATGCTAGAAGCGTTTTCCTAGCTTATATGTTGGGGGAGTTATGACAAGTAAACTGTGATTTTTTCTGGACTTTACATGCAGGGCTTAAAAGTTATGTCAGACTCCACAGAGTTAAAGGCCAGGCAATGTCAACTTGATATTGTCTCTGTCCTTGATCTTTGTTCATCTGTGTCAGATTTGGCTAGTTGCATATCCACTTGCTCTGTGACTTGGAGCAAACTGGTGGTTGTCTGTTGCACAGGAAGTTTGGCACCTTTCCAGAGTTGAGCTGCTTTTGAGCAGGGAGGTCCATAGAGTAATGGATAACACACTGGCGTGAAGAGCTGAAGGTACCGAGATCGAACCCGGTAGACCCAGTAAGGTTTTTTCAGCCTTCCACTTGCTAGGTGGCAGTGGTTAAATGAATAGTAGGCCATGATGGCGCCGTGTGGCTGCCGCTTAACCCTTTGACTCCCAGCATTATTTCACGAAATGATGTACAATCGGTTAATTTTGATGCGCTTTTGTACAGCAGTACTACCAGACATGTAAAATGTATCAGAAAACACCAAACTTATAGGTGTTGTTGAGAGGCTGATGCTTGGCATGAAATTCAGTCCAGTAACCTACTGGGCATAAACGTTTCATACACTTTGGACATTACTCCATTCATCATCCCATTGTATTCTGTCATCACCAGAACTTTCAGTGTCATCATCACCTCTGATATCGCTTCTGTTGCCATCCTCCAATTTAAATGTCAACTGCGCGACACTATAAAACATAGGTGTTGTGTATACAATGAGCTCTGCTGTCCATAAAACTTACACGTGTCCATACTAAGCAATTCCACTTTATTTTCGCTACGTGTAAACTTATGCTTACGATACAAGTCAACTGAAAACTTGAGACAAACTTTACTATTGTTTCCTGGCATAAACAAAGTCCATATCACCGAAAATTTCCGGTCGAACTAAGAGCCAGATGTGCCAGTAAGTACCTAACATATATCTAATAACTTTTATGCAGTTTCGATGCGTGGCGGTTATACCCGCAGTCGAAAAACAAATGCTATCTGAAACCGTGGGTGAACCCGCGCTTGGGAGTCAAAGGGTTAAACAGTTATATTCGACTCCTGTAAAACTCTTATCGTGTGCTTCTACTCTATACATGTATGTGTGGCTGCCGTTTCTACTATATGTATGTTCAATGTACAGCGCAGTGCGTTTGCAGGCGCTTAATTAAAGAACAAATTATTATTATTATTATTATAACAGATATCTTAAAGAAGCAATATATGCATGTAAACATTGTAAATACTGTGAATGAATGAATGGATGAAGGAATCTCAAAACTTTACAGTATCACTGTAACTGTGTAATTATGTATGAAGGAAATATAATTTCAGACAATTGCTAATTTATTACACATTCCTTTAAACTTTAGTCTTCAGCCTGTGGATATAGGCCAAGAGTGTATTCCTGAGGGTTAACACTTTTTTAAGCATGCCACAATAAATGCAAGATTTTAAATATTTTAGCATTAAACAAAGATGTCACAACTGTATAATGTTATAAGCTTATTGGAGTTTACTTCCAAGACAGGTTTCATGAACCCCTGGTAATGGACTTGCAAAGTTAAACAATAATGTTTCTTTGCTGATGGCAGGTTTAATCAGTTGACCATTTCCAAGTTGTCAGTCTCTGAAAATTGTGAGTTTCGCATTAGAGCAGAGAACATTTTTGGTCAGAGCATTCCTTGCCAGCCTGTGGCCGTACAAACAGATACAGCCAAGGATGACAACGACAAAATATTACAAGGTTAGTGAATAGGCCTGACAAATATTCAGCATGAAAGATTGCTGTGAATAAAATTATATGTGACTATGCCTCAGAACACCCTCACAGACTTGGAAAATTCAAAATTTATTAGATTGGGCTGGAAGTCTTTAATATTATTCTGATAACTGCATATTCATATGAAAGTTGCAACTATTTAATATCCAGTTCTTTATTTAGAAGACTAAAGATTAGAAATACTGCACAGTAAATCTTGCATAAGATTTAAGTGCCTATTGTAAATTAAATAGATTTTGACATGCATAATTGGTTACTTAGCAATAATTCTAGCACAGAAATAACCAAGTGAAATAACCATTTATCGACTAAACATCAGCACCTATCTCCTGGTTCCTGCTGCCAATAGCAACCTGATAAACTCGGAAATCAGGCACATCGAGATCTGGGCTGTGAGATGTAATCTGAAGCTTAACCAAGCGGAGACCCAGGAAATGGTTGTCCATAAGCCGAGAACAAAACTGAATGAAAACCAGCCGATAGAGATCGCTGGTTTTACCAGGGTCAGACTCATGAAGATCTTCGGTGTCACGCTCTCCGATGACCTACTTTGATGTGCTTGTTGACAATCTATGCACTGGTGCAAGATAGTCAATATATGCATTACGCATCCTGACTACTTATGGATTACTTGGCACCTCAATGTACGAGGTGGTGACAGCTACCACAGTAGCGAGGAAGACGTATGCTGCATCCTCTTGGTGGGGCTGTGTGGGGCAGAGGGGACATATTTAGGAGACTAATTAAAGCTGGTTATCTTCCTGTGAACTACCCTAGATTTTAACAATTGATCCGAACTGCTGATTCTAAACTTTTCACGGCCGTCCTTACCTAGATTTTAACAATTGATCCGAACTGCTGATTCTAAACTGTTCACGGCCGTCCTTACATGTCCTACACATGTGGTCCATGCTCTATTACCTCCTCTTAAGCATACTGGTTATACTTTGTGACCCCGTGTTCATAATTGGGTTCTCCCGACTGCTGACAGTCTGGCTCTTAAATCTTTCATAATTAGGGTGATTTTAACCGGAATATAGGCCTTAGTACTTTAACCTGGATGTGATGTAATTGTAATTTGTAATTGTAATCGAGAATTTATATAGCGCCACTCATAATCAGAGGCGCTCCCGACCCGGGTCAGTGTCTTCACTGACAAAGAGAAATGTTTTCAGGCGCTTGCGAAACTGGGCAGGAGAGAGAGAGAGAGGAGGACAAGCCTAAAGCCTTGAGGGAGGCTGTTCCAGCTGGAAGGGCCCACAACCGCAAAACTACGGTACTGGGCAGTAACAGTGCGCATCCAAGGAATTAGCAGGTGGCCACAGGCAGATGACCGGAGAGAGGCCCGACCAGACAAACTGGAAACTGGGGTGCAGTAAGCCCTGAGATACAGCGGAGCTGAGCCAACAAGACAGTTACGCATGAGGGAAAGGACCTTAAATTGGATGCGTTGGTGAATGGGAAGCCAGTGAAGGGAGTCCCGGATGTAGGAAGAGATATGGGCAAACATATGTACACGTACATATGTTTGTACATTTTGGTTTACACGTGTACATAGGCCAAAATGACATGAAGAAAATTACGTCAAAATGTACAAAATCCGCAACAGAAATAAAGAATAATTCTGATATTCAAACTCAGCGTACATTTTGACGTAATTTTCTTCATGTCATTTTGGCCTATGTACACGTGTAAACCAAAATGCGGTTAGGAGTTGGATTAATAAAGGATATACTTACTTACTTACTTACCTTATTAATAAAATTAACAGCAATCAGAAAACAGTAGATATCCACACTGATTTTAATGTGGATATCACTGTTCTTCTGTGCATGTCACCACTTACGTCATTTGTTTATTTGTGTTTTGTTTCATTTCAGTAGATTATTTTTGTCTAAATCGAAATTCTTAATATGCTCAATAATTTTTAACATGTTGGAGTTTACTATCGCTGAGTTTGAATATCAGAATTATTCTTTATTTCTGTTGCGGATTTTGTACATTTTGACGTAATTTTCTTCATGTCATTTTGGCCTATGCAACTGCATGAGGAGGAATGGGCTTCCTGATATGTGATGAAGTCTTGGAACTATGGACCTGCATATGCCACCTGCAGCCAGATAATTTTACATCTCAATGGAGGAGGAGCGACACAAGTCTTTGGAATGACCTTGACCGTTAGTCACTGGTGGTGCTTCTATCTCCTGACCGGCAGGTGACGAATACCTATTCTGTGTGCACCCGGGCAGCTTGAGGGATAGTCAGAGCCTTAGAGGTGCATCATCTTCCACTAATGAGGGACCGCTGGGAATGACATTATCGTGTGCTGCAGACATTGCAGTCCTGTCATAACTGTCTCTATCGATGCAGCTTGTTGCAGATACTCTGAACATGATCCTTTCAACTTTTCAACTTAGGACGATCACATTTGGTTGACTATTTGTATGCATACACTCGCCACTGGTGACTCTTCTAAACTGCTAGTTTTTTGTGCATTGATTTGACCACTGTTGAGTTAATGACACCTGATTGGTTTTTTTTTGAGTATATGTCGTTTAGCAGTTTTTTGAAACAGTAAGTAAGTAGGTAAGTATATTCTTTAATAGACCGCCTGCAAACGCACTGCGGCTAACAGACAGGTTATGCACAAAAGAGGCGCTTGGTTTAATGCAGTATAATGCGCTTTGGACATGATATATCATTGACCATGTATTATATGAATGATAAGGTTCTAGCATACAACTGTGATTGTTTTTATACATTTCGTAATGCAGACTGTGTATAATAGAGGTGTTAAATGTATTATATAACTGCTGTACTAAACATACTGGATGGAAATGTGGAAATATTGAACCAATGATGAGGTGTTATATAATTACCAGCTTGGTGCTTGAATACACTTCCTATTCCTTGATATGATGTCCATCTCAAAGGTCTGAGAGAATGTGGCCTTGATGTACCTCAGAAAATAAGATGTTAACAGACTGAGTTATTGGATATCATGATTGAGAGTGTGCCATATAAAGTTGGTTGACTATTGCTAAGCATTTCTTAACTTAACTTTGGTTACAACTGTTCTTGAACTGTCAATTTCATGTATAGCATGGTCTGCCTAGACATTATTGGAATATGTGTAACCATTAGCCAAAAAAATCTTTAAAAAAAGAGATTTTTTTTATTCCGGATATTTCTATAGCGCCTCTCGAAGTCAACTACTACTCAGAGGCGCTCCCGACTACAGCATTTGACACTGTGCCGGAATTTTCACGCCGAAGCGCCACGAGCAATTGCGAGTGAAGGACTTGCCCAAGGTCCGTACGCAGCGGCTAGAGTGGGATTCGAACCTGCAACCCTCCGGTCACAAGGCGCCGAACTTACCACTGAGCCACCACGCCCCACAATTTACTAAGAAAAACATAGAAATACCAGCTCCTCTTCGGCTGCCTACCGAATACAATTAGAATTATTAATTCGGACTGTGTCCACCTCATAGGGGTTACATTCCTTGTAATGATTGCATTTACAATCATTACTGTGCCTGGCTTTAACTGAATATTAGTTATAAATATAAAAGAACAAAGAAAGGCACCACATTTGTCTTTTCTTTTCTTGTCCTTCTCTTTTCCCACGCTCAGGAGCTGCTGGTCATCTCTTTGCCGATGACGTGCAAAGCATTTGTCCATGGGTCTCCTTCTTCCAAGTTACACGTAGTTGAGCGTATTGAGTCTCTGTCTAAGTCTCTACATACCTGGATTTCCTCAAATCGTCTCTCTCTCTTAATGACTCCAAAACCCAGTTCATTTGGTTTGGCTCCCCTCAACAGTTGCTGAAGATTGATTTTGTCCTCCTCTCGGAAATCTTTCCACACTACTCCTTTTTTCATCAAGTGTGCGTGACCTGGGTGTTACACTTGATAGCTCTCTCTCCTTCAAAGATCACATTTCTAACCTCACACGTGTTTCCTACTTCCGCTTAAGGCATCTCAGGGCTGTTCGACGATCTGTCTCCTCTGTTTCTACAACGCTGGTCCATGCTTTCATTTGCTCCCGAATTGATTACTGCAATTCGCTTCTAATCGGTCTTCCTAAGGTCCGTCTCATGCCTCTGCAGTCAGTCCTAAATGCAGCTGCGAGATTAATAGCTCGTCTGCCATGCTACTCACGCATTTCATCCTTCATGTTTGAACAATTGCACTGGCTTCCTCTCTCTGCACGTATTAAGTTTAAAATCCTCATTCTGGTTTTCAAGACACAGCGGGGTCTCGTCCCCAAATATTTAATTGATGTAATTCACCGGCCTCTTTCTGTTTCCTCGCATCGTCCACTTTGCTCCTTGAACAGATTGGATCTTTCAGTTCCTCATACTAGAACAGCTATGGCGCAGTCCCGATCTTTTGCCTCAATTGGTCCTCTCTCTGGAATACACTCTCTTCTTCTACTCGCTCTCAAATTTTAATAGGTAACCCCTCGTCTTCTTTTGCTTTCCTCAAGACTTATTTCTTTCCTCTTGGCATTGCGCACTGGGAGCGCCTCTGAACGGTTCACCCTACTAGAGGCGCTTTATAAATGTTTAAATACAATACAATACAATTTGTCACATCCTCACTCCTGCTTTACTCTGGAAAGGGCGATATGATACAAGTTTCTTCTAATTCGAAACTTGTGATAAATTAATACTTCCACAGTTTAGCATTATAATTGAAGATATATTCACAAATCAATCTTTATTGTTTTGGTCGACCTTTCTCTTCGATCTCATCCCCTTCACGATGCTCACCTCTATACATGTGCCCCTGGGGGTCGATTAGAGAGCCTCTGCTTTGTTCCCCATTCTATTTATAATACTTGTCTTCACTTTATTATAATAGTTTCTATTGTCTGCTGGTTGGAACTGTTTGGCAATGGAATAGTCACACCTGTTCTGGCTGATGCCTATGGCAACGGTTGGACGGGTATTCACATCAATTCTCATATAAGGGGTGGTCTTGGCCATGACATCCCTCCCACCTCAAGACAATGACGACGATCGTTGATTGTCAACATCAGCATAGCTCAGCGTAAAACAAATGAAACACACAAACTTTACTACAGTACTTACACACGTACATCACAGGACCAGACCCCCACCGTGACTGGGTCAACCGTTCCTCGTCCTTCAAATCCTGTGTAAGAAACCGTCCAGAGCGATACCTAAAGTCCACATTAAACTCTTGTAGAGCCATGCCCACTGAGCCAACTTAGTGCTCTTAGGAGCAGCCCCCGTCATTATCTGAAATTCGAATAAGCCAGCCTCACACACAAAGGCTGTAAGCCACTGGGACCCCTTCTTCATTGGAAGCTGCCAATACCTGCCTTTAGCATCAAAACAACTTATGTAGTTGGCTCTGCTTACCTTCTGTAATAATCTGCTATATCTGGTGTAGGAAAGTAATCGCCTGCAGAGTTACAATTGACATGGTGATAGTCGATGGCCAACCTGATGCCATTTAGACCATTAGATCCTTCAAAACACAAACCACTGGACTAGCCATCTCACTTTCTATTGGGCAGTGCTAGCTCCAGCATTTCCTTAATCTGACGTTCTACTTCCGGCTTGAGCTTTTCTGGTACCTTATATTCAACTGAATTCAATATTCATTTATTTGAAAATACAGGCTGTCATAGACACAACTTGTATACATTGATACATTAATATATGTTGTTAGGAAGAACACGAGAAATAAAATTTCAGTCATCTTTCTTTGGCATGTTAAAGTCATGTTTCCGGTTGCAGAGGTGGTAGTGATTGTGCCGCGTTGTTGGAAAACTGTTGAAGGACATGCGTTGGGTCGGCGGTGATAGTTTTTAACAGGTTTTCGTCAGCTGGTCCCAAACCCGGATAAAGGAGGAGGGTTCCGCGGAGGGTTTGCAGCCCTCCCAGGTAAAACAACTCAGTGCAACAGAAACGACACAGAAAAAACACAATTATGCTGTCAGGGCAGATCGGAAGAGAGACGGGAAGGCTGAAGACCTATTTATGATGGGGAATGGTGAAAGCCGAAAGGAAGCCATGACCCGGAAAGCCCAGATCTTGACGACCAAGGCCAAGACAAGGATAGGATGCTGGAATGTAAGGACACTGTACGACACGGGAAGGCTGGCGCAGGTGATGGCAGAGATGAAGAGATACAAACTGGAGATATTAGGAATTAGCGAGATGAGGTGGACTGGGAGCGGAATTACTACATCTGAAGGAATGAGTGTATATCACTCTGGAGGAGATAGACACGAGAGAGGAGTGGGCATAGCGATAGATGCGAGGATGGCGACGGCTGTCATTGGATGGGAGCCGATAAGTGACAGAATCATTACCATCAGATTACAGACGAGACATACAAAAACAACCGTGATACAGATATACGCACCAACTAATATGGCCACAGATGAGGAAAAAGATGAATTCTACGAACAGCTACAGGATGTCATAGATGCAACACCAGAACACGACCTAAGAATAGTCATGGGCGACTTTAATGCACAGATAGGGAAGGATAGAGCCGGATGGGCTGATGTGATGGGAGTCGAGGCTGCTGGAGAGAGAAACGATAATGGGGAGAGAATGCTTAGCTACTGTAGCAATAATAAGCTAAAGATAGGAGGCAGCATGTTTAAACACAAGAACATACATAAAGAGACTTGGAGGTCCCCAGATGGAAGGACTACACATCAGATTGACCACATTTGCATCTCCAAGAGATGGGCGACGGCGCTGCAGGATGTCAGGGTTTACAGAGGGGCTGATGCTGCTTCAGATCACTACTTGGTCATCGCAATACTAAAACTTAAATTGAAGAAATTGACCGGAAGAATGGAACACAAGGCAATGGATGTAATCAAATTGAATAAAAAAGAGACTCCGGAGAAGTTCCAGCTTGAATTAAAAAACCGCTTTGAAATACTGGGAGAACAAGAACATGAGATGGTGGAGGAGAGATGGGAGGGGATAAAGAACACGATCACAAGCACGGCACGGGATGTTATTGGGACGAGAAGAGGAACAAGGAAAGAAAAGTGGATTGGGGAGGATACATGGAGAGCAATCGATGAGCGCAGAGAGCTCAAAGACAGGAGAGAACAGGCATACAACAGAGGTGAGGATACGGAAAACATATGCGAGGAATATCGAAAGAAGGATAAAGAGGTTAAGAAACGCTGTAGAAAGGACAAGAAGGCATGGGTAGAGGCTCGATTGGAGGAGGCGGAGATTGCGGCAAAGAGAGGAGACTCCAAAACACTATACAAGATAACAAAGGAAATTACAGGCAAGGTGGCACAGAGGATACCCATCAAAGACGATGCGGGGAATACGCTCAGAACACATGATGAACAAGCGGCAAGATGGAGAGAGCACTTTGATAAGATCTTGAAATTACAGGCAAGGTGGCACAGAGGATACCCATCAAAGACGATGCGGGGAATACGCTCAGAACACATGATGAACAAGCGGCAAGATGGAGAGAGCACTTTGATAAGATCTTGAATTGCCCTGAGCCAGAGACAACGCATGACTTCACACATGACCAGGGCTTGACAACCTTGGATATAGACCTGGATAGTATTAAGGAGAAGGAAGGGGAAGCTGTAAAAAGGCTAAAAAATGGAAAGTCAGCAGGGATCGACGATATACAACCAGAGCTGCTGAAAAATGGAGGAGGAGAGATGATTAAAATCTTAACGAACTTGTGCAACATGATATGGAACACTGGAGAGGTGCCAAGAGATTGGCGGGATGGGATTATTATACCAATCCTGAAAAAAGGAATATTGGTGACTGCAATAATTGGAGAGGAATAACGCTACTCTCCATACCGGGAAAAGTCCTAGCCAGCATAATTTTGAGAAGAATACATGGGGCGGTGTACGCCGTACTAAGACAGCAACAGGCGGGCTTCCGAAAGAACAGATCCTGTAGTGACCAGATCTTCACATTGAGACAGATTATAGAGAAATGCGTGGCGGGAAATGCAAATATACTTGTCAACTTCATAGATTTCCAAAAGGCTTTTGACAGTGTCCAGAGACCAGCGGCGTGGAACATTCTCGCGCAATATGGAATTCCAGGAAAAATTATAGACATCATAAAGGGAATGTATAAAGAAAGCAGATGCACGGTGAGAGTGGAGGGGAGACTGGGGGAGTGGTTCCAGATTGTTACGGGGGTGCGGCAAGGATGTATCCTATCGCCGTTGTTGTTCCTGCTAACGATTGACTGGGTATTGAGGTGAAGCACGGAAGAGGGAAGATGGGGTTTGGAGTGGAGAGGAGCCGAGAGGCTAGCAGATCTGGATTTTGCAGACAATATAGCGCTACTGGAAGATTCATGGGAGGGAATGAGCGAGCTCACGGGCAGAGTGGAAAAAGAGGCAGGATTGGTTGGATTGAGAATCAATACTTCAAAAACAAAGATCATGAAAGTATGAAAATGGGAGACGAGGGAGAACATCAAAGTTGGGGAAGATGTGAAAGAGGAGGTAGAGGACTTTTGCTATCTGGGAAGTGTACTTGCAAACAATGGTAGCTGCGACAAGGAGATCAGAGTCAGGCTGGGAAAGGCTAATGCCACATTTGGAAGACTGAACAGCATATGGAAAGATAAAGGACTAAGCCTCATAACAAAGACAAGACTATACAAGGCCTTGGTCCTGACAACATTGCTGTATGGAGCGGAAACATGGCCTATGACTAAAGCTAATCAGAAGAAATTAGAGGCGGCTCATCACTGGTGGCAGAGAAGGATATTAGGGGTCACTTGGAAGGATAAGATAAAGAATGAAGATATAAGGAAGAGAACGGCTATGGAAAAAATGGAGGATATGTTGAAGAGAACACGCCTACGCTGGTTGGGACATATGCACAGGTCAGACAGTGAAAGAATCGCGAAGCAGTCACTGAACTGGACTCCATCGGGATGGAAGAGGAAACGCGGGAGGCCGAGAAAGACCTGGCGAGCCACAATCGTACAAGATCTGGACGACGGAGAGATGACATGGGAAGAGTCTGAGGGAGCTGCAGAGGACAGAATGACGTGGAGGAGCTGTGTCGCCCGATGCGCTACAAGCGCGTGGAAGGACTAAGGTAAGGTTTCGTCAGCCATCTCGGCCAGTGCTTCTACACCCGGGGCTGAGGGGGGAAGAAAACCACTTCTTTGCATCTTTCCTAAGCACTGCTCCATCCTGTCTCTGTCTTTTGCACAACTAAAACCCCACCATGCCGGGAAGCGTACATTGATGTTATTTTTGACACATCATGAATAGCCCCAGGCGGAAGACTATGTGAACAGATGACTCATAGAGCATATAATGATGAGACGCAGGAGGAGAGAATCCCGTCAAGGTGGCTGGACATGTTGAGGTCCGATCCAATGGTAACTCCTAGCACTTTCATGGAACCCACCTGCTCTGCCCCTGGACAGAGGCCCATCCCTGCCTAAACTATCTGTAACTATCATTTCTCGAGTCTTTGAAGGGTTAAATTTAAGGTTATTACTTTATCCCAGGAGGAAATATGGGTAAACTCCTCAACCACTGTGGCTAGATGAGATGAGCTTACCAACAGCTAGGTGTTATCTGCATATTTGACTAAACAGTTAAAGCTATATATTGTATGTAGGTCAGAAGAGGCGACCACAAAAGAGATGGCTAATCCCTGAATGGCACTTGAGTTTATTGCCCCGATCTTAATATCATGCTCTACCAGAGGGCAATACCTGGGTTTGTCAGAGAAAACTTCTGGGAATTTGTCCAGTGCTGTAAACAGTTGTGATTTTGCCAATTTGGATAAGTGGGCAACCTTGACAGGGTCAGTTATTGAACTTGGGTGAGACTCAATGGTAACATGTTATTCTATCACCTCAATTTAACACAATTCCTTGTCCTTGTAAAAGATTACAGAGAAATTATTTGCTATCACCTGTTCTACTCGCTCATAGAATTTTAAAAGTTTGTTCACATGAACATGCTGTTTCTTATTGCCTAGTTCCATGATGTAGGAATTTGATTTCAACTTTGTGACCGGCTCTTGCCCACAACTACAGAATTTGGTGCCACCAAAATCTGGAGCTAAAACAATCACACAATTTAACACAATTCCTTGTCCTTGTAAAAGATTACAGAGAAATTATTTGCTATCACCTGTTCTACTCGTTCATAGAATTTTAAAAGTTTGTTCACATGAACATACTGTTTCTTATTGCCTAGTTCCATGATGTAGGAATAGGGCGATTTGATTTCAACTTTGTGACCGGCTCTTGCCCACAACTACAGAATTTGGTGCCACCAAAATCTGGAGCTAAAACAATCACCTTGTCCCCACTTGGTACTTTTGGTCAGTAATACGCAGGTTATAGTTGTCAACATGATGTTTCTGCTGAATCTCTGAATAGCATTCTGCATACTCCTTGGCAAGTTCTAGATTTTCTTTCAGAGCCTGTATATATTCTTTGGGAGTTTTTCCAATATTAACAGGTAGTTCTCTTTCGCCCGACCAAGATTCTATTAACATGCTCAACAGTCCTGTCGGCAATGTGCCATACACCATTGTAAACTGGCTAATGTGTGTGGCGGAAGAAGGTTTTCTCTTAGGTTCCATAGGACAAAAGGCAGTAAGCGAAACCCACCAAACAGATCAGATTGAGCTAATTTATAGATAATTCTTGTTAGACTCTGATTGCACCTTTCTACAGACCAGATGCCTCAGGGTGTCCTAGGGTGTTGAAACAAGGACAGCAGCCCAAACCTTTCCAGAATTTTTGAGTCAGTTTGCTAGTAAAATTGGTACCGCAGTTAGAACTTACGTATCGAGAAAGTCATGAACACCTGCAAAAACGCATCACATATGGCCTTTGCATTCAGGGATTGTGTAATGGATACACCATTGGCCAATGAGAGAATTTATCCACGATGACCAAGGCGTAATTGTACTCGGGTTTTGGAACTGATAAATCTCTTTCAGGCAGGATTGGTCCATCACTACATGCGTGAATGGTAATTCCTCATCTATAGGATATATATGTATATATATACTCATTTTATTGAACTCTTGCTGACAAACCACAGCCAGTTACATACAAAAAAGCAAGCTATGGAAATATGTGTAAGAGAGACAGGAAATAAATGTGGTAATGCCAGTATGGAGTATAACAGAGGTGGGCAAACTACGGCCCGCGGGCCGGATCCGGCCCGCCAACACTTTTTATCCGGCCCCCACAATTCTTCAGAAAATTTAAAAAGTCAGACCGCAAGAAGTTTTCTTAGCTTTAATCAAGTGGCGTTGCTCTCTTGCTTGCTATTCGGGTCTCGTCTTTAATAATAGGCCTAACTCTATGCACTCACTCTGCCGATCTGCCCCACTTCCCTGCCGAGATTTCTGCACATGATCTGTATACGCAGAAGTGAAATCCGTTCAAATCCGTTCAAATAAAGCTAATGTTGCTTTCAAAGCAGACGAAAGAACAAAACTGCGGTAACTTTCCTACCCTGCAGTGGAAAACTGCAGGTTAGGAAAATATATCCTTCAGCTGTCAGGTTTGACAGAAGAGTTCTCCAGACGATTTGTGGATTTTAAATCAATTAAGACTGAATTTGCTGTGTTCACATTTGACATTGACAATTAGCTCATAATATTATTATCCGGAACTTAGCTGGAGTTAACCGACCCACAACGTGACATTGTTCTCAAAGAACAGCTCAAAGGATCAGACTTGATAACATTCTTTTCTTCGCTCAGGAAGGAAAAATTTTCAAATCTACAAACTTGCTTTAAAATGTGTTATTCGCATCTACTTAAGCTAACGCCTTTCAACAAAAATTTTCAACTATGAAAACAAACAAATCCAGTAGGGCCTACAGTTCTCAGTTAAGTGATCTAAATATGAACTCAAACTGTGAATTGCAACTAGCGCAATCATTCCGGATTATGGGAAACTTGTTAATTAAATGCATGCATGTTCACAGTCGCATGTATACATCTCATTAGTAACAGCCAAAGTGTATTTAATATATCAGTGGTTTTCAAACTTTTTGAGCCACGGACCCTTATTTTTTTCTAGGCATATATCTCGCGGACCCAAGTATTTAGCAGCAGCGTCACAAAAACGGTGTGATCAAATACCCAATCGGACCCCTATGGATCATACAGTTAAAGGCATACTATAATTAGTTTATGAATTTGAAAACACAGGCTGTTAATGCTAAAACCATGCAGTTTTAATCATTTTCTGTACGTTCTCGCGGACCCCCGCCACATTCTTTTCATGTAAGCCGTTATTAAGAGTTAAAAATTTGTTATCCGGCCCTCCGAATTTTTTTGGCGTTTAATGTGGCCCTATGTGCAAAAAGTTTGCCCACCTCTGGAGTATAATCAGTCAAATTAAACTGTAGGAGGCCTAGCAGAGTGTCTGTACAGTACTCTAAAAATAAGTTTCTATCGTCTTTTCTTGGTAGTTCGAAGTTGTGGGGTCGAGGGCGCAGTCCGTATGGTCAATTGATCTTGGGGGAAGAGGCTATGCAGGACATGCGCATCATGAAGCACGAACGCTTGCAACAGCCGTCCATGTCCTCCACGAGCGCCGCTACATCAGGCACACCAGGTGACAAGAAGCCCATGCACTGCATCTTGTGATGAAGGTGTTCAAGCTCTGGTCTATCCTCGGCTGTCATCAGGCCACACCAGGCCGGTGCAGCATACATGTAGAGTAGGCGCACAGTGGTTGTATCTCTGGCCACGTCGTGAAGGGCAGCTGAGGGCAATCCATGGGCTCTCAGAATGCTCAGAGCGCAGAGAGAGGAAGAGCTGGATCTCAGGACTTTGTCGACGTGCTGGGTTGCATTCAAATCATTCGTGATGGTTACTCCCAGCACCTCCATGGAGTCAACCCTCTCCAAGCCGGAAAGAAGTGGGGGGAAGGACACCCGCCCTGACTGCTGGATGAACACCATCTCTCGATTTGGATGTGTTAAGCTTTAAATTGTTCTGATCAGCCTAGATCTCCAGAGCACCGTGCTCCATCGTAACATGGATCGCATCGAGGCGGGGATGATGAGGTAAGTGTCATCCGCAAACTTCACGATTTTATTCTGCTGATGGACAGGATGCAGATCCGAGGCGGTGATGACGAAGGCTGGAGGGCCCAGGCTGGATACCTGGACCACACTGGAATTGATGAATGCAGGCTCGGACAGACGCCTACCATAGCGTGTAACATGGCTTCGTCCCAGCATAAAGTCGACCATCCAGTTGTAGATGTTATTCGGCAGGTCAAGTGGAGATAACTTCTGGGCCAGGACGAAGTGTAAAATCGTGTCAAATGCCTTTGAAAAATCAAGGGAGACGAGTGTGACATAGTCCTCAGACAGTAGGCTGGAAGTGATTTGCTGAAGCATTGATATTAGTGCTGTTGTAGAGCCTGACGGTTGGAAGGCAAACTGGTCTGTTAGGAGGTGAGACATAGGAGGGACACGATCTCTCGCTTAACCAATCGGGACAGAATCGGGACGATGGAGATAGGCCTGTAATCAGCGAGCATCATCGGCTGGTCAACCTTTGGCATGGGGTGGATGATTGCCTTTTACCACTGAGTCGGCACGTGAGCCTTGCACACTGAGAGACTGATAAGATGTGTAAGTACTCCTGAGTATGCTCTAGCTGTTAACCTGAAGTACCATGCTGGCAGGCGATTAGCACCATAAGATGCATGGTGCAGCTGTAGCATGCCTTCCTCGCTTTTCCGTATCTCCACGTATATGATTGAAACTTCCGATTACTTCACATATCAGTATAAGATCCTCCTCCTGGTGTCCAAATCTCATTTAGGTCTTGCCCATATATACCTCTCTGACTTATGCATAAACCTCTCTCTGCAGCGTCTGTTTATCCATTGCACTCTGCTGACCATCTGGACCTTTTTGTCCCATGTGCTAGGACCACTATCGTTCAACGCCTGGCTTTTACTGTCTCCAGTTCCTGTGCTTGGAATGGTCTCCCCTTCAATGCAGGTTAAACTCGTGGAGGAAATCTCCACAACATTGTTTTGTTTGCTCAAGACATTTCTGTTTCTGCAGTGCTCCTACACTGAGGGTGCCTCTGAGTAGTCTATACTGCGAGAGTTGCCTTATAAATTCCTATATACAATATAATATGATACGATACAGACCTAATCACCTCCAACACAAATTTGACTGAGTCTGTGCAGAAATTTGTCATCAACTCTGATACTGCATACCAAATCTACAGGGTGACGGTCCTTGCCACAGAGCCATCACTACCTATTCTTGGAATATCCCACTTTCATCAATACGCACAATCGTCGCACATTTGAAAGCAGTGGGTGAGATGGTATAGGTTACACCTCAAGGTCTGGAGTACCTCCAGCAACATGGAAAAACAAACATTCACAAATACAGACTGGACAATCTAAGTGGTGTGGCATACTGGGAGTATGATATCCTGACACCCACCACAGAGTTGTTGGCTGCGGTGCCCCAACACCACTTTGACTTTGTAGCGCAGGATTACCACAGCCATGACATCTACATAACGGATGAGACAGTCACCCTGGGCACGTGGCAAGCTCTTCCATTAACCGCCATGCAGGTTCACTTGCATCACTTTGCAGACCACCGCCGAGGTCATCTCATTAGACTGTGGGTTCTGGAAGCTCACACTGTTCACTGATAGCAGCAGCGATGCTACAGTTTGGCTACACAAAAAACGGGTGACGGGTGAAGTCAAAGTGCTATTTTGTACAGATGAAAGAATCTCAGTAGCAAAATGCTTGTTGCCCAGTGAATTATTCACTATCTATTATAGATTTGTAATTCTTCCTGTTCAGGGTTAGGGTTATGATAACTATCGAGAGTCTCCCTCAACCATTTTGAGTCATGATGTTGAATAGGTATGGAGAAGCATGCAACCATGTCAGATCCCTTTATTAACCAGTGAGAGCCTCTCATTACAAACACAATCAAAAGCCTTCCTGAAGTTAACAAAGCACATGTAGAGTGGTTTCTGGTGTTCTCTAGTTGTTTGCATGAGGATTCTAGGGTTTGTAACTTGTAAATTGCTTTGCATAATCAAAATTCTTTAATGAATTCATTTTAAGTTATAGAGCTGTAATTCTTTGCAGTATTAAAACCAATTAACCTTTAGATTGTAATTATTTATTAGAAAACACAAAAAAATTATGTAAAATCTGTGCTAAATATTTTTGACAGACAAGCCCATGAGAAGCGATTGCATGAGATCTCGAAGTGTTGAACCAACGTCAACCTTTACCAGGTAAGTTTTTACAGAAACACAGAAGTTTGATAATAATAAGTGTCAACAGCTTGTAGATGGTACTTCAGTTATTGGTCAGCAAATTTTCAATTCAGTTCAATAATCGTTTAATTCAGATTAGACAAGTTATCACAGATGCAACTTATTTACATGCATAGAGCTCGTTACTCTGCTTAATCTGCCCCTAGTGCCTACAGTAGACAGAATATGTAAATAATATAATATAATAATCTTCTTTATTGATTCAGACTGACAAACGCAGTAAAATTACATTGAAACATGACAGTACAATACATGACAGTACAATAGTACAATTAAACACACAGTTTGGCAGCCGTGCAAGGCGCCGCCCTAGAGGGGGGTTATGGGTATCAAACTGCAAATCTAATGCTCTCCTGGCCATGAGTTTTGCCATGTGATTCATTTTTTTGTTATGTGGCTAAGGCAAGCCAAGTTGATAACGTTTGGGGGATGAGACAAGAGTGTGATCAGTGTGTGTTTCCGTATAAGGCCCGTGATACAAAGTTCTGGTCATCTTGAAGAATATACTTACTTACTTACATACTTACTTACTTACTTACTTACTTACTTACTTACTTACTTACTTACTTACTTACTTACTTACTTACTTACTTACTTGTTTGTCTGGGATTAATCCGTGAGGTCGGGAGCGGAGGTTATATGTGCTTTGTTGTGTTGTGCTATAAAGTGAGAGAAGAATGTGACCAAGCACAGAACTTTGAGATGCATTCATAATGCAAACAGACCATGTGTGAGATAGATACAAACAGTACTATACATGAACCCCAGAGGATGGACAAAGTGAGATGCAGTCAATAGGACAACATATCATATCACAGCTGGAACCGCCTGCCTCAGGCCCTTAGGCTTCACCTCCTCTCTCTCTCCTGTCCAGTTCCACAAGCACCTGAAAACATTTCTATTTGTCAGTGAAGACACTGAAATGGTTGGGAGTGCCTCTGATTGTGAGTGGCGCTATATAAATGCTTGATTACAATTACAATTACATAGTGATGCATTCATAATTACGAGAGCTTGAACGTAATGTTATATTGACGAGGGTCTTCTTGGACGAATTTGCCGGACAGTCTTAACCCCATGGCAAAAAGCAGATGGCAAGGACTCCTCTGATAAGGAATTCAGAGGAGATCTTTTGCTCCATGACAACAAACAGAGTTTCTAATGGTGTTCCAAGACTTGATAATTTAAGACCTTACGGCTCAGACACAGTTGGCACTGATATGGCATTCAACTAGGATTGCTCAGTGTATCATCCTGTGTACTGACCCTTGGACTTCAATTGTGACGTTGGTCTTGGTCTCAAGACAGATTCAACACTAGGGCATAACCGGGTAGACATTTTCCACCGAGTACCGAATCCGAGTATTTGGATGTACTATTTTCCGGATCTGGGTATGAACCGAGTACCATTTGTTCCATATGCGAAGCAGTGGCGTGCAGAGGTTCTTTGATGCCCGGGGCCAACCCCTTCATTGGATGCCCCTAAATTGTTCTTTCCATAATTTATTCCCCCTCCCCTCCCACTGCACTGTGCTGCCCCCTTGCAACGAAATAGTTGCAAGAACACAAGATTTATCTAAAGTAAAGACGAATGGTACGCGTATGCCCGCCAAGCCAACGTCGGCTGATATTAATGGTTGTCTGCAAATGTTTGATTAAATCCTTACAAAATAGACAATAAAATTACTTACTGTTGCGTCTTGCCGAAAAATTCTAACAGACGACGCTAACCTAATTAAACCTAAAACCTATGAACGATAATACAATCATAACACTGCCGTTGTCAACCGCTGATTTCATAACACGCTAAAATGGTTCGCAATGCATTAGACACTATTATTAGTACTTAAACTACGGCATACGATTCGTATGATACGAAATTAGTCCGTCAATACAAGCGCAAGAGATGTGACTGGGCCAACGCCAACCGTTGGATGCCCCCCCCGACTGGATGCCCGGGGCCGTCGCACCCTCGGCACCCCCCTCTGCACGCCACTGATGCGAAGCTTCACATTTTCATGTAATAAAAAAATTATCGAAAAAATGTTTAACTTATAATAACTGACTAATACATTTTCAATTTTAGAAATAAATAATCAATGAAATGGACTTGACATCTGATGTGGACTTCAGGTGTTAGTGTTTTTTGTACTTTTCTTCTTCAAAATGAAATGCTAGATGAAGCTCAAAGCTAATATTACGAGCCTACAAATTCCGGCATGTGAGGCAGACAAGCAACTATTTGCGTGTACAGTATTTGCCTCGGCAAATAGTGCTGAAAAATGGGATATTCAGCCTAGGCATATGTTCGAGGCGATTTCCGGTTATGGCCTATTCAACACCAAAAAATACGGCCTTTGTACTGATGATGATGATGATGATGATGATGATTCTGACAATTTCTCAAGTGCCGTTACACAGCACATGCAGTTACAAGGGCACGTTGACATACAAAACAAAACACACACACACACACACACAAACAGCAAGTCAGTAGTATGCCTTTGTGAATAGGTAAGTCTTTATGCTGGATTTGAATGCCTCAACCGTGGATGCAGACCGTATCGAAAGCGGGAGGCTGTTCCAGAATCTAGGCCCAGCTACCGAGAAAGCGCGATCGCCAAAAGTGTTTTTTGTCCATGGCACAAAAAGATCACCCTTCTTCCCAGATCTTAATGAAAGGCCAGTCTTTGATGACGACATGGGAGTGCAGAATGAGCCAAGATAACTTGGCCCCATACCATGGAGTGACTTGTAAACCAGTAGCACTAGTTTATACTGGATCTGTATGGTACTAGAAGCCAGTGCAGCACGTCTCTGAGCACTGAGCAGCGGTGTATGTGTTAATACTTCTGGCGGCCACAGGGGAGTCTTGTTGATGCATTAAGAACTGACTGGAGCCTATCCAGTAGATATCCCGGTGCCCCAAAAAGCAAGCTGTTGCAGCGATTAACTTGGACTATCATGAAACTGTTCAACGCTGTTTTCGCTGCACTTAATGTAAGCGACTGCAAACAGCTCCTGATCAATCTCAGCTGTCGAAAGCATTTGCCGACCACCTGTCCCACATGTCGAGCCATTGTAAGATCTGCCTCAAATGTCACCCCCAGATCACAGTCGTCGATGGTTGTAGCAGTCCTCCCCCAACACGCAGCGGATCTGCACTAAGCCGGCCGAGCCTTCTTTGTGTTGCAGTCTTGCCCGGATTGAGCTGAAGACGGTTGGATCTCATCCAGGCGGCCAGTATCTCAATCCCCGCTTCCATGCTGCTCTGAAGCTGTGGAACCTTTGACGCTGAGGTGGAATAATAAAATTGAGTGTCGTCAGCATAAAAATGAAATGACAAACCCAAACCGGCAGTATGCTCTCCAAGGTCAGCAGTGTACAGCAGGAATGGGTCCAAGAACCAATCCCTGCGATACACCACATACCAGACGATGCACAGTTGACCGATTACCATCCACCAACACCCATTGCGTACTGCCAGATAGATAAGATCTAAACCAGTCCAGCACAACGGAGCATATTCCATTCAACGTTCAAGTCAACCGTTCAATGAATATATTGTGGCCCATCGTGTCGAATGCAGCCAAAAGGTCGAGAAGGCCCAGTAGAGCATGCCCAATGCCTCGACCAGATTGGTGTAGACTTTTAGCAGCGCTGTCTTAGTTGAGTGATGTTTCCTATATGTTGATTGATGTTTAGGCAAAAGACCAGCTGAGTTCAGGTATTCCAGTAGTTGTGCACTGGCCACTCTCTCGAGTAGTTTAGACAGTGTTGAAAGGTTCAGCAACGGACTTTCTGTTGGTTGGGAATATGTTGTTCTCAGTATTGGTCTTAATATTCCGGTCTTGGTCTTGAGCCATTGATTCTGTTCTTGCGCCTTTGGTCTTGGGCTTGATCATGACTGTGTGGTTTTGATCATGTTTGTAGTATTCATTGTTGTGTATTTATTGGTACAAGACAACAAGGAACTCACGGTTTGCTTTTTAGTTGATGCAACAAGATCATCATATATTTGTTTATTCATCTTGTTGTCAGATTTCAACTCTCACTAGAAATATCAAAAGGAGAAAACGAGAGAGAAAAAAGTTAAAAATAATGAGTAAGGCAAAGAGTTGCTTGTCAGCGGTGGTTAAAGCCAAAGAAGATGCCAGCAACATGTTATCAATCATTCACCAGCCAAGGACTCATGAGTTTACAGTTAGATCATATGTGGATGGATGTTGTTGTCATGTGATCAAGGTCTGTGGCTGCTTCGACACCAGTCGAGGGCGGAAACCGTCTAGTAGGCTCACATAATTACCAATTCCTCTTCCACATCTGACAAAGGTGGTCGTAGTTCGTTAAGCTCGAGCGTTGATCTAACGTTAAGAACCTCAGTGTGGTTCTCAGGATTCGTGGCAGCTGAAGAGCTCTCTTTCTCCTTACTTACATACCCGGTTCAACTCTCTGGATCGTCTATCCTACATGACGGGCTGGAAGCCAGTGCCGTCTGTCTACTTAATATGAATGTTTGAGTGTGGTGTTGCCTGGCTTGTTCAGAAGCCGTGCCTTCCTGTTGGGTTCTAATGATGGCTTGTTCAGAAGCCATTGCTTCCTGATGATTCCTAATAATGGCTTGTCCGGAAGCCACAAATTCTAGTTTATTCTGGATAGTGGCTTGTTCAGAAGCCATTGAAGTTTGTTAGCTTTTCTCCTTTTGATATTTCTAGTAAGATTATAATTTCTACTACAACACTTGAATATGCAATCCAACTAATGAACAGTTAATATACAGTTAATTCAACAGTTCGTTCATACAATCCTATGAAAGTAACAATCCAGAATCACACAAATCTTCACTAATTACTCATATCTGCGGGGCAAATTGGGCAGGGGATTAGCAGTAAATGCTACTTACACTTGGTGCATCGTTTGCTGGTAGCGCGCTCTGGCGGAGGTTTTGTCAGTTCGTTCTCGTATTCGAAATTCCACTCGCTTTCAGGTATGAATTCCATAATTCAGAGATCACACGCGGTTCAGAATAATTCCAGCAGTAAGCTTCCATAAATCACACGCACTTATCCTTCAGGTTTGATATCCACAAGAGTAACACACATTCGGTACTTAACTTATTCTCTTAATGACTCTATATCCATCGCTAGGCAGTGTTTTGCTTCTTAGCCTACGAGTCGCGTGTATAATCAAGGCCATTAATTCGTTGCTGCTTGGGGAAATTCCATCGCCATCCATCGACATCTCAGCTGTGTCTGTGGCTGAGTTTCCTCGTCCAGGAGTAGGTTCATTTCCTGTTGTTCAGGGCAATTCCTCCTGAATATCGTTACAATTCTTGAACTTTTTATAGTACAAGGGCTAATCCTCTATACTTCGAGTATCGACAAAAGATGCATTACTTAGTGATTACGTTTTGACTCGACTCAAGACTTAAATTCCCTAAGTTATTCTATTGTACTGTATAGTAGGGTGGAGTGAGAAAAATAAAAATTATAGTAATAGTGATGAATAGTTGCCTTTTGGTATAGTTAGTTATCGTGCAAAATATTTTTTTTAATTCGTCCGGGAAGATGTGCCCCAACGAGTTTTAAAATTTGACAATTTAAAAAAAAATTAAAATTTAGGAAAATTTCAAAACTTTTTAAAATTTCACTCGCTTATTATAATAGTGTTTAGGCATTTAATTATGACGTATTTAATGACCATGCAAGAGAAAATTGATAAAATATGCCTTCTAAGATGTGCCCCAACGAGTTTTAAAATTCAACATTTTTAAAAAATATGTCATATTTTGTAGCAATTGTTTAAACTAAAAACAATTTATAACGCTAACTGTAATAGTGTTTAAGCATTTAATTTTGATGTATTTAATGGCCATGCAAAATAAAATTAATAAATGATGCTATTAGCAATAATATTATTAGATAAACACTAAACAATAAACAATACCAACACACAATACTTGTTAATCACTGAAACATGAGTCAATAGACTACTTAATTTATTCCATTGATTTTACTCAGTTTTATAGAGCGCTCAACCGATTGTGTGTGGAATGGATGGAAATTCTGGAAAATCAAGTGTTGGCACACACTCACTGGCGATAAATTCTTCATGGTCAGCTTTGGAAAGTGTGGAAATGACCGGTGGTTCTGTTACTTTTACGTTTTGCTAATCAATCAAATCGATGTAATCATTTAAATCATTGCACGATAACTAACTTTTACAGCGAAGGTGTGAAAATCAGTAAAATCGAGCATAAATTTTAAACACTGGGAGGGGGATAGAGTAGTGGTAACACTCATGGCCAGCAGAGCATAAGGTACGCGGATCGACTCCCGTAACCCCCTCTAGAGCGGCACCTTGCATGGCTGCCAAACCGTGTGTTTAATTAAGATATTGATTGTACTTTCATGTTTCAATGTAATCTTACTGCGTCTGTCGGTTTGAAATAATAAAGAATATAATTATTATTAATTATTATTAAAATGGAGAAGCATAAAATATAAAAGCAACATTGTCATGCAATATTGGAACAAATATTTCATTTAGTGTGATAATATTTCTTATATAATTTTAAAATGTTAAATTTCGTGTCAATTGCCCAATTCTTAATTTGCTACAGCACAACTTACTGCTTAGATAATAAATTTATTACTTTTATTTTTTTCATTGTCATTAAATACGTCACAGCTAATCGAATTCTGTGTCTGTATGTTGGACATCCAGAAAGCATAGCCTATTGGGATTGTTTATAGTTTATTGTTATTTAAATATTTCTAACATACATTTATTAACTTTATTTTGCATGGCCATTAAATACATCACTATTAAATGCTTATACACTATTACAGTTAGCGTTATAAAATCTTAAAAGTTTATACAATTGTTACAAAATTTGACAAATTTGTGAAAAATGTCGAATTTTGAAACTCGTTGGGGCACATCTTAGAAGGGAGATTTTAGAAATTTTCTCTTGCATGGTCATTAAATACGTCATAATTAAATGCCTAAACACTATTACAATTAGCATGTGAAATTTTTAGGAAAATTAGAAATTTTCTAAATTTGACATTTTTCAAAAATTGTCAAAATTTTCAAACTCTTTGGGGCACATCTTCCCGGATGAATTTTAAAAAAATATTTCGCACAATAACTGACTATACCAAAAGGCAACTATTCATCACTATTACTATGATTTCCTAGAATTTTTATTTTTGTTCACTCCACTCTACTGTATAGTATCTAGACATTTATAAAGCACTTCTCGCAGAATAACTATTCAGAGGTGCACATTTCTGCGCTTTGTCACAATTCTTTAGTGGCTTCAAATCATGCCTTGATGGTCAGTGTTACTGCAGATAGAAATAATAGAAAGGACCAACACCTTAATACTCACTGTGGAACAATACTATTCCTTTTGGGTTTAACCATTGAAACCCATGACCCACTATATCAAAATGTAATATGAACTTTTTGTTTTGATAATCAATAAAGTATAAAGGGCAGAGTGACAATATTACACTTACAGACAGCAAACCTCTGCTATACTAAAGACCAATTTTTGCATTGTTCAAAAAGAGTCTACCACCATATGTCATGGTTCATCTTTTGTCTCATATATTCAAAAAACTAACATGATACATCCATCCCAACATGGCTTTCAAGCGGGTCACTTGACTTTCATGGCACTCTTGGACATGGAAGAAATAATATCTAAATCTATCGATAATCAGGGCTTTTTTTCAGCCGGAACGCGCCGGTACGGCGTTCCGGCACCTTTTTCAGCTCCTAAAAAGTAATTTATTTATTTTAATAATTAAAACAATAATTTAGTTATTTTAATTTAATTTAAGTGTTTTTGAACTGTTTTCAGTGTTTATTGAGACCCCTCCCAACCCACAATCCCGTTTTTCTCGTGATTTTAGCCCGCCCATAATTGTTGCGTTCCGGCACCTATTGTTGCGTTCCGGCACCTTTTTTTCTAGAAAAAAAGCACTGTCGATAATAATGAATATTCTGTGGCGGTGTTTTTGGACCTTGCCAAGGCCTTCGACACTGTAAATCATAAAATACTACTAAAAAAACTAAGCCACTATGGGATCAGAGGAATTCAGTTAAAATGGTTTCAGAGTTACTTAGATAATCGTAAGCAAAGTGTTGAATGTAAGGGTGCTATTTCGGGTTTGGGTAACATTGCCTTCGGAGTTCCCCAAGGGTCCAATCTTGGGCCAATCCTCTTCTTAATATATATTAATGATCTAGCCTCTGTTTCCTCTGCCCTTTATTGTATACTGTTCGCTGATGATACGAGCTTAGTATACTCTAATTCCTCGTATGAAAGTCTCATGGAAACAGTGAATCAAGAGTTAAAGAAGGTGAATGACTGGTTTGATGCTAACAAACTCACACTTAATACTGACAAAACAAACTTAATCATTTTTAAATCACATAGGAAAATCAAACCAGTAAATTGGCTATTCCTTCTTAATAACCATCCGATTACACAAGTGGAGAATACTAAATTCCTCGGAGTTTTTATTGACCAACACCTTAATTGGAAAGCACACTTAGACTATATTTCGTTGAAAATTGCTAAGAACAGGGGTATACTGTCAAGAATAGCTTATTTACTCCCTCAAGATATCAGAAAGAGTTTATATTATACGTTAATATACCCTTACTTGTCCTGTAACTTTATATGGGAATCCAATTATCCGTCTCGCCTACATAAACTGAACACGTTACAGAGAAAAGCCATAAAAATGATTGCTGGAGTGGAATCCAGAGACTCATAGTACATTATCTTTACTAAGCTGAAGCTATTAAACATCAATCATATCAGAAACTATCAAATAGCAGATCTATTCTATTGCTTCGAGCATGCTATGCTGCCGATGTCTTATGCTAACTATTTTGCTAAAGCATCGATGACTCACAATTTTCACACAAGGGGAGCATCTTTATACAGACCCATAAAAATTCGCACGAATCTCAGAGCTTTCAATATTAAAGCACTGGGACCACAGATATGGAATTCTATTCCACTACATATTCAGACAGCACAAAATAGGCGACAGTTTAAGATACTTTTGAAAGAATTCCTCTTAACAACCTATCCTAGTACAGCTGCTTAATTTAGTACAGTAAAAATTTATCGAGGTATGGTTGGGGGAGGGGGAGGGAGCACCCACCGCCCGAGTCTCCAACTCTACTCTTGATAGTTAAGATTAGTTAAGTATAGTTAAGGGTAAGAAACGCATCTTTATCCCTATCAACCTCAGTCAACACTCATAAGAGGTGTAAAACCTTCATTTTCTTTTCTTGTTCTCTTTTAGGAACCATCAACATATCTTGAACATGTCCTAGCTTGGGTATCTAGTGCAGCGTTTCCCAAACTTTTTTGGCCACGGAACCCTTCTCATCTTTTCATATTATGGCGGAACCCCAACCTGAACTAAACGTATTGAGTCATGCATAGCGCCTGGGAAGCATAGGCCTACTAACATATATGCCTAACTAAATACACAGTACACACCCATATAAGCAGTTTTTTAACAATTTATTTTCTCTTATATGAAATGTTAAAGTGTACAGTTTTAAGACCAAGACTTATAGAGCACAATATTGGGAGTACATGAAGTTTAAATATGTGTACGGTGATTTTGTTTTTTCTCGTAACATTTTTTTTATATATGGTTTGATGCTAGAAAGCTAGGCCTATATTCTCATGTCAGGTGGCAAATGGCAGATGCACGCTAACTGCACAATTCACAACAGTGGGGTTTCATTAATTAGCTCGATCCAGAAATTGACTGATGAAAGTTCAGTGAAAGTCTGCTTCACTTGCGAGTCCGACGTTATCTCAATAAGAAGTTCATAATCTTTTACAAAAGTTTTGCTGGTTTTCGGCTACTTTGAATGGGTTTCGAATCCAATTAATATCACTCTTCATGGAAGGATGGAAGGAAAGTATTTAACCTAGGCCTAGTTCGCTTCCAGGTCGTGAATATCATCTGCAATTTGAACGAATGTTTTGGTCGAGAACACAATCCATTTCAACTAAATTTGACCTAAAAACTCATTTATAACAGTCCACATTATTAGTTTGAACATAAGCCTAGAATCCTTAAATTTCCCTCCTTGAGCCAACGCTCTATGTCAGACTTTTATAACAGCAAATTAAAAAAAATTGCTAATACTGTTGTACGATTATCGGACTAAGCTGTAGGCCCTACTTTAAAAAAAATTGCGTTAAATCATGTTCGCATTCGTTCGTCGAGGTAACGATAACAAAGATGGCTACGTCACTATTCAGACTTACGGCTCTCACCTACATAGGTCCCTGCAGTGACCTCTGTAATCTATAATTCTATATAATAACTGAATAGCTAAAGGGCATTGAAAGTCCGGATTTTCGCTCAATGGGCAACATGCAAAAGAGACGACTGACGGCAGTTTTAAACTTTATAAAACTTTAAAGTATTTAAAAAAAACTGATTGGAATGTTTGATTCCAATGAAATTTCTCAATGAAAATTCTTTTAAATTAAAACTTTTCGCGGAACCCTTGTGTTCACCCCGCGGAACCCTTGGGTTCCGCGGAACCCACTTTGGGAAACGCTGATCTAGTGGGACTTTGGTCCATTAGGGGCGCCCTTTGTCTCTCCTGGCAAATGTTGCTTCGTCTAAAAAAAAGTAGCAAATAAAATTTTTATCATAGAAATTTAAATGAATTGCTCCTTATACTGCATCCTATTTGTTATCCTTGTCATATTTAACGGATTATTTGTACTGATTATTTAATTGAGGACTATTTTAGTCCTACTCAGTGTCCTCTGAGTGTATACGGATGCATTATAAATTGTCTAATTTTTTTTGCCACCTGTAAATATGTTCTGTTCCTGATTGTCAGTTGACACAATAAAGTTATTGATTGATTGATTGATTGATTGATTGATCATCATCATCATCATCAGCAGCAGCAGCAGCAGCAGCATCATCAGTTCCTGGTGTGAGCCATTTGGCATATTATGGTTCACATTCCCATGAAATGTTTTGCGAGCTACATAATTCTTATTATAAATTTAAAATGCAATTATTTTTGTGTAATTTTCAGAAGAAAGTTGCTGGATGATAAGAGGAGCATCCAAGAGGTATCAGAGTCCTTGCCATCATTCAGTTTTCCATTACGTGACAGAATGATACAGGAAGGCAATGGAGTTAAATTAATTTCCTGTGTAGACGGTCTACCTCAGCCTAAGGTAATAGTAATACATATACCATCAAACTATAAAGACAATGTTAACTCAGTTGGAATTGGAGTTCTTATAGTGGCACTGCAAGAGAAGCTAATCAGACGATGCTGTCTGCTTGAATGATATTTAATGTCAATAAGAACAGAACAAACATCAGTTATCAAAGATTGCTCAGATATCCAGAAAAGTTGCCAGCGGCAGGTTTGTGCAGTGTGCACACGTGCACAGTCCAACCAACAGATTCTCAACTAGGTGCATATATAATTATATATGCAGCATGTTCCGAGCTCCGGAAGCAGTAGAGTCTGTGGTGTGGCTGCCCTGGGGCAGCAAACAGAGCAGCAAAATAAATGTTTGTACTTAAATTTATCACCTGTACCCTACATTTCAACAGTGACCAGATGAAAGACAATGAGATCCTATATCACATGGCACCAAAGATTTAGCTGATGAGAAACTTAAGATTCGACATACAGGACTACAGGTCTGTCGAGTTTCAACTCTGGGCTGAAAGCCCAATATGTCTCTGTCTTTCTGTCTGAAATTCATGCTCAGAGTATTATTTTAATTAATTCTATTTAAGCTATATATCCATCTTCAATTAGGGGAGGTTAGCAGTCTTGTTGTCAAGACCTTAAACCTCAAGACCAAGACCAAGACCTTGAACCTCAAGACCAAGACCTTGAACCCCAAGACCAAGACCAAGACCTTGAACCTCAAGACCAAGACCAAAAAACACAGTCATATCCAGATTTCTATTCCTTACTAAAAAATTGTCCAGTCGGACTACTCGTCATTTTAATAAAAATGTGAGTCTTTTATTTTATTCAAGCAAAACAACTTTAAATGCAGACTGCAGAGAATTCCGAATTTGTATTTACAAAAGTCCTTCATGCGAAATGTTATTCCAAATGCCTGTTGAATTTTATAAAAACAATTTGCTCAGAATTTTCTGACCAAGACGTGACTTGTGGGGCCTCATAAAAATTCTGCCATGTGAAAAAATACGGTCTTCAAGTGCTGAAATCGCTAGCACACAAAGCAGCTTTTCAAGAACCGGATGTAAATGTACAAATCGTGAGTCTGTTTTGAAATCATTCCATGGCAAATAAACGGAAGTCAAAATAATTGGCCAAAACAACAGTGAGGCCTCATTCACACAGTGTAAATACTAAAGCAATAACTGTATTGGATACATTTTAAAATTCTTGCCGTTTGTTAAAATTAATGACTGTTCATATTGACAAAAGTCTTGGTCTTGGTCTTGCAAAACCAAGATCAAGACTTTGAACCTCAAGACCAAGACCTTGAACCTCAAGACCAAGACCTTGAACCTCAAGACCAAGACCAAGACTTTTAAAAACAAACTCGAGTGCACTCGAGACCAAGACCTTGGTCTCGAGGACAACAAGACTGGAGGTTAGCTAGGACGTAAATAATTCCAGTAGCCAGAAGATGATGTTTATGTAAGCAACTGATAATGTGTGATAGAGTTAAGCCCGCATACATAGCATTGCCATATGTAGTCAACTCTGGTGCAAATGAATGCATGCATCAGGGTGATGGTGGCTTTATATGTTATTTCTCTGCATTAAGGCACATTTAATACAAGCACTTCTGGGCAGACCGTGGCAAATATCATACCAACCAATTGCATGTGAGCTAGCAAGTGTGGACCGTAGATACATGTGCACACATTGTTGGCCGTAAAATTGTCGGTTCGTCCCTTCAACTGCAATAAATTTCTATTAATATCAGGATCTAATTTATGATAAATTGGTGATACGGAATACTCTTACAGGTTATCTGGTACATTACCTCTCACCTTGATTAGGACTTAATTGATAAATGTAATGATTACAAACAGTTATAATGTGGCTATGACATGGTTGTAGAAATATCCATATACATGCATACAAAATTACTTATACATAGACGTGAAATCTTATGGCAAGTTAAAGCCGAAGTTGATGTGGCATTAAGTCCATTCTCTGTTGATCCGGCTTAACCCCTTTAGCCTGGATCCCGAGTATACTCAGGCTGGGGAATCCGTTCTCATAGCGTGGATCCCAAGTTAACTCGGGCAGGGATGGAATTCACCACCCAGTAGGCGTGGAGCCCGTTTAAACTCGGGATAATGTTAGAAGGTCATGTCTGTTGTGCAGAGGGAGTCATAGTACATGCTGTAGCACCCCTGGTGTAACCTTGGCTGTGATTGGCTTAGGATGAAAAGTATTAATCTTGTTTAATAACTTGTATTTGCAATTAAACCTATTTAAACCATAAACTTTTCTTGCAACTATGAAATGGAGCTGCATATAATGTTCCCAGAATAATTTCTGTAATCATTTTCTCCTAATTTGTCTTGTAAAGTGTAAGGACCAGCTGGGTAAGAAATTGAGTTTTCAGTTGGTTGCTAAAACACTGATTTGAGGGTATATTTAAGAACACAGTGGAATTTGTGATGGACAGAGCTTCTAGGTAGGTCTGTTAATAAATATGTGTGCATATGTCATTTATTGACTAAAGTAATCTGTATATCAGTGCTGTCCAACCTTTTTGACACTGCGGGCCACCGAAACAATTATTCTTGACGCCGAGGGCCGCACCAGTAAACTCAAAAGCAATGACTAAAATTTTTTGAAAATTACTAACTTATTATGGCAATAACTATGTAATATTCAGTTAATAATAGCATATATTTAGGCCTATGGTATGCGTTATAGTAGTCCAGCGCAAAAAAGTATATCAATAAACGTTCAAGCACGTTTTTAGTGAGATATTTGGCTTCGAACTGTGCTTGCAATTTCTTATTTTCAGTTGGTATTCAGCTTTGGTGGGCCATTTAAAATCAGTGGCCCGTGGGCCGCGGGTTGGACAGCACTGGGGCCCGGTAGCGCATTGGATAACATCTGGCGTAGAGTGCGAGAGGTACAGAGATCGAGTCCCATAGGCGGACATGCTTTGTAGGCTGCAATTTGCACCGTGTATTGCAGGCTGTCTGTTCTGTTAGTAGTTAAGATTTATCGCATAACATGTACTGATTTGTAATCATACTGCGTTGTTGTCAGTTTGAAGATATTAAACGAAGATTATTATTATTATTATTATTATTATTATTATTATTATTATATAATATATATATGTATGTATAGTGCAGTATTATTTCTATTAACTGAAACTGTAACTGAATTAGCATAATAACTGACAAATTTTGGCAGTTAACTGTAACTGAAACTGAAAAATGCTGAATAACTGAAACTGTAATAGAAACTGAAAAGCAAAAACTGTATAACTGAAGAATTACAAAGCGTTAACTTGAAAATGAAAAATAAGTGTTTTTTCCTTACTTACCATTTGACTAGAATACAATAGAATAGAATATTCTTTATTGGAACCAATTGCAAACCGCATTTTGGTGTACAGCAACGTAAACATGTTTATACAGATAATATACTAATAATATGTTAATATTAGCTACTAATATTTGTCTCAATTATCCCCAATTTATATTGTTTTTACCCATAGCATAAACTAAGCAGCTTCATAAAGCATCCTGATAATAAACGTTTTTCTGGACAAGCTATCAGCGGTCGGGATTTCTAGGTCGTGAGCTTGTGGGCGCAGGAAGTGGCCTGTGCGTTTGATAGGTGGCAGCCTGAATATTCCGTACTGCGGCGAAGAGTCGAGAATCGACCAAGCGGCAGTACTGTTCTATGGAGGGGGTGTCTTCTGGGAGGTAGCGTCCCCTGATGAGACGCCGTAAGACCCCACCCAGTCTATAACGGTCCCCTTGGGTTGTAAATCCCCACAATGCAGGTGAGGCATAGAGTATCCTGGATAAGGTTGTGGCTCTCACCACATCATAAAGGCACGGTCCTCGCAGACCATGTGCTACCAGGGTACGCAGCGCATAAAGCGATCGACGTGCCTGACTGCAAATGTGGTTAACATGGGTAGTAATGCCAAGATTATCTGATATTGTTATGCCTAGGATAACCATGCTGGTAACCCTATGTGACCTGCGGAACATCATCGTTTCTCCTGTCCCTGGGCCTCCGAATCATCATTTCATAGTAATCCTTAGTTAGTTTTCTATGCTCATTTCACTTTTGACAGACCTCTTATCCAACTCTGGCACTTATAGCGGAAGACCTCATATCCACTCCAGCTTCACAAGCATGTATTGAGCATGTTTTCTCAGTTTGTGGGGACTTATGTGCATTAAAGCAGAGCAGAGCAAGTGTTAATCTGGAACGATGTGTTTTCCTTAAAGGAAACCGCCTCCACTTGACTTCCGGACAGAGATGATGGAAACTATATACCACACGTTCTCTATAGATGCTTGAAATGACGAACTTGCCTTACCTATTAGAAATGAGGCATATGCCAGCCTAGCATCCCAGACAATTTTAATAATGTTTACAATATTCTTAGATGTTAAATCCCCTTATTTAACCAGTCTGTACAAGGATGCGGTGTGTCAGCCTTATTATGTAATAAATGAATATAATAATAATAATAATACGTTAAATCAGATTGATTTGCCGTGTAAATATTTCTGGTAACTGTTAAGAATACTTGTGATCAGTGTGACATCTGAAGATAATAACTGAAACTGTAACTGAAAAATGAAAAGCTGTAACTGAAACTGAAAAATCAGATTGCAGTTAACTGTAACTGTAAGTGAAAAATGAAAAATTAGGTAACTGTAACTGAAACTGAAAAACCATAACTGAAATAACACTGGTATAGTGGACATGTTCAGATAGGCTCAGTAATGATCGATGCATTTGTTAGTGTGCTGTGTGTATAATTTAACTATTTTAAACTAGTTTTAAAAGGCACTAAACACAACAATTTGATTGAAATTTTTTTAAATTGTAATCGAGAATTTATATACCGCCACTCATAAGGCCTGAGGCAGGCGGTTGATGTATATAAGCAGTTTTAAAAACATGGTGAGGTAGCAGTTGTGTATCAGACATTAGACTTTAAAGACAGTTAATGTAATAAGTGATTTTAACCCTTAAACCGCCGGAACCGAACCCGTTCGGTTCCCCAGGAAATTTCACAGAACGCCGGAACCGACTATAGCCGGTGACACATATTTGTTGAACGCGGGTATAGTATAGTATACTATAGTATAGCATAGTATAGTATAGTATAGTATAATATAGTAGTATAATATAGTATAGTATAGTATAGTATAGTATAGTATTGTATAGTATAGTATAGCGGGGTCATTTGACCCCTTTTGGGCCTCCTGTGTAGCCAAACTTTGGAATATAATAATAATTCATGTTTCTGCTTTAACTGTAAAAGTTTGGTTACCAAATAAACAAGTGTCAAGTATAGTATAGTAGTATAGTATAGTATAGTATAGTATAGTATAGTATAGTATAGTAGTAGTATAGTATAGTAGTATAGTATAGTATAGTAGTATAGTATAGTATAGTATAGTATAGTATAGTAGTAGTATAGGCACCCTTTAGTAGTAGTAGTAGTAGACTTCGCCTATAGTTGCTAACAAACTTGGCCCAATACATTGCAATACATTGCAATACATTGCAATACATTGCAAGAGCTACAATAGATTTTTAGGTGACGTAACATAGACAATTTTTCAATAAATGTCGCGGTTTGAGTGAAACTTTCACTGTTTCTCATTGAGTTGTGACGTTTCGAAGTATATTGCAACAAAAAGGTATTTGGCGTCCGGGGTGCATTAACCCCACATAGTATGCGGCGGTTTAAGGGTTAATGTGAAATGTACTGTGTGAATGGTGTTTAATGAAACCAATAAATTAAAGAATTGTATGGAGCAAACTTATAGAGGTATGTGAATTTAAATAGAGGCCAAATACCACCAATGAGGAGATATTAAATTTAATAAGTAGGTCTAAAGCAAATACAGTATATTTATTACAGGGAGAATCTAATGTACATTACTTATTGGTCAGCCAACATCCTGCCTGTCTCCACTTCAATCGGTGTTAAACGCAGCTGCTCGCCTGATTTCCTGCTGTCCACGCTACTCTCATATGTCGTCTTTTATGTCTGAGCACTTACTTTGGCTTCCACTCACTGCATATATCCAGTTAAAATCATGTTCCTTACCTCTCGAGCATTCCAAGGTCAAGCTCCTCGTTATCTCTGTGATCTTATCTGTCGACCTCTTTCGGCTGCCTCTGGCTGTCCTCTCCGTTCTTTAGCCTCTTGGTCCCTTGGACCCGGACTTCTATGGTTCAACACTGTGCCTACACATCGGTTGGCCCCTTCCTCTGTAATGATCTTCCTTCCATGACTCGTTCTCAGATCCTAACTGGGGCATTGCTGCTACTTCTCGCTGTCTTAAGACTTTCCTTTTCTCACAGGGCTCCTCACACTGGAACACCTCTGATTAGATTATACTGTGAGAGGCGCTTTATAAATTTGTAAATACATTACAATACAATACAAAAAGGGGGAGTTGAATCACAACTGACATTTGCCGAAATCTTTAGAAATTTCTGATGTTCTTGACTTCTTTCATCAGCTGAGGTCTCTGGAACTTTCCGAGCTTCATAATTTTGTCTTCAGCTGAAAGCTCTGAGCCTTCCAAGATTCTTCACCTCTGTGTAGCTGAGATCTCTGGCAGCCTTTCAACTCAGAACCATGGAGGAATCTTGGTGCATCACTCTCTCAAGGTCAAGATCATTCCCCTACCCGACCAGGCATTGTGCCTGTTGTATGCTGCTGCCTGTTTTCTTCTGATGCTGCTCAGCTTCTATCGCCCTGGCTCCTGTGCACCTTCATTAGCTTTCTACACAGAGTTTTCTTCCATGCTCCAGTTATTCAAGGACCTACAACCGTCAACTCATCATCATTTGTGACCTAAATACCTAAATATTCAGCTTGAGGATCCTAGCTCCCCAGACACAGCCCGTTTCAACAATCTTATTCAACAGTTTGGTCTGACTCAGCATGTCGCAGAGACAACGCACTATTTTGGAGGCTGGCTTTACTTAGTCATTACAAGAGACGATTGCATTGTTCAAGACCTCATGATAGAGCCTTCATTTCTCTTCTACTCTTAACCGCTCCTTATCTGCACATGCAGCCATTAGATTGGCCTTTCTCTTGCTTAATCTTACATCTGTAACTCAATTTTTAGTAGTTACAGGTGTAAGATTAAGCAAGAGAAAGGCGAATCTAACATATATACACTGTTATAAAATTATTGATCAAATTCCATGCATGATGAACAAATTTATCGAAATGATATTCAAAACCAGAGTTATCTTGGCCGCAGATATGGAACCAGGATGGACATTGTTTAATGGCCAGATTTTGCAAAGTGCTGGCAAGAATATTATGGAACAGAATAACTTCACATTGTTAACCTTTAGATGAGAGTGAGAACAGAGTAACATTCAAAAGAAAGGTTCTATCAGTCATTTATTTTAGAATCATGATAGACAGCTAACAATCTTGTTTAAGCAGACCCTGTTCCTATAACCACCTATACGGTTTTGGGTATAATTTATAATTGTCATCATTTTAATTCAGTTTCACACAGAAAGCCATAATGTATTCTGAATAGTTTAAAAACAATTTAAAAACTAAAAAAAGTGTATTTCGTTAATCATGTGAATTAATCTTGTTGAACTGCAAAGAAATTTAATCGTTTGGTTATTGAATGGATGTCTGTGCACAAATACACATGTTAAGTAATCAAGTTAAAATGTATAATATTATTTTACTCAGATACAATGGTTAAAAGACGGTGAAGCATTGATCAATGGTGAGAAATATATGATAGCAGATTCCTTTGGGGTCTGTTCTCTCCAGATCAGTTGTTGCCGGCTGACTGATGCAGGCAAATATGTCTGCAGAGCCACAAATGTGAAAGGATCTGCTGAAACAACATGTCACATAACTGTTGGTAAGCTTAAAAAAATATCTGTTCAGAAAATTAGGTGAAGAATGACGAATAACTATGGTTATATTACAAGCTTATATTAATGTTGTTCTTAAAATGCAACAGTTTTTATATCTCTTGGCTACTTGAAAAATCTCGTTTCTCTGACCTATTGGTTTTCAATCAGCATTACCCATCATGTTTATAATTTTGACTAGGATTTCACTTTAAGTGACCATTGGTCACTTAAAGTGACCATCTCCGTGGTGCCATTGTGAAAATGGCAGAAGTCATTAAATTAAATTCATTAGATTACAGTCATTACAGTAGATTTAGATGAAGCACTCAGTTCCAGCCTACACAGCAAAAAGAAACCAAAGGCAATCATGGTCAAATTAGCACTACCCATCATGTTTAAATGATGGGTAGTGCTGATTGAAAACCAATAGGTCAGAGATAAAGGAATTGTTCTGGATGATGTCACGAGCGCTGAATGGCTGTCACAATGTTTTAGAATTTTAATTAAATCAAATTTAACAAACAGTAATAGCTTCTCATGTTTACAATAACTAATATATAACTTCGCCACTGGATTCCTGATTTTTATCTTTTGTTTTTCTACACTGACTTCTTTGATCAAAACATTAACATTTAAATTTGATACGTCTTCAACTCCGAAGAAGCATGACCTACATATTTCGTTTGACTACAGCGCAAGGGCTTTGTATGCCCTTAAGTCTAATAACAAATTTATGCGAACTCACTGTCAACTCGACTCTTCTCAGAAATCTTAAACAAGGCATTTTTCACTACCATGGAACTGGAGGTGGTTGCCAAAAAGAGAGACAAATCTACACTATCAACTCTCAAAGAATTTTTAAATCAACTTTCCTAACTAAGTAGGCCTAATATTGAGTTTGTTGACTTGTGTCATCGAGTTCGTATCTTATCAGTAAACTGTTTTTATTGCAATTTAGTGACTTAAAAAGCAATGTTTTAATCAGCAAATTTATAGAATGGTGTTTTGGAACACTTCGTTCGCGATTCTATGTATGTAAATCGAAGCTGAATATTGCCGGCGGTTCAACATGAAGTAGGCTATGCCTATTCAACTCCGGTCCAGGCATCAGATAAACCTGCTCAAACACAAATGACCCTTGTCATTTGACAGAACTTTGGAAGTTGTAGCTGCATACAATGACGTTTTTCTTATCACAAGACATAGTGCAGTAATACTTATCGTGTAAAGTTTGTAAACCCATCAAAACCTGGGTACCCGAGTTTTTACTAGAACCTACACCGGAAACCCAGGTTTCTAAAAAGCCATCGGGTTTGCATTCCGTACTTGGTACATCTGACACTGATCAAACATATCTGTATGACTTATGTTATATTGTAGATACTGTAAATACTGTAAATATTGTAAATACTTTTCGCAGTGACGGAACCCTACACAAAGCACTCATTGCTCACAGAACCCAGCGCGTTTCACCTTTCAGTTTTTTCAAGAAATAAATATTATTGTAACCTGTAATGTTAACTTGTAACTTATGCAATTTGCATATCGCTCCATAGCCATAGCTTTTCTTCCTCTCTAGAATAAACTCCTGCCAGAATTACGACAATTATATAACCCAAACGAAGAACTCACCAAAACCCTCACCTCAAGTTCTTTTTATCTCCCCGCGGGTCCTTCACTCAAAACTTAAACACTGTTCTTTTTCTTCCCCTTACCTCCCTCGCCACTCCAATTCTAAACACCATCCGCCTTATTGTATCGTATCGTATTTGGAGATTTGTATGGCGCCGCTCACAGCGGAGGCGACTCAGCAGCGCTCCCAGTGCGAAGGCTCCGAGAGAAGAAACAGGTTTTAAGCAAGGAGAGAGATGTAGGAAGAGATCCAGAAAGTAAGGTTAACCGTAGAGAGGAAGGAAGAGCATTCCACAGGGAGGGCCCTATGTTGATAAAAGATCTAGTTTGAGCTAGAGTGGTCCTGGCACGCGGAACAAAGAGAGCGGAGACGTCGGTGAGAAGTTGCAGAAAGGGGAGATAGGTTCTGAGATATATGGGAGCAGTACCAAGTTAAGACTTAAGGACAAGAACAAGAACTTTAAATTGAATGTGGGCTAGGAGAGGGAGCCAGTGAAGTTGATTGACCACAAACGAAGAGATATGGAAAAAATTTAGGAAGATGGCAGCATTGAGAACTGACTGGAGAGGAGACAGACGGACCCTAGGAAGACCCCTTTATATCTTGACCTGGAACCGATTTTGATTCTACCTGCCTATCGATTTTTTCACTGAGCGCATGTGAATAAGCTGGTTCCCACGACTCCACTCTTTGGGCGCTGTAGAAATCTCGAGATTAAGACTACAATTAATGTTGGGATAATAATTATTTAGATTTTAGAATTTTAAACTTTGAATATCGTGGCTAGCAAGAATGACTGAAAGCTGTGAAGAATTGTGTTCACTGCTCATCCTTTGTGAATTCAGTTGGTGTTTTTTAAATTTTATTTGAACTCCGGCGGAACCCCTAGCTGACGCTCGCGGAACCCTAGGGTTCCGCGGAACCCCGGTTGAAAACCACTGCTGTAGTGAGAGTGGACGATGGAAAGTACATTGATTGAGCGCCATAGAAGTCCTTCATTTCGCTGAAGTAGGGGTAGTTAAGTACAGTGGGCCATGGTATCTCCTGGAGGCCTCGAATTGAGAAGGTTAATGGGTACTCTGGGGACTCGTGCCTCGGTGAGGCCTAATGCCTCAGGGTCAGGTCTGATGCCCCACTGGGGCCTTGTACCTCTGTGAGGCCTCAGTAAGAGTATAAAAGGGGCCTTTTTCCATCAACGAAAAACAAAGAAAAGTGGAACGAATGATTGAGCAGCAAAGCTCTTGTCCATTATCGGGGCATTCCAGATTAAAAGATAATCGTAATCGTAATCTCCAAACTTCTAAAGCGCCACTCGAAGGCCAAGCGCAGGGCACCAGCCTATTCACGAGCACTACGTCAGATCAGAGGGGTTCCCAGAGAGTAGTCCAAGAGAGGTCCGAGTCCGGTTTCCAGAAGGCCAAACCAAATCAGAGGGGGTTTCCAGAGAGTAGTCCAAAAGAGATCCAAGTCCGATTTCCAGGAGGCCAAATCAAATCAAAGTGGGTTCCAGAGAGTAGTCCAAAAGAGGTCCAAGTCCGATTTCCAGGGTACCAGATCAGGAGAGGCAGAGCAGCTGTCAAGGCGGGTGTCGTTTATGGCGAGAACAATTGGAAGGCAGACGATTAGATGAGTCAGGGTAGGAGTATTTTAAAAGTTGAGACTTCAGTTTTGAGTGAGAAGCCCGGGGGTGATAGATAGAGGAACATGAGGAGGAGGAGGATGATGAAGGACGGGTTGCAATGATGATGGAGGCACTGAGAAACTGCGGAATTCAGAGGGGAGATCATTCCAGAGGCGTGGTGCTGTGATGGATATGGCTCAGTTGGAGAACTTGAGGTGAGTAGTAGTGACTGGGGGTCGAGAAAGACTGAGATAGGACGATGATCGGGTGGAGCGGGTTGTCTGAATGGTGAAGAGATCATGAAGGTACTTGGGCTGGGAATATTGTAGGGAGTTGTAGGTTAGTTATAGGACTTTGTAGTCGATTCGCTCTGGGATTTTTAACCAATGGAGTGATTTGAGGATCAATCAATCAATCAATCAAACATTTATATAGCGCCCCTTCAAGGAATCTATTCAGAGGCGCTCCCAGCCCAACCCCGGCGAAAGAGAAAAGTCTTTAGAGCAGAGAAGAAAGCGGTGGATGAGTTTCGAGGAAGAGACCGCAGCTCAGAAGGAAGCCCATTCCAAATTTTGGGACCAACGACGGAGAAAGCACGGTGCTGCATAGTAGCGGTGCGTGCAAAAGGAACAGAGAGATCACCACGGGTGGTAGAGCGAAGAGAGCGGTGACCAGGTGGAACAGAGGCACGAGAACAGAGCTCACGCAGATAGAAGGGAGCACAGCCAAGCTGACATTTCCAGACAATGGAGGCAACCCGGTAGACAATGCGTTGCGAGAGTGGTAACCAGTGGAGGACATCACGCATGTATTCAGAAACATGGCCAAATTTAGGTATGCTCCCAATCAAACGCGCAGCAGAACGCAATACGCGTTCCAGACAGTTCAGTCGAGTGAGGGGAAGCCCAATATAGAGGGAGCAGCAGTAGTCAAGCCGACAGGTAATGAATGCATGAACGAGAGTAGCAGCAGATTGGGGGGAAAGAGAGCGGGAAACAACGCGAAGCTGTCGTAGCTGAAAGTAGCAAGCCCGGCTCAGCTGCAAGATATGCGGAGAGAGGGTGAGTTCTGAATCCAAGATGACGCCAAGATCTCTGACGGAGGTGGAAAAGACGATATAGGGGAACTCAGAAGTAAGACAAGCATGATCAATCTTAGCAAGCTGCCTAGGGGTGCCCAGCCAGATATATTGAGTCTTAGTGGGATTCAAGCGAAGGCGGTTGGAAGACATCCAGGCAGTCAAAGAGTCAGTGGAGTGGCACATGAGGCGGACTGCAGCGGCGGCGTCAGAGGGAAAGCAGTGGGTGTAAGCCTGTATATCGTCAGCATATAAATGGTTGGACAAAGAACAAGTGGCAAGAAGGCGACTGAGATCAGAGGTGAAGATAATATAGAGGAGGGGACCCAAAACTGATCCCTGAGGAAGGCCAAAACGGACTGGGGTCCAGAGGGACCTGGTAGAACAGTAGACAACCAATGAGGAGCGGTCAGAAAGGTAGGAGGCTAGCCACTCAAGGGGCTTTTCAGATAGACCGAATGATACAGACAAGCGATTGAGGAGGATGTCATGGTCGACCGAGTCAAAGGCAGCGCTGACATCGAAGAGTGCAAGAAGGGAGACTTGGGAGCGATCAATGGCGCCATAGAAATCAGAGAGGAGGCGAAGGAGAAGGGTTTCTGTAGAATGACCTTTGCGGAAGCCAGATTGATAGACAGGAAGTAAGTTATTAGCATCAAGGTAAGTCAATAATTGCTGAGCGACTAATTTCTCGATGATTTTAGAAATAAATGAGACGTTCGCAATGGGCCTGAAGTGTGCAGGGTCCGAAGAGTCGAGACCGGCTTGCTTGAGGATAGGAGTAACAATCGACCTCTTCTGCGAAGCTGGAAGAGTACCGTCACGGAGCGAGGAGTTGCATAGTAGTGTCAGGAAAGGGAGGAGGACATCGATGTAATCCTGGAGCAAAAAAGGAGGGAGGGGGTCAAGCTCACAGGATTTCGCAGCAGAACCCAAGATGATGTTGCGCAGCTCAAGACTGGAGACCTCGTGAAGAACTGAGAGCCGATGGTTGGTAGTAGGAAAGTCTGGCGGAGGAGAACCAGCGGTGTCGTTGCGAACCGATTGGACTTTAGCAGCGAAGTAGTTCGAGTAGTCGGATGCAGTAAAGGAAGGATCAGGCGATTGTGCTGATCGATGACGGCCGAGCAGGTCATTGAAAGTCGACCAAAGCCGCCGTGGGTCGCTGGCGTTGGATGATATCAGACGCTCCCAGTGATCCTTTTCCTTCTCACGATGACGTCGGGATGGGAGTGATATGATGATGTTTGGGCGTTCTAGTGACAGCTCTGGCTAGTGAGTTTTGGATAAGCTGTAGACGCTTGATTTGAGTGGATTCAAGGTTGAGGAAAAGAGAATTGCAGTAATCAAGCTTTGAATAAACAATGGAGGTAGCAATGGTGGAGGCAGTTTTAAGGTCGGGCATGGGTCGTATGCGTCGGAGGTCACGAATGTGCATGAAGCAGGAGTGCAAGAGGTTAGAGAAGGAGAGGTGTGGATCAAAAATAACACCAAGATTGCGAACAGGGGAGTCAGAGGTGAAGGGGCGAGAGACGATGAGTTAGTCGAAAGGTTTATGGAAGGATCAGGGATTTTCTTGATTTGATCAGGAAGGCCTAGGATGATGAATTCAGTTTTGGAAGGGTTAAGGCAGAGGAGATTGGATGACATCCACTGTGAAATAAGGTTAACCACGTTGAGTAGATAGAGTGACGAAGTTATCGGCCGTCGTTGAGATATTTTAAGGTAGTTTCGTGCGATTAATGATCGAGTATCGAAAATGTGAATTGTGTAAGTGCTAATTCTCGTTGGATCTATACGGATTATTCATTCTTTAATAAGAAGTGTCTTTCGTTTCTCAATTGTACGGAAGTATCAAGAGTTATACGTGGTTTTTGGTTTTTATAAGAAAAGCGTCTTCAAATCGTTGTTCTTGTCTCCATCATTTGTCAAGTTAATCAGTTAAATATTACTTGGAAGTCCTTCGACAAACCCGGAGGCTTTACCTGCGCGCACATATCCTATGCCTTCCTAACCACTCGTCGGGCAGAGAGAGAACGAAGCCCCCGGTTTCTGCCACATTACATCAAGACACTTGTTTCCACAGCTTACTCACAGTTGATCCATTAAATGACAGAGATTGTGCACTCTGTTGAAGCCAGTTGTTTAGCTCAGTTAGATGTTGCATATACAGGACTTTTTGTTCCATCTGTAAATATTTATATGTGGTTGCTTGCAGTATGTATGCTGTTTATAGCTAAATTAAATTTAAAATGAAGGTCTCCATCTATGTCTTGTGTTGACACTTTATTTTTTTTATTAATAATGGGATAACCATTAGGCTTCAAGATGTTGTACTGAAATGCAGTACTATAATGGAATATCATTTTGTTATTTATATAGAAATTTCTTCATCTAAATTCACAACTTTCGCTTACATGGCGCAAACGCAGCCAGCTTCTTCATCAAGAAGGATTTACAAGATGCCTCCCATGCAGTATTTAAGGAAGCCAAGGAAAAGTAGTAAGTATCATATCCTTCTGCGTTTACTGTGTTTCTGTTATATACATGACAAGTTATGTGTTTATTGAAGTAAAATGGTGTGCTAATATCAAGCAGATAAAGAACAGAAAATGCATATGTTGTGTAATTTCTAGAGGACATATAATCAGTCTTGTTGTCCTCGAGACCAAGGTCTTGGTCTCGAGTGCACTCGAGTTCGTTTTTAAAAGTCTTGGTCTTGGTCTTGAGACCAAAGGTCTTGGTCTTGGTCTTGAGGTTCAAGGTCTTGGTCTTGGTCTTGAGGTTCAAAGTCTTGGTCTTGGTTTTCCAAGACCAAGACCAAGACTTTTGTCAAAATGAACACTTTGAACAGTCATTAATTTTAACAAACGGCAAGAATTTAAAAAATTTATCCAATAATTACTCATACGGTTATTGCTTTAGTATTTAGGGCCTACACGGTGTGAATGAGGCTTCACTGTTGTTTTGGACAATTATTTTGACTTCCGGTTATTTAATTATGGAATGATTTCAAAACAGACTCATGATTAATTTGTACATTTACATCCGGTTCTTGAAAAGCTGCTTTGTGTGCTAACGATTTCAGCACTTGTAGACCGTGTTTTTTTCACATGGCAGAATTTTTTTGAGGCCCCACAGGTCACGTCTTGGTCAGAAAATTCTGAGCAAATTGGTTTTTATAAAATTCAACAGGCATTCGGAATAACATTTCGCATGAAGGACTTTTGTAAATACGAATTCGGAATTCTCTGCAGTCTCCATTTAGAGTTGTTTTACTTGAATAAAAGAAAAAAACTCATGTTTTCATTAAAATAACGAGTAGTCCGACTGGACAATTTTTAGTAAGGAAAAGTCTGGATACGACTGTGATTTTTTTTAGGTCTTGGTCTCGGTCTTGGTCTTGAGGTTCAAGGTCTTGGTCTTGGTCTTGAGGTTCAAGGTCTTGGTCTTGGTCTTGAGGTTCAAGGTCCTGGTCTTGGTCTTGGTCTTAAGGTTGAAGGTCTTGGTCTTGGTCTTGGTCTTGAGGTTTAAGGTCTTGACAACAAGACTGCATATAATTGAAAAGAATGGGACAAGCTGCTACAAGCCTACCTTGGGACTCTATTAAAGATCAAAGCAAGCTTTTACAGCTTCCAATCAAACTATCTTGAACCTATATTAACACTTTAATGACGAGAGTGTAATAAAAGCGACTGGAAAACCAGTGCAGTTCGTCATTAAAGTGTTGAAAGGCTATCTTGATGTTGATCAGAATCTTCTCATCTCTTTTGACTTGCATACCCGCTGTGGCCTGCTACTGGTTCCCTGATCTATTAGATTTCATCGTGGCTTCTCCAAAGGGATTATAGTATTTTATTGCAACTTTGCTCGAAGTGACAATCGACTGCTGTCTTGGACATTATATTATGATAATGGTGCTATAGAAACAGTTAGATTAGATTACAGTCATATGGCAAACTTTTATAATTTGACGCTGCTGTGACTTTTGTCCACTCCTTTATTCTGATGTGCCTGCACTATTACACTAAACAGCAGTTCACTTTAACTGCTCAGACTAACCGACTGAACTCATTTACTATTGTCGTCAGTCTTACTCATCTCGATTGCGAAAGTTCATGCATCATCTGTTTAACTCAATGACCAAGTTAAATTACATCTGATGCATAAATGAGGGGATTTAATAGAAACAATCCGTGTTTCTCACATCCAAAAAATGTCTTACCCCTCGGCCATTTCATTGCCAAATACTTGTTCTTTTTCAAAGATGGCGTTCTAAGCAATGTAATTGGCTGGCATTGCCAATTACTATGGTAATTACATCGCATTACAAATTTAATTAATAATATAATAATGATAATATAATGAAAAAGTAATGAAGGGGACTGGTCAGCAAGTAGAGTGAAGTCAAGTTTGAGGAGTTGCTGACAGGTGCCAAACCAGATCAACTGAGTCTTTGAGGAGTTAACAGAAAGATGATTAGAGGACATCCAGAGGTGAAAGTCCTGAGAAAGAGCGTCAATAGATTAAGTAAGTATAAATTGCTGGGTGGGAAGGTCGTGAACAAAAGCCTGAATATCGTCAGCATGTAAGTGTCCAGTCATGAGTGTTTAGTAAAGGGGAATGTCTGCAGTGAACATGATGTACAGAAGTGGACCCCAAATTTAATGGGCACCCACAGGGCTCTGAAATCACCAAGGATGACCATGTGGGAGCTACCCAAGAGGTAGGACTGAAACCAATGGAGAGGGGGCCCACTAAGGCCGAAGGAAATTTCAAGACTGTGTATGATGATTGACCATTTTGAAGGCAGAAGAAACGTCAAAGAGAGCCAAAAGGGTGACATGAGATTTATCAACAGCAGAGTAGATGTCAGAGAGGAGTGATAAAAGAGAAGTTTCGGTAGAATTATGGGCTCTGAAGCCACGTTGCCTGGACGGGAAAATGCCAAACTGTTTAAGGTACGGGAGAAGCTGTAAAGAAACAAGACACTCAAAGAGTCTTAGACAGAAAGGAGAGGTTAGAAATGGGGCAGTAATTTTTACACACAGTGGGGTCAAGATTTGGTTTCTTAAGAGCAGGAAAAACAATGGGGTGTTTACTTTTGTGAGGAAGGAAGAAGGCCTTCAGAGACAGACGTTCTAAACAAGTACAAGAAGAATGAAACAATGTCATCCAAAATATCTACGATAATAAATTAAGGAAATTTCAGAAGTTATCTCCTTGATTCTTTCTTAGAGGTTTTCAGGTATGTTTGTCTATCTTTATATTGCTACGCTCTTTCACAATTAATTGTCTTCTCTTCCCGATGTTAGAAATTGCACTGATTGTGGTGGAATTATCCTTTTCCACACTGTCTTGCTATGATGTCCGATCACTATAACTGATTCTTTGACTGCTGAGGTTAGATGGTTTGTTAGTTGCTGTTTAACGATACTGTATCATAACAAAGATGATTAGCCTCGCCATCCTTTCTCCAGGCTTGGGACTGGCGCTACCAGAGTACGGGCAGTGGCAGAGTTAAATGTGAGAGCTTCTGTGTATGACAGAGTCCTGATGTTCTTTGTACCTATTCCTATGTTGTTGAGCTTGAATAATGTTGTCCACTGTGGCGGTAGTAGAGTTGCAGAGGTAGTTCAATCAATCAATCAACTAAGCATTTATAAAGCACCCCTTCAAGGCAATTCTGGCGAAATAGAACAGAATCAGAGCAGACAAGAAAGCGGTGGACGAGTCTCAAGGAAGAGACTGCAACTGAGGAGGAAGCCCATTCCAAATCGTGGGTCCAACCATGAAGAAAGTGCACTGCTGTTTAGTAGCAGTGCGTGCTAAAGGAACATAGAGGTCACCACGGGTGGAAGAGCAAAGAGAGCGGTGACCAGGTGGAGCAGGGGCACGAGAACAAAGCTCGCGCAAATAGGAGGGAGCAGGGCCAAGGAGACATTCCAGACAATGGAGGCGACCCAGTAGACAATGCGTTGTGAGAGTGGTAACCAGTGAAGAACATCTTGCATGCATTCAGAGAAGTGGCTGAATTTAGGGCCAGGAACTGAGGCTGAATGTGAAAAGTTGGCTACCAGCACAACAATAACATAAACAACGATGAAGAAGATGGCAACAACAGAGCAGCAACTTTCCTCTGAGGCCGCTCCATGTGCCACTCCACCAACTCCTTGGTCGCCTGGATGTCATTCAGGCAAAGGCGGTTGCCTTTGCCTGAATCCCTCTAAGACTCAATACATGTGGCTGGGCACTTCCAGGCAGCTCACTAAAACTGATCATGCTAGTCTTACATCTGAGTTCCCCATATTACCTTATCCACCTCCTCAGATATCTTGGTGTCATCTTGGATTCAGAACTCACCCTCTCTCCGCATATCTCTCAGCTGAGCCGCGCTTGCTACTTTCAGCTGTGGCAGCTTCGCATGGTTTCCCACTCTCTTTTCCCCCAGTCTGCTGCTATTCTCGTCCATGCATTCATTACCTGTCAGCTTGACTACTGCTGCTCCCTCTGTATTGGGCTTCCCCTCACTCGACTGAATTGCCTCAAACACGTATTGCATTCCGCTGCACGCTTGGTCAGGCGCATTCCTAAATTCAGCCACATCTCTGAATGCATGCGAGATGTTCTTCACTGGCTACCACTCTCGCAACGCATTGTCTACCGGGCTTCATCTGGGCTTCATCCGAGCCAGCATGAGTTGTCATGATTTTGATAATTTCATTGATGCTTATTCGTTTGGTTCATGGCCAAGGCTCCCAGATGTAGTGGATGGCCAGACCATCCAGGTTGAGTTTGATGTCTGTTCTTCAAAGCATAAAGCATTCCACTTTGCAGTTACACAGCATATATCAAACAAATAAAAACGAGACCTGCACACCAACTTTCTTCAGGACTCTATCACATTAGCATATATGAAAAAGATTATACCAACCAAAAAAACATACAAGTAAACATACACAGTCAACATTTGAATAGATAGTTGGATGAATAAATGGATGCATGGATTGTATTGTATTGTATTGTATATGGGCATTTATAAAGCGCCTCTCACGGTATAGACCATTCAGAGGCACTCAGATTGGAAAATAGATGGATGCCTGGATGGTATGGCATGGTATGGTATCTAAGAATTTATAAAGCGCCTCTCACAGTGTGAACTATTCAGAGGCGCTCTCAGCGTGTGAGCCTCGCGGAAACAGAAAAGTCTTTAAACGATGAACAACATAGAGGGAGAACCTAGTAAATAGGGTCCCACGGAGTACCAAGGGAAGGGAGTTCCATAGGGATGGTCCCACGACAGCGAAAGAGCGAGACTGAGCCATAGCAGACCTCACCCGGGGAACAAACAGATCAAGCCGATTCAGAGACCGTAGGGGTTGATGAGAAGAAGCAGAGATAGGTTTGCACATCAGGTCACAGAGGTAGGCTGGAGCTAAGCCCTGTTGCGTCTTAGAGACAAGTGTTATGATCTTGAAGTGGATACAAGCAGAGATAGGAAGCCAATGCAAAACATCAGTCATAGTAGAGATGGACGAGAATCGAGAACGATGAGCAATGAGGTGAGCAGCCGCGTTAAGTACTGATTGAAGAGCAGAGAGACGGACTTCTGGAAGGCCTACCAGTAAAGAATTACAATAATCAATGCGGCAACAGATGAATGCATGGATAATGGTAGTAAAAACTGCAGGAGAGACGGATCGATGAATAACTCGCAGTCTTCTCAAGTGGTAGTAGCAAGTGCGAGTAAGTAAGGAGAAGTGAGAAGCAAAGGTCAGTGAACTGTCTAAGGTGACCCCCCAGGTCGCAGACATTCGTAGAGTATGAGAAGTTCGGAAATTGAGCTGACAGAAGTGAGAAATCGAGTTTTGATGCAAGGTGCTTAGAGAAGAGAGAGTGAATGCCAGAGGTAAAAAGAATGTAAAGGATAGGACCAAGAACAGAACCCTGGGGGACACCAAAGTTAATCCCAACCCAGGGCGTTCTTGAGGTACTCATGATCACTCTTTGCGTCCGGTCAGTAAGGTAGGATTGGAACCAGCAGAGAGGGGACCAGATAAGCCAAATGAGATTTGAAAACGGCGAAGAAGAATCTCATGATCGACCATGTCAAAGGCTGACGATACATCAAAGAGAGCTAGAAGAGTAAGGCAGGACTTATCCATAGCCAGGTAGATGTCAGACAGGAGGGATAGGAGGACAGTTTCAGTGGAATGGGCTGCTCTAAATCCAGATTGACAAGATGGGAGAAGGCGAGACTGTTTAAGATAGGGAAGAAATTGTATAGCAACTAAGCGCTCCAGTGTTTTAGACAGAAAGGTGAGGTTAGCAATCGGGTTAGCAATCGTGTGAATGGATGGACGAATGAATTACCTAGGAAATTGGTTATAAGTTCATAGGTGTATAATGAAGGTGTGGTTTGTGTTTTATAGGTTTGCTAGTATTAGGTAAGTATGTAGGTTGGCAGTAGGTAGATAGGGAGGGGGATAGATGAATGGTAACACTTATGGTGAGAAGAGCATTAGATCGCGGTTCGATACTCGTAACCCCCTATAGAGGGGCACCTTACATGGCTGCCAAAACGTGTGTTTACTTAAGATCTTGATAATTGTACTGTCAAGTTTCAATGTAATTTTACTGTGTACTTGTCAGTTTGAATTAATAAAGAAGATTATTATTATTATTATTATTATTATTATTATTATTATTATTATTATTATTATTATTATTATATGTCAGCAGTTTAGCTAATCTAATCCCATCTGATGACCTTTTCTTACCTTGGTGTTTTACTGCATTATGACTGTATAAATCCATGGTTGAACTAGTCTAGTCTAGTGTCCTTTTCCTGCCTTGGTGTTAGTACTCCTCTGTGAGTGTATAAATTCATGGCTAATCTGATCTGGTGATTAGGTTCTAAGTGTAGGCAGGCAGGTACGAGGTAGCTAAATATTCTCTAGAAAGATATATGTAGATGTGTAGATGATATGTAGATGGACGTATGAAAATAGATTTGGTAGGTTTGTTGGTAGAAGGTAGGTAGGTAGTAGATAGATATAGACATATACACGTAATTGTGCACACACACACACACACACACACACACACACACACACACACACACACACACACACACACACACATTAGGGTGTGTCTTAAAATTAAAGTTTCAAAATTAATATCGACCAGGTTGTTTTTGTGTTCCACCTTGAGAAACATTAACATTTGCCAAATTATATGAAATCAGAATAGATTTAGAACTTGCGCAAAACCCCGGAAGAATTATCACATAGAAAACAATGTAATACATTGTAATTTTCAAAGATCCAAACAATTTCAACACTTAAACATAAAAATAAGGCGAAAGTAAAAGAAGAACTCAGCTATTTGTCACTTATTTATGCCCTTTAGTGCAGGGGTTCTCAAATGGTGGTACGCGTACACCTAGGGGTACGCGAAAAAATTGAAAAAAAAGAAATTTTATACGAGTTTATTCCCATGTTTCTTTGATTAGCTATTGACTATTGAAGTCACTTTTCTACGTCCACCACACGCTTCTTTTTCTTTAAATTTTCTGAGTTTATGCCCATCTTCAGGGTAGAGGTTCTTTAATTTCTCCAGAGGGTAGGATGGAAATGTAATCATACAGTTAGCTTTTGGCAGGTTGTTAGGCAACTTATTCCAGAAGGATGGGCAAACTTCAGCAAAATTTCTATGCTGGACCATGCAAGTTTGTGCCCATGGAACAACCTAGCCATCTTGCACTGCTGAGCACCGAAATCTGCAACCAGGGATGGACTGAGATGTAAAGCTCCCTCAGATAAGATGAAGCACAACCTGCTAGACAGTTCACCTAAACATCACAATTTTAAACTTGTTGTCTTTTTACACAGGTAACCAGCACAGTTCCTTCCACATGAAACTCGATATATGACCATTGACCATACATAGTTATGCTGCCGATAGCAAAGTGACAGCATTTAAAACTGATTGGAGCTGATTAATGCAGGAGAGAGGCCTGCACATTAATAAGGCATCAAAATAAACAGGAATATTGTTTGTTTATGAGCATGCTGCCGTTTTCCTAATATATTGAACCCAAATAGTTGCTTGTCTGTCTCGCATGCCGGAATTTGTAGGCTTTGACCTTTATCTAACATATTCATTTTGAAGAAGAAAAGTATAGAAAAAAGCACCAACACCGGAAGTCCAAAACGGAAGTCAAGTCCATTTCATTGATTATTTATTAGTCACTTATTACAAGTACAGAAATTTATTTCGATAATTTTTCATTACATGAAAATATGAAGCTTCGCATATGGAACAAATAGTACTCGGTTCGTACCCGGATCCGGCAAATAGTACATCCAAATACTCGGATTCGGTACTCGGTGGAAAATGTCTACCCGGCTGACCCCTACAAGGCCTACATGTTTGTTACTGATCTTGTGCGCTGGTTACTGGAATGTGCTAAAGCAAACTACTGCAGGCAAAACACTGGATGCAGATTTAATTACATGGGGTGCAGGTTATGCAAACCTGCTTTAACATAAACTAAAAATTTCTGCTGGTTGTCTGGATGCAATACAATAGCAATTTTATAATGCCCTTTAACCCTTTCGCTGCAATGGCCTTTTAATCCTATGTGTAGCATGCACATATGCATGTATGTATGTATTCATGTATGTATGTATGTATTATGTTTGCCAATTTTTGGACTATCTGGAATTATCCGGATTCGGAATGTCGAACCCGCCAATTAATAGCAGTTGTTTTTCAGTTGATTTTTGATGGTTTCGCCTATGGAGGGACTAATAACAATGTATTGGCCACTGGCATATAACTAATTGTGATTGTTACTACTTACTAGGGCTGTCAAACGGCCGAGAGTAGTCACTCTCTCGGTCTCCATATCTCTCTGTATCTCTCCCTTTTTCCCACGAGGATAATTATACAGATCATATAACCTTTAATGACCCAATAGGCATGAAGACAGACCTCCTGTGGAGGAGATAATCTCTCCATCCACAGCCATAAAGATATAGGAATTATATACATTGGTGTATATACATATACATACTACTATAGATGCTTAGGGAGTATAATTGTATATTTATATAAAGGTATATATGGTAGGCTGACCAGATATTTTAAACTAAAAACCGGGACACTTCAATAACAAAATCAATTTGTGCTTTGTCAGTAATTATAATATAACTTGCACAAATATATCTATTTTATGCTTATACAATAATATACAATATACATTATATTGGGGTAACTGAAAGGTTTTATTACAAATCATGCTTTTAAATTTAAAATTTAATTATAAATTTATCAAATCAGTCACTCATATTTGGCGCTTGAATGTATGCTTCTTAAAAGCTGTTTGTCTGCTAATATTCTGTCATTAAATTCAACACATGTTTTTCCATATTCACTTTCACTATCATAACAGCTTCAAGAGTTTCTTCTGATAATCGACTTTTTTGATTTGACCAAAAAGAGTTCATCAGTGAGAAAACTCGCTCAACTGGAGCATTAGTTCCAGGAATTGCTAACAAGAATTGTAGAATCATTTTCAAATTTGGAAGAATTATCTCTTTCTTGCAGACCATTGAAAATCTGCACCCATCTGCTATCCACCGCAACATTATTTTCATTCCATTGTTCCACTTTTTCTCGACTAACAAATTTACAAACGCATGTCATTTCATCAAGCAGTGCACTGTCATCAATGTCATACCCAACTGGGTAACAAATTTTGATAAGATCCTCAAGGCTTTTTTCAAACATATCCCAAGTAATTGTTCCTCTCAAGTTCAACCAACTGAACAGCTTGAATGGTGCGTAACTAACTTCCCACATGTCAAAATATTCCAACGAAGTTGCATAAAAAGATTGAACTGTTTGCAAAAAGTCATCCTCAATTATGGCACCAGAATCCACAGCAATATTAAGGAGTTGCTTTACTTTGATGCTTAAAAACTTATCTGTTTTCTCAGAATATTATCACCACGACAAATTATGACGTTTAGAACCGGAAGAGGTATTACCGTAGGAATATTATGCATGGTAATAAATAAATAAAAGTGAAGTTAAAAATGAATTTACTCGCCAGATGCCAGTAGTAAAATCAAGGAGACGTTGATAAGTCAGGTCAGTTCTTAAAAACCGGGACATTTTTAGGGTTTGACCTACCTTTCCCGGCAGCCGGGACAGCTAGCAGAAAACCGGGACTGTCCCGGGAAAACCGGGACGTCTGGTCAGTCTAATATATGGGGCGAGCGTGTAGGTATTTAATATATATATATATATATATATATATATATATATATATATATATATATATATATATATATATTGTTACGAGTTCATCCTAATAAAAGCTCAAACAACTCGTGTCTAGTTTAATCAGGTATAATTCTCCAAACAAAATTATCTATACATTACCCAACCGTAGAATGACGGTGGAAAACGGTTCGCTCCTCACACCGAAAGAACGCCAAAGAAAACCTGGTCTTCAATGCAGCAACAGGCTGACGACCAGAAACGAAGACATGTAGAACGTACGTCAAACACCAAACGTGTAATGCTTCACGAAAATAGCTTAACTACCATGCACAGGAAGTACTCGGACAAGACTACGGCCAGTCGGCAGTATCATCAGAGACTTCTCCCAGGAAGTACTCGGACAAGACTACAGCCACTCGGCAGTATCATCAGAGACTTCACCCACACACCCTATTCTCTGTCCTTATGTAGGAGATATTTCCCCGGTCGAGGTCTCTTCTCAGCCAAAGAAACCAGTCAAGCAGAACCCTTGCCCATCCTAGGACTAGTCACTCGTGTGACCCTAACAATATATATATAGGTAGAGGGATATGAACTATTTGGAATCGGAATCCGCAAATAATGGCCTATACTATCCGGCATACATACATACATACATGCATACATACATACATGCACTGACTTCACGAAAATACAAATAATTTATCCCATCTACATGTGTGATAAATGATGTAATGATTGACCTTGAACTTTGCCGCTTACCTCAAAGCTTTTGCTTGGTATACACAGAAAAATTAGAGTAATCATGTTATCGTCATGTTGTCTGAGTTAACTACATGTATTAAAATGAAATCTTATTTTTCAGTTGTTTGGTAAAAGAATCCTTTCAAGAAAGCAAACACAAGTCAAGATGAGAGCAATTTGGATCTTTCCTCGCATTTCATCAAAGAATCATTTAAAGAAACTGCACAAGTTGATAGCAAATGTGTACATTTGCCACTGGATCCACTTTGAATCTTTCCACAACTCAATAAGCAGATTACAGTCTTACAGGACGTAGTTTGAATTGTAAATATCTTAATTTGATAATTTTAGTCGTGTTATATGATAAAAGTCAGATTTTTTTATTTTACCATGAACTGCACATACTATTGTTTATTAAATACTATTAATGAAATTGGATGGCATATGACTCATAGCTAATGTCTTTGCCATGCACCTTTGTTTACAGAGTTTGACTGTTTTTTAAATTGTTTTTGTAATCTGTAAGCATGAAAGAGCTCATCTGGTTTTGTATGCAGTAATTTTAATGGGGTGCTCGATAGTGTAGTGGTTAGTGCGCTGGACTGTCAATTGAGAGGTTAGAGGTTCAAATCCCCACCAGGGTAAAAATTTGGTTCCAGATTGCTGCTCCACCAGGGTATAAATTTGGTTCCAGATTGCTGCTCCACCTGCGCCCCCTAGCCAACTCAGCTATAATGAGTACACTGACCATACACTGTCGGTGGGAAGATGAGACGGCAAGTGAGAGGACCGGCCACCTGCCCTCATATGCTGAGGCTAAGAAAATAAAATCGCTAACACTTTATACCCATGGCTGCCTCTGGGCTAGCTTGACGTATTGCTCTTCTTCTATTTTATCAAATAATGTGTTTGTTACCTTTTTCATTACTGTTTGCGTGTCAGTTAAATAACAATCCTAATGAGGCAAGTTTACAATGGTCAGCACTTCAAATCTGCATTGGCTTCCTGTTCAGGAAAGGATTTTTTAATTGTATTGTATTGTATTTGGTCATTTATAAAGAGCTTCTAGTGGGAGAGCCATTCAGAAGCGCTCTCAGTGCGAGAGACCCCGAGAGAAAAAGCAAGTTTTAAGAAAGGTAAAAAGAGGAAGAGATGTTACCTGAAAGAATAGAAGAATGAACGGATGGAAAGCTCAAAGCAGGGCCAATGGAAGCAAAAGACCGAGATTGAGCCAGTGAAGTCCTGATTGAACAAGGAGGTCCAAATGGTCAGAGGAACGAAGAGGATGGAGAGAAGCAGCAGAGTGAGGGCGATGAATTAAGTCACTTAAATATTTCGGAGCAAAACCAAGTTGAGCCTTAGAGACCAGGATGAGGAAATTGAATTGGATGTGGGCAGAAAGCGGGAGCCATTGGAGTTCTTCTGCCATAAAGGTGGTGATATGAGAGAATCAAGGAAGATGGGCAATTAGTCTAGCAGCGGCATTGAGAACGGACCGTTGAGGAAAGAGACAGACCATGGGAAGACCAATTGCAGTAGGCAAGTCTAGAGCAGACAAATGCATGGACAGTCGAGATGAAAATTGGAGATGAGACAGAGTGACGGATAGCCCAAGGCACCTTAGGTGAAAATAGGAAGTGTAGGTGAGTTTGGAAACATGCTTAGTAAAGGTGAGAGAATTGTCAAGGATCTTGATTGCGAACGCTAGACGAGAAAGAGAAAAGCAGAAACCTTTGAGAGAGCAGAGCAAAGTCAAGTTTTTGAAGTTGCTGAGGAGTGCCAAACCAGAGAAACTGGGTTTTTGGACGAGTTGAGAGAGAGGCGATTGGAAGACATTCAAGAACGGAGATCATGAGAAAGGCTTTGATGCGCACAGCAAGAATTTGAGAGGAAGGAGGTCCATGGACACATGCCTGGACATCATCAGTAAAGAGGTGACCTGAAGCCCTATGGATGGGGAGGTGAGAGGAGCATTATGCTGTGGCCAGTCAAAATATTTTAAATCATTTCTCATTCCTAAGGCCTAGCTTATTCAACCAGGTCATCCGATTTTCTTTCTTTCTCCGGTTATGCCAAAAACTAGAACTGTTCTTGGCAGGAAAACTTGTTTGTTACTGCATCTATTTGTTCTGTTCAGTATGTTGTGTCATTTTGCTTTCAACTTAAGACTTGCTAATTTTCACATGGCATATCTGCCACAGGTTATCTGTGTTTCAGAAGACTGACTTTTTGGATATTGATCTGAGTGTGGCTTGATTTTGATGTGCCATCGTTTTGGTGCTTCATGCATTACACACTGGCGCTATAGAAGTTAATTAAAATTACACTTATTTTATTTTACTTATAGCATGTTAGCAAAATAGGTTTGTATGCTTGTGGGATTTGACCTTTTGTATTTTGTCAAACTTTAAAATTCTGTCTAGTTCTGTTGTGACAACAGAAACTTGGGCTAATGTTAAAAGAGGTGCAATAAATGAGCAATTGTGCATGCCTTATTGAGGTTTGCCCCTTAGTTAACCACTTCGCTGCCGCATGCCGGATGTACTCAGCAGAAAATGTCAGCACCTCACCTCCAGATTATTCCGGTGCAAACAGACTGAGTGTGCTGGCATGGCGATTTCATGCTTTGTGAAGTTTGTGCTGTAGCTGGCATAATTTATATACGAGAAACTTCTGGTCTGGTAGCTAGGTAACAGCAAGTAAAACCTGCCAAACCCATGTCTACCTGCCATGGGTTTGGCAGGTAGACATGATCAGATGCTTGAAAAACTCAATAAGACTCAGGAGAAAAACTTAATAAGACTCAGGAGACTTGTTTTCCACTAGTCTTGCTGAAGATGGCTATGCACACATTCTGTGTCAGAAAATCAGTGGGAGACAAACATTTGTTGAACAGGTTGTTTACAGAACTGTTCCTTGGATTCAACTGTTTATTGTTATTTATTTCATTTTTTGCAAAACCTCATAAATCTACCTTAATTTTTGCATAGTTTTGTTTTGCACATCAGATATAGTTGACAAAACAATGAATGTACATCAGTAGGATTAATTATGACTGTACACACTCATGCATGTGTGTACACTCATACATTATTCAACATTGAGCGAATGCCATTAATAATTAAATTCTGACAAAATACTAGTTAAATTTTATTTGTATTGCAACTCTCTGTGAGCTTATAAGAAAAATGAGAATGTTGATTCCAATGTTCTTGTTTACTTTAGTCATGCTGTCATCAATTATTGTCTATTTTATCATTAATCCTTCGATGACATGATGATTCTGAATTATTTTTATCCATTAGTTGTAGAATGCTACATATGCTATCTGTATACGTAGCTGTTCTAGGTACTTTGAGTTAATATTTTTAACAGTGGTAGTAAATACTTTGTTGTTCCAATTCCACTTTAAATAATGTGTCTTCTATTTGCATATTATTGTTTCATATATCTTTTCATCAAACTTTTCTAAATTCCATTGTTATGCTATTACGATAACTAGTAATAAGTAATACTGCACTTGTATGTTTTGCACAATCTATTAGAAGTTACATAACACATAGAACAAATTTGCTTCAGCGTTGATTGAAACAAACAGCAAAAATGTGAGGTCAGTTTTGAGTTATGGGTTCAATTCACTTTAAGTTTGACATTTTAAGACAGATCAGTTTGGTTTATTACCCGACGCTTTAGATATAACTGATGCCTTAAATGGACTATAATATACCCTCTGACTTGTCACTGTGATTACAGAGTTTATTTAAGAAGTTAGGCATCAAGGTCAACATAGTCTGTTTGGGGTTAACCAAGGAATATATATATATATATATATATATATATATATATATATATATATATATATATATATATATATATATATATATATATATATATATATATATATATATACGAGGGCTTGGCTCCCTCTTACCTCTGGGAACTTTGCTGCTCCACTATCCAGCATCGTGGCTCACTTCGCTCTGCAGCGCAAGCTGAGCTTCTTGTCCCCCGTGTGTGGACTGCTATCCGGCAACACCGTGCCTTCTCTGTCTCTGGCCCAATGACCTGGACTGGGCTCCCGTTAGCGCTGCGCCTGACCCCAATCGATTGCTCTTCTCTGTTCCACTCTTGCCTTAAAACTGTCTTGCTTGACCGTGGTTGACTGGGAGTGCTTCTGAGTAGATAACTTTGAAGGGGTGCTATATAACAGAGTTTCCCAAACTGTGGGTCGCGACCCAAAAGTGGGTCGCGAAGCTCTGGCAAGTGGGTCGCCAAATTGTTTCGAGAAACATTTATTTTTTTGCAGCAACATACATTTGGCTATGATTGGGCTATAACTAGCTGGATTGCAATAAATTGTGAACTGTTTTTACCTAAGTTTCCTTTTAATGCTTAAAATTTCTAAGCGCTGTACGTAAATCCACATATATATCGATGCCAATTTACGAAGCAAATTTTAGTACACAATGCTTTATTTTACACAATGGGTGCCGAGATATTCACAAGTGGGTCGCGACCCGGAGAAGTTTGGGAACCACTGCTATATAAAACCTCTGTTATATATAATTTTTTTCATATTTATTCAATCTCGTCACATTTGTTTTCTTTTATTTATCCTCATACCATATTCTTCAGATGCTTTGTGCAGTGCATCCATTATTCTCTGCAGCCCAGCATTAGTGCTATAATTGCCTGGTCATCTGCAAATCTTATGGCCTTCATCACACTCCCCAAATATCTACTCCGTCATCCACAGTTTCAAGTGATTCCGTGACCAACATATGTATATACCGGTAGATGTTGAACAGCAGCACTCTGTTCACAGAGTGAACTGGTGCAAACAGATGGCAATTCTCAAAAGATCGAAGTAGACTGGAGAGATAGACGATTAAAAAGAAACTTGTACAGTCAGTGTTAGCGAGAGTACAGGTAGTAACTTCCTGGAATAACAGGCAGAAGAGTTAGACAAGGCTGCCCACTATCAACCGTACTATTCAACATATATAAAAATTATATATTATGTGTGTGTATGTCTGTGTGTGTGAAGAAGAAGAAGAATAAGAGCAGTCCCTTAACCCTTTGACTCCCAGCATTATTTCACGAAATGATGTACAATCGGTTAATTTTGATGCGCTTTTGTACAGCAGTACTACCAGACATGTAAAATGTATCAGAAAACACCAAACTTATAGGTGTTGTTGAGAGGCTGATGCTTGGCATGAAATTCAGTCCAGTAACCTACTGGGCATAAACGTTTCGTGCAGACGAGGATATAAAGAAATTCATTTAACCACCGCCACCTAGCAAGTGGAAGGCTGAAAAAACCTTACAGGGGTCTATGGGGTTCAATCTTGGTAACTTCAGCTCTTCATGCTAGTGTGTTATCCATTACTCTACAGACCCCCTCAGAAAGGTGGAAAGCCTCATGGAGCATAACACTGTATGGATAAGAGACATGGACTATTGGAAAAGCAGAAATGGAGAAGCTCAAAGTGTTTGAAATGCGTCTATGTCTAAAACTGGCAATAAGGAGGTGTTGCAACTGGTGCAAGAGGAGATACAATAAACTGGGTTGGCCACACACTGCGTGGAAATTCGCCACCGAGAACAGTGCTTGAAGGAAGAATTTAAGGAAAGAAAGCTCCAAGAAGACCAAGAAATCTGTTATAATTAGCTGATGCTAAAAGATGCAGATGAGGATATAAAGAAATTAAGTAAAAGACGCAAAATAGAGAATAGCATTTGATTCGTGGACCTGCCTAAGGATGGAAAACTAAAAAAATAGATCTATCCTTCCTAATCACCTATTTTACGTATATGAGGAAAAATTAATTTACATTAACACAGTCCGAAAACCTTAACGTATTTCTTCTTTCAATTCAACACACAATAAACCACTTATACAGATCAACTGTCCCTTTACTTTACTTTAACTCTAACAGAAAGTCAGTTCCTTGGAAGGGGGGACACCCAGTTTCAACTTGAGGTGGATGGACAAAATCTGGAGCAAAAGGAGGGATTTGTATACTTGGGAGGATATATCAACGCGAAGGGCGAATCTTAGAAGGATGTGGAACGAAGAATTGGGTTGGCAAGAGGAATACTACAGGCACTACACAAGGTGTGGAGTGCGAGGGAAATCAGCAGGACCACCAAAGTACAGGTGTATGAGACACTTGTGCTAAACGTATTATTGTATAACTCGGAGACATGGACATTGAAGGAGGTGCAGAAAAGACGACTGAGGGTGTTCGAAATGGTATGCTTACGAAGGATAGTGGGAGTCACCAGAAGAGACAGGATAAGAAATACGGAGATACACAACAGATTGAATATACAGCAGGACATCGTGGACAGAATAAGGATCAGAAGACTGCGCTATTTCGGCCCTATATCAAGAATGCGAAATGAAAGATACCCGAACATAGCACTACACGGATACGTACACGGAGAGCGGAGGAGGGGAAGACCAAGGTTGCGATGGATTGATGGGATTCGAGAGGACTGCATGGAGATGGGCCTATCCGTGCAGGAGGCTACACAGAGAGCACAAGACAGGAAGAAGTGGAGACTCACCATAAATGAGCGGCTATTGCGTGCTGGGGCATTGCCAAAGCCATAAAGAAGAAGAAGAACTCTAACAAATCAACTGTCTGTAACTAACCTATAAGTAAAATTCAAATACCTCTTAAATCAGGAACTTCTTTCATGTGCTTCACATATAACTATCTAATTAAATATGCAAGGCTCAACACTCAACACCTGTTAAGTCAAAAGTAAACACTGAAACAGTCCCATTATATATATAATCTGACCTCCACTGGCTCCCCCACCCACTTACCCAATCTGCCCTCCATACCTGAAGGAGCTTTGCTGTCCCACCTCATGTTCACAGCACCGTTGCTCTCTCCTCTCAGCTGCGCAAGCGAGCTTATTGTTCCCCACGCGCAGACAGCCATGCAGCAGCGCCGTGCCTTCTCTGTGGCTGGCTCTATGGCATGGGATGAGCTCCTTACCACACTTCACTAAACACCGACTGGTCATCACCTCATTTCTTACTGTCCTCAAAACTGCGTTGTTCGACCGTGGTTGGGCTGGGAGTGTTCCTGAAGGGGTGCTATATAAAACTGCTTTCAAATATTAATACAATAGTGCTGTCCACTGGCATAAACTTGTCCAAAATATTGGGGGCAGGCATTTGGTTATTTATTCTATACTTGTTGCATTGAGTGTACAATCCATCTCAATTATTGGGGGCACGTGCCCCGGCGGCCCCCTCCCAGAGTCTACGCCTATGGTGCTGTCAAACGTCCAAACAAAAATATTACTTGAATCAACATAAATGCTACCTAAAATGAATGTCACTGTTCTCAGAAAACACCAACATTATGTTGGTGTTTTCTGAGAACAGTGACATTCATCCGATGTGCCGTCTGTTATTCCGTGTGTTATTCCGTCTGTCACGTAACTTTGGGCCATGGGCCAACCTCAGCACCATGCAACGCTGCTGCGAAGTCTTTTGAGGGCTGACCTCGAAGAAGATCCGCAGCTGGCATGAGATCGGTTTTACATGAAGGCTGTTGGGAGAATAGACGACATGTATCCTACCCGAACTTCCTCAACCCAGAAGCAAAATATCTACTACACAAAGAGAATCGTCTGATGAGGGTTGGTAGACTTGGGGAGGCTTCTGCAACTGCACGAAGAGTGGAAGTGATAGTGGTGGACAGCAATGGTTCACCTATGTGATGTCGATCCAAGGGGGCTTGCGGATCTTTGGCGATGGCTCTGTGAGCTCACGAAGGGAAGGCCGACCCAGGCAAGTTGTAGCCACATTTTAGCAGACAATTTTAATGTCCACTATGTGGCTACGTCCACAGACGGTGGTTACAAAGCAGGACCGATCACACCAAACTATCTTAAAAGCTTCATTTGAAGCAAACTGTTCTGCACTTACTCCAAACTGGCCCATCTATACCAAACCGAGGCAGCTCCTGTACCTATTCTAAATTGGCTCAGCTTCAGCACCTATTCCCAAATGGCTCAGTTCCTGCACTCACTTCAAACTGGCTCAGCTCTCACACTTAATTCAAACTGATCCAGCTCCCACACCTCTTCCAAACTGATCCAACTCCAAACTGGTCCAGCTCCTGCACTTGTTTTTGTTGCGTGATTAAAAACCTGCTACTGTTTTAATTGAGTTATACAAAATGTGCTATCGTATTTCTTGGGTTATACAAAACCTGCTATATTGTTTAATTGAGTGATACAAAATGTGCTATTGCTTTCTGGAGTGATGCAAAATTTCCTATTTTTAATTACTATCTACTCTAAAAACACCAAGTGAGTTCGTTTTCTGCAACTTAGCAGTGGTTTATAATGAGTGAAGTAAATAATAATCTGACTGACACCTTTGTACCAGAAAGCATATTAGTAGTGAACTTTCAAAGTGATCACTATCTCTAATTATTAGAGATAGATAAATCTCAGTAGCCAGCAATAAAAATTTATTGCCATATTAATACCATTCATGAGACTACCAAGGTAAATAAATGCATAAAAGTATTATAAAATGATAAAAATGTCAATGAAAGCAATAATGAAATCAACAAATATTGTAAATTCCTAACTGATGCACAAGTCATTTTCGCAATTTCTGCATTCTCAATAACTATGGATGTAATCTGTTGGCAGTGAACTTGATTTGATTCCATAGAGACACCAGCGATATAGTTGCTGCAAATCTGCTGAACTGAAGACCCCTAAAAAACATATCATGATCATCAGAGGCTTTCACAGTTGTGCAGTCAGCATTTAAGGAAGTCATTTGATTAAGTATAAAAAATGACAGAATTCTACTCCCTTATAAATCCACAACTCTAAACCTAACTGACTTCACAGTTGAAGATGCACTCCAGTGTACATACAACATATAAGGGGTCATTGCATAATTATGTAACGCCGAAAATGACCGTTTTTGACCCACCCAACGTTCCGTAACGTTTCGTATAATATTAATAATTAATCAAAATTAGGATTAACTAATTATTTGCTTAGTCTGAGCACTTCGATAATTATTAATACAAATATTGCTCAATTTTAAATGTTTGAAATTTGTGTCCATAAATATGCTTTAAACAGGGCTGTAGTGGTAAAATTTGAGGTGAGTATACGCTACCGGTGACCAGCGGCGTAAAAAAAAATTTGAAGACCTTTTTTTAGGAAAAATTTCAGACTTTTCACCAATTCTCAGAAAATTTTCAGACTTTTTACGATTTCGTCTCTGAAAAAGTTGATGACCTTTTTTTTTTTTTTTAGTCATTCGCCCTAAAACCGTTGAAACCCTCTCTTTTTCGGAAAATTTTATCTACAGAGGTAAGTATACGCTGTATACCCGCGTATACCCTCATGGGTATACGCTCTCAAATTTCTCTAGAGGTAAGTATACGCTGTATACCCGCGTATACGCTCGACTACAGCCCTGGCTTTAAAGTGGTTCTTCGAGGTCAGGAATCCAAGGAGAATTACCACGTTGTTCCGATGGTAAAACTATGAAAGATCCAAACAATTCGAACAGCGGTTTCCAGTTTACACAAACGGGAGAACAGATATGTTGATCTGAACTTTCGCTGGTGTCTGCTTTTTGGGGGGAAGTAGCTTGTCGAGGACATGGCCAGGGTTTCCCAGAACCGTGGTAAAGAGATGAGCGTCGGCTTGAAGGCACATTTGTTCAAAAGTTTTACTGTCACCAGGGGGTATTTATGACGAATCAATCTCGTGGTCACTGACTGGAGCTTTCCCCTACCCGTCTGGTTCGCAAAGCCCCACCATGCAGGGGAAGCATACAGCAAGCGAGCCACCATGGTCTCTCGCACTACATCGTAGAGCCAAGGGCCAAATAGCCCATAGCAGTTAGTATTCGAAGGGCATACATACATTATCTTGCCCTGCTACATATCTGGCTACATATATGCACCTCAAAGTTAAGGGTATCTGTGATCGTTACCCCCAAAACCTTCATTCAATTTACTCTGGTCACACCCGGGGTGGGGAGTGGTGTTGTACCTCAATCCCTCGCCTCCCTCTAACGATCATCTCTTGCATCTATTTAGAGTTAACTTTTAAATTGCATCTGTTCACTCTAGCTCGGCAGGGACAGTGGCACTGCTTATTGAGGGTATTAGTAGGTAGCTGTCGTCAGCATATTTTCATATCCTGTTTCCGGTGTGGATCGTCTAGGACAATACTGGAGTTAATATACATCATAGGTGAGGTGGCGCCACTGAACATGGTTCTATTGCCCTGATCCTCCAAGAAGACCACACGATCCAACTGTAGATAAACTCGGGTACCTGCATCCTTGCAAGTTGTGCAGCCAGGCTCGAATGACTCGCCCTGGAGAAATCCAATGCAATGAGGTGTACATACGGATTTGCACTGAGAAGCTTTATAAGATTGGTGGTTTAGGCAGCTAAAGTTGTTGTCGAGCCAGTCGGGCGAGAGGCGTATTGGTCCTTGAAGTTCTGGTTTAACTGTGGTTCGAGCAAAATAGGGTGGAAAAACCATTTCATGATGTATTTTTCAAGCGTACGGCAGAGAATGGGTGTAACCGATATATATCTCACTTGCTACTGAATTCCCATCCTTCATTTTTTCTTCTTCTGTTCGTGATCTTGGTGTTATTTTGGACCAGGAACTTTCTTTTACTGAGCATATCCATGGGCTGACGCGTGCTTGCTATTACCAACTGCGCCAGCTCCAAGTCGTTTCCCGTTCTCTTTCTTTTTCTGCAGCCTCCACCTTGGTTCACGCATTTGTTGTAAATCGCTTGGATTACTGTTCTTCTCTCTTTGTTGGACTCCCTCAGGTCCGTCTTTCTTGTCTGGAGAGGGTTTTGCGGACAGCTGCACGCTTGGTTGGGGGTATCTCCAGATTTGACCATGTTTCTGAATACATGAGAGATGTCCTTCACTGGCTCCCAGTTCAGCAGCGCATCCTTTACAGGGTCTCCTCAATGGCCTGGCAATGTGTCTTAGGCCGGGCACCGGCTTACCTTTGTGAGTTCTTTACTCTTACCTCTGCTTGTGCGGGGCGCAGATCCCTGCCCTCAGCCTCCCGGGGAGACTTCGTTGTTCCTTACGCTCGCACCGCCATAGCACAGCGTAGGGCATTCTCGGTGGTTGGTCCTGCCATTTGGAACGATCTACCTCTTAAGATTCGCTCCCTTCCTAGGGATTTATCTGGTTCCTTTTACAATCTCCTTAAGACATTTCTTTTTGACTGGGCCTGGGTCGGGAGCGCTTCTGAATAGATTCCTTGAAGGGGCGCTATATAAATGTTTTAGATAGATAGATAGATGTCGAAAATCAGCGGCCTCCAACGATCTTTGGTACTGGTGTGATATTGCTGGTTTTCCACTGAGGTGGAACATACAAAAAGAGAACCGATATATTGTACAGGTGTACCACTGGTTCTGCTATCATCAGCATGCACGAGAAACCTGGCTTCTCCGATGGATTATGATTTTTCATTGCAATTTCAATGGACACAACTACGGTTGTTAATATCGTTTTTGGCAAACCAATTATCGATTTTAGAAATCCAATATTAAACCGATAATGTTTTTTTTGGCCTTTTTATAGAAATATATTAGAAATTATAATATAATGCAAGTTACTTAATGCATTATATCGTACGTACAAAGCAATAATGCAGTGTCAACATGGAATTGTTTATTTTCTACTTAGAGAGTTAAATGTCACGTTATTAACTACTGACCTAGCTATGCCAATTTAATGACCGGTCGACTAAGCTTTTAGTAGTATTGACGTCAATTAAACAACAAAAGTATTCATGAACAAACACGCGACAAGTTATCAGGGTCCCTAATATTAATGAGACAGACCAAAATGAAAGGGACTATGTATTACAAGAGGTCACACATTGACACTAATAAGCCTAGTTTAATGGGTTTACTTGGGCATCAATGACGCTATGTTACGGTGAGATCTCTTCATATGCATAGTCACCTTGGGACCGCGATAGTGCAAGTTAATAGTAATAACTATTATGGCCATCTTTATGCAGATGATGCTCAGGCTTTTGTACATGGTCAGTCAACTTCCGTGGCCTTATGGTTGTTCCGCGTATGCAGGGTTTAAAGTGGGTGGGAACGCGTGGGAACGGCGTTCCCACTGCTCTCAAAATTCTTGGCTTGCGTTCCCACTGCTCCCAATGCAATGGAACGCTGGTAACGCGTGCGTTCCAATAAAACTCTTCTTCGGAATGCCCGCTCATGGCACTCAGTAACGACAAATGAGTCACAACTCTCAATGTTTTCTACTGTGGCCGCAGTCTGCTTGTAAACAGCTTTCGCAGGATAGCAATGAGTTAGATTAACGACCTAATAAAATCTGAAGTCATTGGTTGGAATTGTTGAGCGGCAATATACCCCACCCGGCGCAAGCCGGGACAAGGCTAGGCTGGCCAGCTCGACTTTTATTGCACGTTACGTGTTAATTATTTCTTTTGTGTTTGACTTTCGACGTGTAAACAATCTATGAATAGAATCAATATATTGAAAGTAAAGTGTAATCGTAATCTCCAAACTTCTAAAGCACCACTCGAAGGCCAACCGCAGGACACCAGCCTATTCACGAGCGCTACGTCAGATCAGAGGGGATTTCCAGAGAGTAGTCCAAAAGAGGGCCGAGTCCGGTTTACAGGATGTGAAACCAGATCAAAGGGGGTTTCCAGAGAGTAGTCTAAAAGAGGTCAAGTCCGATTTCCAGGGTACCAGATCAGGAGAGACAGAGCAGCTGTCAAGGCGGGTGTCGTTTACTGCGAGAAGGCGGAGGATCAGATGAGTCAGGGTAGGAGTATTTGAAAAGGTGAGACTTCAGTTTTGAGTGGAAAGCCCGGGGGTGATAGATAGAGGAACATGAGGAGGAGGATGAAGGATGGGTTGCATTGATGATGGAGGCACTGAGAAACTGCGGAATTCAGAGATCAGAAGATCATTCCAGAGGCGTGGTGCTGTGATGGATATGGCTCGGTTGGAGAACTTGAGGTGAGTAGTGACTGGGGGTCGAGAAAGACTTAGATAGGACGATGATCGGGTGGAGCGGGTTGTCTGAATGGTGAAGAGATCACAAAGGTACTTGGGCTGGGAATATTGTATGGAGTTGTAGGTTAGTGATAGAACTTTGTAGTCGATTCGCTCTGGGATTTTTAACCAACGGAGTGATTCGAGGATGGGAGTGATATGATGATGTCTGGGCGCTCTAGTGACAGCTCTGGCTATTGAGTTTTGGATAAGCTGTAGACGCTTGATTTGAGTGGATTCAAGGTTGAGGAAAAGAGAATTGCAGTAATCGAGCTTTGAATGAACAATGGAGGTAGCAATGGTAGAGGAAGTTTTAAGGTCGAGCATGGGTCGTATGCGTCGGAGGTCACGAATGTGCATGAAGCAGGAGCGCGAGAGGTTGGAGATGTGGTTAGAGAAGGAGAGGTGTGGATCAAAAATAACACCAAGATTGCGAACAGGGGAGTCAGAGGTTAAGGTGAGAGACGATGAGTTAGTCGAAAGGTTTATGGAAGGATCAGGGATTTTCTTGATTTGATCAGGAAGGCCTAGAATGATGAATTAAGTTTTGGAAGGGTTAAGGCAGAGGAGATTGGATGACATCCACTGCGAAATGAGGTTAACCACATTGAGTAGTTGTATGATGGCGGTGGAAAAAGAGCCTGGGGAGAAGGATGTGAAGAGTTGGGTGTCATCTGCATAGAGATGGTGGTCGATCGAGGAGGATTTTATGAGATGACTTAAAGGTGTGGTATAAAGGATGAAAAGTTGTGGACCCAGGACGGAGCCTTGAGGGACACCACAGGAAAGAGGGAGGGGTTGTGAGCAGTGGCTGGAGGCTTTAACAGAGAAGGATCTGGAAGACAAGTAGGACTGGAACCAGAGTACAGCAGTGCCAGAGACGCCAAACCAAGAAGATAGTCGTTGAAGAAGGAGGCTGTGATCAATGGTGTGAAATGTGGCGGAGATGTCGAGAAGACAGAGGCAAGAGACTTGCTGATGGCTGACGGCAGAGACCAGTTTATTGTACAGGGAGGCAAGTAAAGTTTCTGTGGAGTGGTGTTCAGTGAAGCCAGATTGGTGAGGGTTGAGAAGTGAATTCGAAGAGAGGCAGTCATTTAGCCGAGAAAGGACAATTCATTCAGTTAATTTTGATAGAAAGCGTTGAATAGGTAGACGGCAGTAGATCGTAGAAGGCAGATAAGTACCAGTTTTAAATTTCAATAAGAATGAAAAGATATTTATTGCCAAAAAAGGCAAACAATGACGACCGTCCTGTACAGTCAACCAGCCGCCAAAATCAAAATTCTGGAGTGACACTGCAGGCTGAGATTCATACATACGACTTGAAAACGTGAGTACAAAATAATTTAGCTATACAAATCTCAGCACCTGTGAGAGGGTTCAAATCCAACCACGGGGGACGACTCGTTACCTTGGGGCAGTGGTAGACGATCCTGTCTACTATCAAGTCAACTCAAATTTTGAAGTTCCCACTGCTCACCCAAACCACTTTAACCACCGCGCGTATGCACTCTTCCACGGCCCAATCCAGGAGCTTTGCCTATGTGGGTCCTTCAGCCTGGAACAGTCTTCCCCACACCCTCTGTCAGGAGCTTCTTGTCCTCTCTCCTCTTCAGTTCCGTGTAGACGCTTGAAAACCTTTCTTTTTGCCAGTTTTGGCAGTGATGCGGGTCGAGAGCGCCGCTGATTTGAGTGGCGCTATACAAATGTTCAATTACAATTACAATTACAATTACAACTGATCAACTCTCCCTTGTTTGCTCCATTGACCATCTTGTCTCTGACCTACACTACTGGATGTCAACTAACCGTCTCTGAACACTGCTAAGACTCAATTAATCTGGTTTGGGACTAGACAGCAGCTTGCTAAACTCAACTTTCCATTGCTGACTGAGAAATTTCCTGCTTACACCTACTCTTCCACCGATCACGACTTGGGTGTCACACTTGACTCCTCCCTCACGTTCACAGAGCATATCTCCAACATGACTCGCTTGTGCTTCTTTCAGCTGAGGCGTCTCAGGGCCATCAGACACTTGGTCTCACCTTCTGTCTTTATCACCAAAGTTCACGCATTTGTCTGCTCATGCTTGGACTACTGCAACTCGCTCCTCCTGGGTCTCCCTAAGCAGCGTCTCTCCCCCTTCAATCTGTTCTAAATGCTTCTGCCAGGCCCATTGCTCAACTCCCCGGTTGCCCATATCTCTACGTACATGCCTTATGTCCTTCACTGGCTCCCTATTACTGTGCGCATCCAATATAAGATCCTCTTCCTTGTCTCTGAATCTCAGCAGCCTACTGCCCCGAAATATCTCTCGAACTATCTGCTAAAACCGCTATCTCCATCTTCTTCTTCCTCATTGCGCTCTGTAAATCGACTTGATCTTTTTGTTCCCATGGCTAAAACTGCCTTGGCCTAAGCACCGGGCGTTTGCTGTAGTGGGTCCCACAATGTGGAATGATCTTCCCCCTCTGCTCAGGGCCAAACTAATGACTGGCTTTTCCACATCGGTCTCGCGTTCCCTAAAGGTATTTTTGTTTCCCCGGGGCTTCTGTGCTGAGAGCGCCTCTGAATAGTTATTCTGCGAGAGGCGCTTTGTAAATTTCTAGATACAATACAATACAATACAATAATAATAATAATCTTTATTAACTCAAACTGACAAGTATGCAGTAAGATTACATGGAAACATGACAATACAGTGAAGATCTTAATTAAACACACATTTTGGCGACTGCCAGAAAATTAAACAATTTAATTTTTTCTAGTATTTTTTGTATTTTTCACTACGAAAATTATTTTAAAAAATTGATTATCGTTTGTAAAAACAAGAAACCAATAATCATTTTCAAAAACAATAATTGGAATTCCGATTTCCGTTTAACAGCCCGAAACAACCATCATCATCATCCATCATCCATCATCCATCATCATCATCATCATCATCATCATCATCATCATCATCATCATCATCATCATCATCATCATCATCATCATCATCATCATCATCATCATCATCATCATCATCATCATCATCATCATCATCATCATCATTCATCATCATCATCATTCATCATCATCATCATCATCATCATCATCATCATCATCATCATCACACAGTACTTGCTATGGCACCACCCAACCTGTGCTCAGCAGCACCTTACACAAGGATATATTAAGGAAAGACCACACAAAACAAGTACATCTTAAGGTGATTGCACAAGGTAGGGTGGAAGTCTACGGACCGGATAACCAGTGGCAATGAGTTCCATGTGCTGGGTCCAGCCATGGAAAACGAAGAGTCGGCCAAGTAAGTCCTGACCCTTCCGAAAACAAAGTCGCCTCGGGTGGCTGAACGCAAGCGGCTGTCACTGCAACGAGTGCACAGTTCAGTCAGGTGCAGTATTATGTACCCAGTGCGTCTGCATCTGATTTAAGGCGAGCGATCGATCGCTCTCCTTGGTCGCTCGCCTAGCAAAGGTATAAATCGCTCGCCTAGCCGAAGGCTTCTCACCGTTGGTGACAGTCGGTCGTCGCTCGCTGAGTTTGAGTTAGACTCCAAGACAATAGACAAACCTGGAGCCAGAACATTATTTCATTTACCTAATTGAGATTATTCTAATCTACTTACTTTTGGCAACGGTGAATGCGTGCTGTGATCTGTCCTAATTACTGCTGACTGATCACTCCACTTTCGTGCAATATGATTGGCCATAACAACACGGCCAACAACTTACGCCGCATGACATATCATCCGTAACATCGCCAATTTCGGAAATTATTTTAAACAACGATGGCGGCGAAGATGAGCAAGTCGAATAATAATGTACACTTGTACAGTCGAGCAAGTATCTGTCATGGAAATTATAGGCGACTCGTTCGATGTCACTGTAGACCTAGTCAAAATAGAAAACCGTCTGACTGTGAACAAAATTTACTGCAAGTCCTGCAGAATGCACGCCGATAAAATTCGAATGGATTTCCGGCTGAAAGGTCAAGCCAAAAATGAGTGTTCAACGTATGCCGTAGGCTCAACCAACGTTGTGAAATCATCCGTCACACCTCATCTTACATCAATGGTAAGTTTCTAGTGAATGTTCATTTATTCATTCATTCTGAGAATTTTTATAGCGCCTCTTCAAGAGACCTACTCAGATAACAAAACAGAAGTGAGATAGACCTACTAGATGAGTTCTATATGCAGCGATGCGAAAATTTACGAATACGATACACAAAATACGCTGTACACAAAAGTTCCCGAGGTCGACCGCGTATCGCTCGCCTACTCGATCCAGCGCGATCGATTTTCAACCCGCCTACTATTTTCAAATCAGACGCACTGTATGTACCACATTAAAGCTTCTCATAAACAGAGACTTCAGTTTAAACTATGTCAGTTAACAAGTTTATGCACAATATATAATTTATATATCCATTTTCTGACCTCTGAGATTCATAAAATTGTACTCACTCATCAGAAACTTTGACTCAATTTGAGCAAGAACAGCTCTGTGTTCAAGTGAAAAAAGAATAAGTAGAAACAAATAAAACAATAAAGAACCAACCGTTTAACTTTATAAGCTTTCTTTGTTTCATTTGGTCAATTGCTGAGATCAAATTACTTGTCCCAACCCTAGACATTGTAATGTTGTAGTACACAACAATCTTGTTATTAAAAGTTGCATAAAATAAACATGGAACATTTTGGTCTTTATCAGTTGTAAACAGACCTAAAAATATATTTAAAAAAACGATTTTAACATTCAACCAACCTATGGAAAGAACAATTCAGGCAGATGCAGCAAGACTGAAAACCCCAATATACTATATCAATGATGCAGAAATGTAATAACTGTGATGATTTTTCTGGAAATATGAGAATTTTTCCTATTTCGCTTTGCACCAACATTTGACCAGTTTATTTCAACTAAATGCTCAACTTATTTACATCAAAGTAAAAGCAAACCAAAAGTCCATTCATTGTCAACTATATACACTTTTTAAACTCAGTCCACTGAGAGAAGAAAAGCACTGGCCTCTGTTCTCTGTCTGTCGAAAACAGAGTGATGAACCTCCAACTTTGCCAAGAGGTAAAACATCAACTCTGTAGCCTTATCCCCTCCATATGCACTATTGTGCCACCCTTCAAATGGACCATGTGCATTGGTCAGGTAATTTGCAGTCAAAAATAAACTATGCACAACTAGGTGCATAGTTTACTTGACCTATTTTCAGGTGCTTTTTGGACCCTGCTCGCTCAGGCCCAAAACCACAACAATTAGTCACAATTCACCAAGTTTTGAAGTTACATTGCCTATACCTGTGACTCATACAGTTTTCAGGACATAGCACTGGCAACTGAATGTCATGAGCAGCCAGGTCACCAGGTTTCTCAGTTCTGGACAAAGTGCCTTTCTGATGCAATTCCACTTAACCTCCTCAAAATCTCCTTTGACATACACCATGCCATCATCATAAGTCAAAATGTAAATTTCATCTCATAAGTTTGTGAAGTTCATCTGATATTTATCTTCCAAATCTCTACTTCCCTTTCTTAGTCAGCCTACCACAAATTCTTCTCTACCTCTCACATTTCAAATCTGAATTGTCCACTTTGTGCCTGATAGAAAATCACTACTCTTGCTCGTCTTAATGTACCTATTGCTTTTGACGCCTCTTCTTTCTGTCCATGGCCTCATCACCCGTTGGCATTGACTGCATGTCTCACTGTCCTTCTCCACTCATTTCGATCCTGTGCCACAAGATTCAACCTTTGCACATCCAGTTTGCACCAATCTCTGACATCATCAATAGGGACCTGTGAATCACAAATTTTCCATCGAATTGAATCGGGGGTAAAGGTTCAAATTCGAATCGAATCTCAAATCGAATCATCGGGTATCATCATCAGCGGCAAGCCCCACTCCGGAGCATGGCCGTTTCCACAATTCTCTGCCAACCACTACAGTCATGCGTACGGCTCCAGGCAATGTTTAGTCCAAAGCCCAGCGGCTGCAGGTCTGCTCCAACCGTCCGGGTCCATGTGTGTCTTGGTCGTTCAACCGGTCTTTTCCAGGTCTTTTGAGGGCCGCAGATCATGGCGTGCAGAGCTCTTGCATGGTCCTGGCGTTCTTTGCTTCGCACATAGTGACCAAACATCCGAAGTCTCCGTGCTTGTATCATCTCCGAGATCGGCCTTTGTCCTGTGCGTCTGTATATTTCTGCGTTGGTTATGTGTGCAGTGAACGGGATTCGCAAGATTCGCCATAGACACCATTGTTGGAAGGCGTTCAGTTTCCTCTCGAGGGTCACTGTAAGTGTCCAGGTTTCGGCTCTGTACAGAAGAACTGGTAGCATGTAGGCAGTAAACAATGGAATTTTGGTGTGTAGTTGTATGCTTGTTTTCCATATCCCCCGATCAAGGCTGATCATACAGTCGCAGGCTATTGCCGTTTGGCACCTGACCTCGGGTTCACTGCCGCCATCAGGCGCAATATTTGATCCAAGATAGGTGAACCCTTCCACTCGCTCTACCATGTTTCCTGCTACCTGTATGTGGTCAATTGTCGGGGGAGGCACTACCATTGACTGAATCTTGGTTTTGGCCCAGTTGATCTCAAGCCCAAACTGGTGAGCTTCTCTGTTTAGTATCTCCAGCGACCAGATCAAGGTCTCCAGGACCTCACTAAGAAGCTCCACATCATCGGCAAAGTCCATGACATTACCCTCCTATCAGAATCAGCAGGTACCATGTTTGATATTCATGTAGTGTGCACTTGAAAGCACAGGTGTACCACAGTATCAATATATCAATTAAACTAAACACTAAGCTAATTAACAGAATTAACAGAATAAACAATAACACAAATAATTTATGAGTTAAGTAAGTAAGTATATTTTTTATTGTACCAATTGCATAACCATCGTTATGGTCTTGGTCGTTCATCTACTCCTCGTCTTCCGACTCAGTCATCGTTTACGGCTGCCGATTTCCTGAAATTCCTTCAGACTAAGATTGACTCAACACGCCAAGCAACAGCTAATGCTGCACCTCCATCGTTTCTACCTACGACTTCTTCGCTCTCAGCTTGGGACCCTCTTCAGTTAACTACCATCCGTCAACTAGTTCTAGACTCCCCCTCTAAGTCTTGTGAATTGGACCTGTTGCCTCCGTTTTTACTTAAGGATTTCATTGATGACTTTGGTCCGTTTTTGCAATTACTTTGTAATTCCTCTCTGACCCAGGGTTCTGTTCCTGTCTCCCACAAGCGGGCTGTCGTCTTTCCCTCCATTAAGCGTCAAGGTCTGGATCCTAATTCTCCAGCTAATTTTAGGCCCATCTCCAACCTCTCCTTCCTTTCTAAGCTCCTGGAACGGTGTGTTGCTTTTCAATTGGTCCACTACCTAGAATCTAATTCCCTCATGCCTCCATTTCAATCTGGGTTTAGGAAATCCTACTCAACTGAAACCCTACTAGTCCGGCTCCTAGCCGACGTCTTCCAAGCTCTTGACCGTGGTCATGTCACCCTGTTAGCTCTCTATGATATCAGCGCAGCCTTTGACACGGTAGACCACTCTATTCTCTTAAATCGGCTATCTATATCCTTCGGTATCTCTGATAGTGCCCTTTTATGGTTCCGCTCTTTCCTCTCTGACAGGTCCATATCTGTGGTCTTTGGATCACATCGTACTCCTTGGGCCACTACCTCCTATGGTCTCCCCCAAGGCTCTGTTCTTGCTCCTCTGCTCTTCATCCTATATACTTCGGACCTTGGGGGGATTTTCCAGCAGTATGGGGTTTCGTCTCATCAGTATGCTGATGACACCCAGTCTCTAATTCATGGTCCAGCCTCTTCTGCTGTCCAAATGGTCGAACGCATCTTAGCAGCAGCCTCTGCTCTGGATTCTTGGCTTTCCTCTAATCGCTTGCGGCTGAACCCCGACAAGACTCAGTTTATCTGGCTCGGTGGTCGCCTCCAACTCAGCAAGATTGATTTTGAATCTCTACATCTTAGGTTACCCCTCATTCAATTTTCCTGCTCTGTTCGTGACTTGGGGATTGTCCTTGACCCTACCCTCTCCTTTACTGATCAAGTTAACCTTGTATCCAGATCTTGCTTTTATCATCTTCGCCAGCTCCGATCCATCCGCAAGTCTCTTTCATTTCATGCTGTTACTACACTGGTCCATGCTCTGATCTGCACTAGGGTAGACTTTGGCAATGCTGTGTACATTGGCCTTTCCTCCTCCAATATGCACAAACTCCAGACTATCCTTAATGCTGCTGCTCGGCTTATAGGTGACATTCCCAAGTTTGCCCACATTTCTGCCTTTATCCGTGATTCCCTCCACTGGCTCCCTGCTCAACAGCGAATTCAGTTTAAAACCCTCACTCTCATGCGCAACTGCCTTACTGCCTCTGCTCCGTCTTACCTAATGAATTTTTGCAACCCAGTTTCTTCCTTGCCTGCGAGGGCTTCCTTGCGATCTTCGGCTCGCGGCCTTATGGTTGTCCCTCGCATGCGATCTTCCACGGCACAATCCAGAAGTTTCGCCTATGTTGGCCCCTCTGCTTGGAACTGTCTCCCCTTGTTTCTCCGCCAAGAGCTTCTTGCCCTTTCTCCTCTCCAGTTCCGTAGACGCCTGAAAACTTTCCTTTTTGCCGGTGCCGGCATTGATGCGGGTTGAAAGCGCCGCTGATTTGAGTGGCGCTATATAAGTTTTCGGTTACAATTACAATTACAACCATACATGATACATCTAAGCCAGGCATGGGCAACTTCTTTTTATAGAGGGCCGCCCTAAGATTTTAAGGGCTGCTCTGGGGCCGTACGCCAATCGCAGTCTAATTTTTGCAGAGTAATTTGCCCCAGAGAATGAGACAATATAGATTTTATTCAAAATAAATATTGTGGAATATTTTTATGGTAAAACTTCAAGTTTAAAGTAAATGAAAATAATCTTTATGATGGAAACATAATTATCCTAATACCTACAGTCCTACACTACAATAAAACAAAATATGTTTCAAGTTTCTTCAGTTTTAAAAATACATAAAACTTTTAGTCTGTACAATGTATCCATTTGCTTGGTGTGTAATACTTAATATATGTTAATGATTAATGAGAGATCTGACATTTCTTCTCAAGACACAAATCTGGAATGTTGGCTCTAATGTTCGATGTGGCAATTCAAAGTTCATTGGAGAGATCTGTTAGTCTGCATCTGTTTTTGCATTTTGTTAGTTTCATCTCAGAGAAGAACTGTTCACAGGTATAGGTGCTTGGAAACAGTGCAACCATTTTAATGGCATGAAATCTAAGTGAAGGGTAAGAATCCTGAGAAATGTACAGTCTGTAGAACTAAATCAGAGGTACCTCACGAAATTTCCCTCCCAATTCACTGTTGCATCAGAGCTCAATCAATTCCATTTACATTTGCTGAACTGGCATCAATGGAAAAGGGAGATCCAAACAATTTTAAGTATAGTTCATGAGCAGTAAAATCAGCAAACTGGGACTGTAACCTACCTACTCTGTGGTCTTGTTTCATGCAGAGAGTCATTTAATTGATGACTGAGTAGTAAACTAGTTGACTACATGAGGGGCCAGATTCTTACTAAATAAAAAACAGATGTTTAATGTCGGCCTATGTACAGATATCCAGATATTCATGTAGGGCCGGAGAAACGGTTCCCTTATGCCAGATACAATGCTAATATAAAAGACATGTCAAGAGTCGGTCCAAAGGTCCCCAGGGGATGGACCCGTCTCGCGGGCCATATGTTGCCCGCCCCTTATCTAAGCGGAGTATAAATAATATTCTAATTATAAGCACTCTTTTGCTGTCGTCGCATGCCACGTTGCACGCAGAAATTCAACCAATTGTATTGTATCGTATCTGGAAATTTATAAAGCGCCTCTCACAGAATAACTATTCAGAGGTGCTCTCAGCACAGAGGCCCCGGGAAACAGAAATGCCTTTAGGGAACGCGAGACCGATGAGGAAAAGCCAGTCATTAGTTTAGCCCTGAGCAGAGGGGGAAGGTCATTCCAGATCGTGGGACCCACAACAGCAAATGCCCGGTGCTGGGCTAAGGCAGTTTTAGCCCTGGGAACAAAAAGATCAAGCTGATTCACAAAGAAGATGCAGATAGCAGCTTTCACAGATAGTTCGAGAGATATCTTGGGGCAAAGACATCCGCTAGTAGAAGTACATCCATACGGAGATATAAGTTGTGACAGTCACAAAAGGTCTTACAGTCGAATTCATTCCATACTCGGGAGATGTTCTCTCGGGTGGAAGTCAGTCTTCTTCGAAATGAACATGGCTAACTATATATTCGTAGGGATAGACTCTATTACGCCTCAATAGATCTAGTTTTGTCCTATCACAATTTACATGTGCTGTTGTGGCTTTCATATCTTCCAATGTTAGGTTTCCAGACAGCTTGTCTAGCAAACTATTCAGGAGCTGGAGGTGGTCGATGAACTGTAGTTGGTTTAGGTTGAATGTCATGTATTTCTCCATATTGTTTGGGATGCAATTAATTTTAGTTTTCTCATTCCATGTGGCCTCAAAGCTACCTGTCGCTTGCATGATGACATGGCTGTCGTAACCTCGTAGATTGTGGAAGACCACCGGTACCTTATTGGGATATATTTTAAGTTTGAGGTTGCAGGCGCTGTGTGCAGCACCGCGGTATTTGCCAGTGATGTGGCAGTGGTTGCGAACTTTGTCCATTTCGAGCACTTTTCCACAGATGTGACATGCGATAGCCTCGCGGAAGGATCAGTGATCAGCTTCTGTCAAGATTGTCTTAGCTGGAACAGCCAGACTTTGTCCGATGTTGACTAGGAACTCTCCGTAGTATAGCACCGGCTTCTTTGTGCAGCCATCGCCATGAATGAACCACTATAACAGAAGCTGCACGGTTTCTGCTCAGCTCCCTGTCTCGTGTTGCTCTTGTTGGGATCCATGGCTGTGCCCTCTACTGGTATGTTTAGAGCCTCGAAGTCGGCTTAGATGATGTATGGAAAGCGTATCTGTTTGTGATGATTCTGAAATTTTAGGATATTTTCACCCTCTTCAGACATCACGATCCACTGTGGCTTCTTACTGATGCCATGACAATCTTTGAAATAGGCATTCAGCAAGTCTTGCCTACAGAATATGTGTAAACAGCAGCGACAGAGGTGCTTTCGCTCTCTATGATAGCTATTTTTGTACAACATTCGGGCTAAGTCCTTGAGCCTGAAATAGTGATGCTTGCACCGTTGGCCAGTAGTAGAAGATCGATATTACATACATCTGTTGGTCTGCTTGAGACATAAATCGGATACAACTCTTTATTCCACCCGAAGACCGATACGGCTATAGTTGGATTCTGACAATCGAACTTACTGATATCCGTGACCTTTATCAGAAATTCCATACTGTCAAAGTTTAGTCGTGTAGGTGGGCACGATACTTACTGGGACGATCCAGATTCCGCCCGTGGTCAACTGGATACATGGCACTTAGTATGGCCCACTTGAAGTATAGATTATCTTTATTCTTTACATTAACGACTGAATGATAGGGGATGTACTTCGATGTGGGAAAGTAGCTCTTACCTCGGAAAGGTTTATATCTAGCAACACCGAGGTCTAGTGCTACGCCCGCTTCACTCTATCCCGATCCCTCATTGGTGTACTCCTCGAGGCACTAGAGAGAAGCCTTGGGCTTCTGTACAACTCCTCGGATTATACCTGCATTGGTAATGAGTGCTGCTCTAACTTCGGAAGTAGGCCATTGTTGTAATGGTGCCTGGAGTCGCATTGCCATCGTACATGCTCTCAATGGCCAGTGACAACTTTTCGAACTCAACAGTCAACACTTCTGAGTATTTAAAACCATCCTGCCTGATCAGCTCTTCATTGAGCTGCGCTTCGATGCCCGGCTCCATTGAACTCAAGAAAGCCAACGCATCTCCCTCCAGCCTTTGGTTAAGAGGCACCACCGCACGGAAGTCTCTCAGAAGGTTGTTGGCAAACTCTTTGTGCACTAGAAAAGGTGGCGGTCCACCTCTATCCTTCTTAGATAGCAGTGGATCAAACTCTGCCAGAAGGGCTTTACGTCTTACCCCTCTACGCTTGCGTTTTGGAGGAACTGACCTCACAAGCATTGGCTCCAACAAGCGCCATTTGACTGCTTCTGGAATAGGGTCATCTAGAATGTTCTGTTGCACAGCCTTCAGCTGGGGCCCGTTAAACTCAGTATTGCAATACAACAATGGTTTCATTTGTTCAATTAGATATGTTCGATAGTTGCTTTCATGCTTTATTAAATTCGTGAATTAGCCTGCCTCGTCGAGCTCTCAATTGCATTTGGCGCATGATCCTATCTTGTAGTCATTTTGCAGTTGAGCTAAATGTTTGAAACAATGGTCCCCAATACATCTACAACAGCAGAGGGCTGTTTGCCCATCATAAGCCATTTACACTCGTTATGGCCAAGCATTATGTTTTATGTATACCACAACCTATTCGTTTATTTAATTTATTCTTGTTCAACGCCCATTGGCTTGACCCGGCTTTCTGGGAGGCGGCTCGGCCGGGCAGCGAGTGGTTGGGGTGCCGTGGGCTGTAATAGTGGTGTATTTTTATATTGCTGGGTTGTTGGCTCGGGTGGGCCCCAGAGACTCTACTGCTGTAAGGTGCTGTAAGCTTCTCGGACGTCTTATAGGAGAGTGCCCCAGAGCCCCCATTTCCAATCTACTTGTAAGTTCTGGACTACATTCACAACTTTAAGTTGTGAGCTAGTCATCAGTGACTGTGATATAGATATACAGCCAGTAAGTTGATTATAGCTATCTCTTCTTATCAGATGGCTGTCTATTCCCGCCACTTTCCAAATTACAGTTCCAAAGTCACCTTGTCACCTTGTGCTATCAAGTCCTGGAGCTCTAGCGATCGTCATGATAAACATTCTCCATTGCTTCCTATTCGAAGTCAGTTCCAAAGTATTACATTTAAATCATTCAACCTATCTTTACTCATTGCACATCCTCAGGACAGCAACTGCTGTACTTGATCATCTTATATGGATTCTTGCTGTTCCTTGCATCAGAACTGTTTTGGACTATTAGGCTCTCCTAGCCTTTCTGAACATAAGCAATTCATAGCTGTTCAGGTCTAAGCAGAAATACACGTGTTTCAATTCACTTGCTATAACTTGCTATAACCAGTCTTGTTGTCCTCGAGACCAAGGTCTTGGTCTCGAGTGCACTCGAGTTCGTTTTTAAAAGTCTTGGTCTTGGTCTTGAGGTTCAAGGTCTTGGTCTTGGTCTTGAGGTTCAAGGTCTTGGTCTTGGTCTTGGTCTTGAGGCTCAAGGTCTTGGTCTTGGTTTTGCAAGACCAAGACCAAGACTTTTGACAATATGAGCAGTCACTTAACAAAACGCAAGGATTTTAAAAATTTATCAAATAATTACTAATACAATAGCTTTAGAATTTACACGATGTGAGTGAGGCTTTACTGTTGTTTTGGATATTTATTTTGACTTCCGGTTATTAACCATGGAATGATTTCAAAACAGACTCACCATTTGTACATTTACATCCGGTACTTGAAGAGCTGCTCGGTGTGCCAGTGAATTCAGCACTGTAGAACGTATTTTTCACATGGCAGAATTTTTATGAGACCCCACAGTTCACGTCTTGGTCAGAAAATTCTGAGTGAATTGGTTTTTATAAAATGCAACAGGCATTTGGAATAACATTTCGCATGAAGGACTTTTGTAAATACGAATTCGGAATTCTCTGCAGTTTGCATTTGGAGTTGTTTTGTTTGAATAAAAAAAGAGATTCATTTTTAATTAAAATAGCGAGTAGTCCGACTTTACTTTTTTTAGTAAGGAATATTATGATTTTGTGATTTTTTGGGTATTTTTCTCGGTTTTGGTCTTGAGTTTCAAAGTCTTGGTCTTGGTCTTGGTCTTGAGGTTCAAGGTCTTGGTCTTGGTCTTGGTCTTGAGCTTCAAGGTCTTGGTCTTGGTCTTGGTCTTGAGGTTCAAGGTCTTGGTCTTGGTCTTGGTCTTGAGGTTCAAGGTCTTGGTCTTGGTCTTGAGGTTTAAGGTCTTGACAACAAGACTGGCTATAACCTGCCTGGGGAGGGGGGATAGATGAATGGTAACACTCTGACCTGGAGCATTAGATCTTAAAAAGTTGCGGTTCGATACCAGTAAGCCCCCTCTAAGTCGACTCAGCCTTCCACTCCCTAGGGCAGTGGTTTTCAACCGGGGTTCCGCGGAACCCAGGGGTTCCGCGGGCGTCGGCCAGGGGTTCCGTGACAGCAGTCTTAAATTTAAAAAACACCAAATGATTTTTCACAAAGGGATGAACAAATAACAGCTTTCAGGCGTTTATGCTAGACACAATTCTGTGTTAAAATAATTAACATCATTACGGGAATGCATTGTTGCACTTTATATCTGCATTGCAGTTTTACCCGGTAAGAGGGGCGGGGGCGGTAGGCTAACAAGACGCTCTGATATAGCCAACCCTCTTGGTGTCGAATTGGTTTAATTGGGATAGAGGAAGAATGTGCCGACAGCAGCCCTAAATTGCTGAAATGACCTTGGGTCGGGCCGAGTGCCAGCCAACCACTTAGTGCAGTTGTGATTGCACCCTGTTCACTGGCCGTCGTGTAGAATCTCGTATGTAATCCGGGGCGGAGGGCTGGCACATACCATTACCGCTGGTGGGACCGCGAGAGAGTGTCACACAAGGGGAGAGAGGCAGATAGCCAGGTACCCTATAAAGTGGACCGGAAACTGCTATGTGGCCGCCTGTAAGCGAATTGTTGTTGGTCCGTTGTTGCCGTTCTAGTTGCGTGGAGGGCTAAATCTGGAATTCCAGATCCCCAGGGGAGGAAGAAGGGGGCTCACTATAGCCTACTTGGAACTAGCGATGGAAGCTGTATCAAGGCACTCCGTGGACGAGTGGCCCACTACCCATCAGCGCGGGAGGTAGGTTTGGAGAGGATAGTGATCAGAGACTCTTGTCTCCTACCACCACTCCCGTAACAGGAGTGGCCAAATACGTCGTGCCTTGAATGTCAAAGTGAAGAAATTCAAGAAGCACAAGGGTAACATCGGTAGTGACTAGTAGGCCTTTTTTAACCCTTCGTCGGGCGTGGGGTCAAAAATGACCCCAGAGCGCATTTTCAAACTATGGTTCGATATCAAAAACTGAAATGGCTGCCGTGAATTTTCACGAGAATTATTGCATTGGTTGTCTCTACATATTCCAGTTGAGTTTGCATGCGAATTTTAGATGGACAAAAAATTACACGACATTTATACACTTAAGGTCATGGGGTCATTTTTGACCCCATTACTGATTATTATTGATGTTTCTTTCTCATTTGACAGTCTAAAGTTGCACATTGTCCACAATTTTACTTCCTTATTTATTGTTACTCTTTACACAACGCTCAAGGTGCAATGATTCAAGGACAGAGGCGCAACTCTGCTCTAAAAAGTGGGGGTACCAGTTTTTTGCATATACGAAGCAAGGCCGAGACTGCAATCTCTGGGAAGGTACAATACTAAGATATTGACTGATGTTCAAAAAGTGGGGTGTACGGTACCCCCAGTCCAAACAGTGGGTAGGGTACGGGTACCCCTCGTACCCCACAAATTACGCCTATGATCCAGGGCCATTCCTGACAATTGGCGAAAGGCTCGCTCCATATCGAGGTCGGTGCAAATTCGTACAATATTATGCCGTCAATGCCGGCAAAATACGGCATAAAGTTATGGATGTGCTGCGATGCTGAAAAGAAGTACGTGTAAAATGCCAGCATATAGGCCCTATTGCAGCAAAGAGAGCCCTGATGCAGCTTCAACCAAAGATCTGGGAGGAAACATTGAACGTCAGCTCATATACCTTCTTGAATGTGCAGGTCGCAACATTACCACTGATAACTGTTGCACCTCCCTGGCCCTAGCTACAGATGTTCTGAAGATAAAGAAATCTACTTTGGTTTATACTATTCGTACTAATCGAGTAGATTTGCCTAAAAAATTTGTTTCTCCTTGAGGACGCGAGATTGTACTCATCCTTTGTCGGGTTCAATGAGACCGGCGACTTGTCATTGCTTTCTTACAACTGGTCATCGTCTTGTTGACTATGCACATCTCCAATGGAACTTTTATCAAAACACCAAGGAAGCTTCCAGAGGTTATCAACTTCTACAACAAGACCAAAGTAGTTGATTAGGCTGACCAGATGATTGAGCACGAAGTTCTCAACCAGCCTTCGGCAGGCAGTGCCGTTCTGCAACCTGCTGGATATTCCGGCACTTCAGGCTTACGTCCTTCATGAGAAATTGAATGTGGACAAAGCTCCAGTGAGACAGCGTCATGAAGGAGCTGGGGAAAAGATCTTTGCCAAGAGCTACAGGAACAGCGATGCAACTCAGCATGGGCTGATTAGAGGATGACTGTTGGACGACACTCTGGAACCTCCAAGGAAACGAGGTCGCTGCCAAGTTTGTCCCAGACAGACAAAAAAGCCACGGCTGTGTGTAAGGCATGTCATAAGAATGTGTGCACTGTCCACTGTCAAATCTTCTGTCAGACATGTCTCTCTGCTGATATGATGAAATACTTTCCTAAGCTCCTATCAGTCTCCTATGTTCATTCTAGCGTCATTTCATTGTACTGAGGGCACTAGCCTATACATTAAGGTAAGAACAGTATTACAAGTCTATGTTTGTATGTGGCGTCATGACATCATGACGTGACGTCATGTCATGACACCACGTCATGACGTCATGTCATGAGAAAGCGTCATTATATTGTGTTGAGGGTGCTGAACATTAGGGTAGGAACAGCATTACAAGCCTATGTTTGTATGTGGCGTCATGGCATCATGACGTGACGTCATGTCATGACACCACGTCATGACAACACGTCATGACGTCACGTCATGACGTGTTGTCATGAGGAAGCGTCATTATATTTTATTGAGGGCGCTAAACATTAGGGTAAGAACAGTATCACAAGCCTTTTGTTGCATGTGGCGTCATGACATCATGACGTAACGTCATGCCATGACGTCATTTTATGACGTCTCGACAATGAGGAAGTACAACAAATAATGACATTTCAGTGAATAATGATAATAATGACCATCTCGTGCAATCTATGTGCTTATTTTATTCGAATTACATGATAACTCTTCTAAGAAGGCTGAGCTTCTAGTTCCCCGCTCACGGACCGCCCTTAGGCAGCGCCGTGATTTTTCCATCGCTGGCCCTGCAATCTGGAATGGGCTCCCTGTAGCGCTTCGCTTGGTCCCAAGCACCCATTCCGCCACATTTTATTCAAATCTCAAGACTGTGCTCTTCAGCCGGGGTTGGGTCGGGAGTGCTTCTGAGTAGATAGCCTTGAAGAGGCGCTATATAAATTCTCCATATGAATAACTATTGTGGGGTCAAAATTGACCCCACGCCCTTAGTTGTATAGTTTTTTTTCCGCCCGACGAAGGGTTAAAAGGATATTTCAAATAATGAAACAAATTTTGGAAGCCCAGCGTTTCTATTACTCTGTTCTATAGCCTACTATTTTAAATATTCTATCCATCTGTCAGAATTAGTTGCCGGCACAATACAGTAAAATTCATGTTGTTAACCGACATTGTTTCTGTGCACTACTCCAGAGTGCTAAAGTATGTATTTATAATAGACTGCACCAGGTATGCAAAAAACTTATATTAAAAGTTTAATATTCTAAAATCTAAACATTATCCCAACATTACAAGTTACAATTACTTGAATTTCTTGACAATTTAGACATCTGAAACGCCCAGGGTTCCGTGAGCAAATGAGTGCTTTGTGTAGGGTTCCGTCACTATAAAAAGGTTGAAAACCACTGCCCTAGGGGCAGCAGTAAAATGAGCAGGCGCCTTACAGGCTGCCAAGACAGCAAGATTGATTTTGAATCTCTTCATCTCAGATTTCCCCTCATTCAGTTCTCCTCCTCTGTTTGTGACTTGGGGATTGTCCTTGACTCTAGCCTCTCCTTCACTGATCAAGTTAACCTCTTATAGCAATCTTGCTTTTATCATCTATGCCAGCTTTGATCCATCCGCAGGTGTCTTTCGGTCCATGCTGTCTCTACACTGGTCCACACCTTGATCTGCACTCGGGTTGACTTTGGTAATGCTGTGTACACTGGCCTTTCCTACTCCAATATGCACAAACTTCAGTCTATCCTCAATGCTTCTGCTCGGCTTATAGGTGATATTCCTAAGTTTGCCCACATCTCTGCCTTTATTCATGACTTCCTCCACTGGCTTCCTGCCCAACAGAGAATTCAGTTCAAAACCATCATTCTCATGCACAACTGCCTCACTGGGTCTGCTCCGTCTTACCTAATGAATTTCTGCACCCCGGTTTCTTCCCTGCCTGAGAGGGCCTCCTTGCGATCCTCGGCCCATGGCCTTATGGTTGTTCCACGTATGCACTCCTCCACGGCCCAATCCAGGAGCTTTGCCTATGTGGGCCCTTCAGCCTGGAACAGTCTTCCCCAGACCCTCCGCCAAGAGCTTCTTGTCCTCTCTCCTCTTCAGTTTCGTAGATGCTTGAAAACCTATCTTTTTGCCGGTTTTGGCAGTGATGCGGGTTGAGAGTGCCGCTGATTTGAGTGGCGCTATATAAATGTTCAATTACAATTACAAGACATGTGTTAATTAATATCTTGATAACTGTACCATCATGTTTAAATTGTTTCAATGTGACTTGCTGCGGTTTGCCAGTGAGCTTGTCAATAGACACAAATATTATTATTCTAGTCTCCCTGACTTGATTTTGAAATTATAGAATGATTGTGGACTGAGGGTTCACTATGAAACAGACCACTGACTTATGCCTTACATGCTATAGAAGTCATAATTAGCGCTGTCGATTAATGTCCGCGATTAATGCATAATTTTTAACGCCAATTAATATTTTTAACGCAGGTGTCACTGTGTCAAATAATTTGTGTTTGGACAGTTCAGTCGGCGTTTCTTGACTAGAGTGGTATCTAGTGACCTTTACTCCATCTGCATCATGCTGCATATTGCTTCCGGTAGAACAAGATCTCTTCCTTTCTTGGTTTGACTTTCGCACGCTACGAACACTAAGCTACAACAGTACCTTGCGAAAGATTTGTTCCTTATCGGGACACATAGTTAGGCAAAACAGAGCATCACTTGATCCGAGCAATGTGAACAAGCTAGTTTGCTTAAATAACTGGCTTCACTTGAAACAATAAACTCTTAAAATAACACTGAATTCATTTGAAAAGAGTTTATCACTGTGTAGATTTGTAGTGGAAACATTAAAAACTTGTGTATTTTCTCTAGTGATGATTATTTTGAAGTTTGGCGAAAGTAAAATGATTATTGCTTATTTAGACTTAAAAGATGACGAACATTAAAGTGTGATCAGATTATTATAAGATTAGAAAAATGAAGCCTATGCTGAAGAAGAATGTTATTCACTTTACTAAAGTGCGATTAATTTGCAGTTAACTTGCGATTAAAAATTTTAATCGATCAATTAACTGCGATTAAAAATTGTAATCAAGGGACAGCACTAGTCATAATGATTCAATAAACTAACTCATAAAATTAGACTTTAGTCTATAACATATGGTAGTTAAACTTCTAAAAGAGTAAGGTATTTACCAACACAGAAGGCAGCAACATTTTCTCTGAAGTGGAATCTCACAACTTCTTTGGATAAGTTGACTATGTAAGTCTGTCCATCCCATGAGCAGGCTATGACCTCCTCTATTCCATCTCCCTATTGGTAGACAGAAAATTACCAGCCAAAATTAACTTTTCTTTCTGTATCATTACACTACAAATGTATAACATAAGCTAAACACTTGTAGCCCCAATGTAATAATTTACACAACCATCACATCAGCAGCACTATAGTTTTCTCTTGTAAAGTCCTAAAAAAGGGAAATTATAAGTAATACAGTAAAACCACTTTTCAAAATCTTGTTACAAACACTTTCAGTTCAACAAAATGGGCAAAATTTCACCTGGCACTGGTTCTATGCCCTTCAGAACAAACAATCTTGCTACTTAAAATTGCACATTGGCTCACACCCAAAGATACACCAGACAAGAGGGCTGAGCTATCTGTCTATCTGGTTTACATAGTCCTTGTCACCTGGCTACCTCACTTTTGGCCCTACCTCTAGTATTTCATTTCTTTGCCTGCCACAAACCGACAGCCAATTGCAGGTCTCAACTTGGCTGATTGGACAGCCAGCCGCTCAGCCAATGCTCATAGCTATGTGCTGACCAACACCAACTCTTACCACATCAGTCTAGCCGATGTGCACAATAGTGGTATATTTAATTAAACTAATTGAGTTGGACTCTTGCATTCTTAATAGCCAGAGCAATAGCACCGATGTCAAATACCCAAAGCATCAACAAGAAGACTGGAATTAACATCAACCAAATATAAAAATCAATACTCATGGTTTTTCTGGAGACAGCACTTTCCAGATATATGTATATTCGTTTATTGGAACAGTCTGACAAACCACAGAGAGTTACAGCAAATTACACACTGGTAAACAAGATATATCACGAGAAGAGGTTAAGGCTGGTAGCAAGTTGTATTTTAGGCCTACTGTCATTTATGGAGAACTCTAGGGATGTAATTTCGGTCATCTTTAGTCGGTAGGGTGAAAGGGTGCAATCTTGGAGGCAGATTGTAAGGACAGTGAACTGTTGGCGGAAAGAGATTCTGCAGAACATCTAGTAAGTGATGATCTAGTAAGTGGCAAGTTGTCCATATTTTTGAAGATCAAGTAAACTTAGACTATTTCCCAACATTAGTAATTCCCATGCACTGGTAATAGTGCGTGGAATCCTAACAGTTTGTAAATGGACTCAATAGACTTATTTTACCTTAAAGTTCGGACCTATCTCCAACCTGAAAAACATTTCCAAGATCCTCGAACGTCTCTTTCTTTTGTGTATCAAGAAACACATCACTTCCTCTCCCAACTTCAGTCCTTATCAGTCAGCTTACCGTGAAGGCTACTCCACTGAAACTGCTCTTGCCTCTACACTGGTCTGTCGACAATAGAAAACCCTGCCTCTCACTTTGCCTTGATCTCAGTACAGCCTTCGACACCGCAGACCACCAACTACTCCTTTCAAGATTCTCCAAAAGCTTTGGTGTCTCTGGGACTGCCTTAAACTGGCTAGCTTCTTACCTGTGCAATCGGAATCGGTACCGCTCGGTCTGAGCCCACTGTTTGTACTGCTGGAATGCCACAGGGATCTGTCCTTGGTCCTTTATTATTTACAATCTTTACTTCCCCAATCAGTCGTATAGCTAATAACTTCGGAGCCAAATTACAGCAGTAATTGCAACAGGATGATACTCAGCTCCATATTGCCTTGTCACACACTGATCAGTCTGGCAAAGTAAAACTTGAGGACTTTGTATGCATGGTTCTGTTTCAACGGTTTTACCATCAATCCAGACAAGTCTGAGGCTATTTTGTTTGGTTCACACCAATGCCTGCATTCTCTCCCTTCACTTTCTAGCATCGACCTCCCCGGTACTGCTATGCCACTATCACACACTGTCGAAACACTTGGGTTAACCCTAGACAGCAAGCTCACATTTCGACCACACATAACAAACCTTTGTAAATCTTGTTTCTATCATATGAGGGCAATACAACAAATCCATTTCCTAAGGAATGGAATTGCCTGTTTCTGTTCGATGCTCAAAGTTTTATTTCTTCCTTTAAGAAATGCCTCAAAACTCATCATTTCACGTTGGCTTTGAAACATCTAGATATAACTGCTCTGCACCTAGCGATAACTAACCATGCCTCAGATTCTTATTTCTGTGTGATTGTTGGCACATTCAAAAATATTTGTAATAATAATAATAATAATAATAATAATAATAATAATAATAATAATTACAATCTTTACTTCCCCAATCATCATCATCTGGCGCGCCCTGCTTAGGGCTGATATTCCTAGCATCAAGGAACCGTCGGGTCTGTTCAGATCTGACGGCAAAAGGCCCGACGGAGCTACCCTAATACCCTGGTCAGGAGGAAAATACTTGGCTTGGGATGCTACGATTGTACATACCTGTGCAGCCTCTTACATCACCCACGCGGCCGGCTCGGCTGGACCGGCAGCAGCTCAGGCGGCCAACCGTAAAATACAGAAGTACCAGGGGCTCCCTGCATCGCACATGTTCCAGCCGGTGGCCATCGAGACCTTGGGGCCGATGAACCCTTCAGCCTCAGATTTTATCAGCGACATAGGCGGTCGCATTTCTTCCATCAGTGGCGACAGACGCGAATCAACTTTTCTTTTTCAGCGTTTGTCCATCAGCATCCAACGCTATAATTTGATTGCATTTAAAGGCACTTTTCCCACGCTTTCCCCCGAAGACGAGGCCTGACCCTCCAGACACTATCTCTGCTCCAAAAAAAACAATTTTTTCCAAATCCTGACGGATCCTTGATACCCCATAATAATAATAATAATAATAATAATAATAATAATAATAATAATAATAATCAAGATCTCACCTCATCCAATCACACATCCTTGCCCTTACACAGGTGCCCTAAGACTCAAGGCCTAAGACTGGGTGACGAGTCGCTGAGAGTGGCTGTGGGCCTAAGACTGGGGGCCGTCATCTGTGCCCACAAATAAGCGCTTGCGGAACGACGGTTTCAGCCAGAGGTTCACATGGATTGGCTTGCTCATTAAGCTTCGGCAGACATGCTAGACACGCTTCAATAAATGACATCGTGCTGCGTAGTCTCATTAAGCGCTTTTGCATAGCCCTGCTGAGAGAAGCGCTTTATAAATGTTCAGATAAGATAAGAGATAAGATTAAGGTAGGCACCTCGTCAATCAGAGAACCGGTGGCCTCTCCCAGCTAGACGGGAAAAAGACCTCATGGTCAAACCCTGATTCCATGGAACAGCGGGCGTTCCCTAATTTGGGATGTAACAATTATAGACACTTTTGTGCCATTATACTTAGCCAAGACGTCTGTAGCAGCGGGGGAGCTGCAGAAATAGCCACAACTCGAAAGAAGTCAAAATACATGGAGCTATTGACGAGATACTGTTTCACTCCAAATGCAATGGAAAAGATTATTATTATTAAAGCAGTTTTATATAGCGCCCCTTCAAGATTGTCTACTCAGGAGCACTCCCAGCAAAACCATGTTCAAACAACGCAGTTTTGAGGACAGTAAGAAACAGAGTTAAATGACCAATCGGTATTTGACGGAGCTTGGTAGGTAGCCCATTACAGGTCATGGGAGCAGCCACAGAGAAAGCATGGCGCTGCCGTATGGCTGTCTGCGCACGGGGAACAATAAGTTCAGCTTGCGCAGCTGAGTGTAGAGATGGGACCTATGGACACTGAAGGCCTGGCTTTTATCAAGGAACTCGGCCGAAGGTTGATGAAAATAACGGAAGATCCTCGAGAAACCTTCTTCCTGTTCCACAAAATATTACAATCCAGAGGTTCAATGCTATTGCATGCCTAGGCATGATGGGGAACCAGAATTCTGATTTGAATGTTACCGGATAATAATAATGATAATAATAATAATAATAATAATAATAATGATAATTATTATTATTAATATTAAATTATAATAAGTTTTAGACAATTTTTTACCTACCTGGAGATCCTTGATAGCCCATGACTAAAAAAAATAATAATGATAATAATGATAATAATAATAATAGTAATTGCCCGGAGCCGAGGATCGACCATCTCAACATTACTAATTTCAGCAAACAATACTGATGCTTTAATAATAATAATAATAATAATAATAATAATAATAATAATAATAATAATAATAATAATAATAATAATAATTTATATATAATGTAAATAATAATAGTAATCATAGTAATAATAATAATAATATTTCTACAGATTTTAAGTATTTGCGTTGATATGAAACAGTAATGGTCAAATTCATCAAAAACAAAATAGTTAAGCAATTGCTGGTGCAATTTTACCGAACATTCACCTTAATTAAACCCATAGCTGTGTATATAGTTAACTACTGGAACAAATGTGTCGTGAGAAGCTATACATGAACAGTTTGCTGCTTTATTTTATAGATATTACGAACCTTAGAGTTTGGTGCCAGGTGGCATGATTACACCCAGTGAGACACTATCTTGTATGATTTTTATTTTTCTCAGTTCTGTGGCTAAATCCACACTATTTCAGATATATGCTTGGATATAGTTCCAGGGTATATCAAACTAATTGAACCACACATTTAGAAAGTTTGGACTCCAGTTGGTTCCTGGTATAACATAAACAGATTTGCTTGACTTGATAGTTTGGATACACTGAGGTTACTAATCAGATGGTTGGGCAGGGGGATAGAGTAATGGTAACACTCATGGCCAGGAGAGCATTAGATCGCGGTTCGATACCCGTAACCCCCCCTCTAGGGCGGCGCCTTGGATGGCTGCCAAACCGTGTGTTAATTAAGATCTTGATTGTACTGTCATGTTTCAATCTTACTGTGTAACGGTCAGTTTGAATTAATAAAGAAGATCATTATTATTATTATTATTAAATGCAACATAAGAAAGTTTTTGTTTAAGCTTTAAGCAGCATATATGGCATCCACATTCCTGGACAGTTGCCCCATCAAGACAGACACCCACATGCTGATTTGTACAAGTTAATAAGCTGGTTATAATAAACAGCAAGCTGGCTGCACAAGGCAGCAGCCTGAACTGCAGCTTTGGATTTGGAATGTTGGAGAATCAGCAGGAAGCAGAATGCAACAACTGATCAACCATAATCAGGATATCTTTGTCGTGATTGAAATATGGCATCAATCTGACTCATATGAAGATTGTTGAATGCAAGTTATATCATAGATGCACATCATCATAATTCTAACCGGCTCAAATCTCACTCTGTGGTCAATGTGATCGCTGTCTTCCACTAAAAAACCTGTGTTTGAAACGCGTGAAATTTGTAGAGACCCTTACCATCTTTGAGGTGGTTAAGGGTCTCAATTACTTTGGATCAGCACACAGGTTGCTCAACATCTATGGAGTTGGATCTCCGCTATCATCTGCGACTTTCATTTGGGAGTTCACAGACCCCATTGGAAACATGGTCACATTATGATCACCCACAAGGTTGCCCCTGAGCAGACCAGCTTAGATAGAACATCAGCAGCTTCAGTATGAAGCAACATGTCACTGTGCCCACGAATACGAATTTGCGAATATAATAATAATAATCTTTTCTTTAATTAAGCGCCTGCAAACGCACTGCGCTGTACAGTGAACATACATATAGTAGAAACGGCAGCCACCCAGGGCGCCTTACATACATGTATTAAGTAGAAGCACATGATAACAGTTTTACAGGAGTCGAATATAACTGCTTATGCGGCAGCCACATACGGCGCCAAATCACGGCCTACTATTCATTTAACCACCGCCGCCACCTAGCGAGTGGAAGGCAGAATTAACCTTAAATTAATGGATGTCTACGGGGTTCGATCTTGGTACCTTCAGCTCTTCACGCCAGTGTGTTATCCATTACTCTACGGGCCCCCGTTGGACGAATAGCAGAAGTTTTTGTTTAAGTTTTAACAAACGAGTACATTACCTTATCTACCACAGCTCTACCAAACAACTCACCGTAATATCCAATTTAGTCAGAGCAAACAACTGGTGATCAACATATATTGACCACAGAATTTTGTCATCATCAACCAAAGTCAGCGTTCCTTAGAAAGAGAAAACACACATGATGGTAATTGGCAATTAGTAAATTAGTATTAATTAGGAAATTAATAAATGTTCATTAAATTAAATTTAAGAATGTTTTTATACTCTTTTTACAAAAGGCTGTTCACCTTATGTAAGAATACTCAGTACTTCACCGATTATTTTTAAAATTTTGTCAAAATCCGCCCATATTATCTTTCGGGCAACATACCCATCCAGGCCATCACATTCGGTTATTGGTAAAACTGTCAACCAGAAATTATTGTTTTTATACCAGCTGCATCTTAATGAATCGTAGCTAATGCACAACTAAGATCAGTGCTTTTTTCAGTCAGAACAGTGTTCTGGCACCTTTTTTCAGCTACTAAAAAATAATTTATTTATTTTAATATTAAAAACAATAATTTAGTTATTTTAATTTAATTTAAGTATTGTGAACTGTTTTCAGAGTTTATTGAGACCCCTCCCAACCCCCAATCCTGTTTTTCTCAGGATTTTAGTCCTTCCATAATTGTTCAGTTCCAGAACCTACTGTTCGGTTCCGGAACCTTTTTTTCCAGAAAAAAGCACTGACTAAGATAGTTAGAAAAAGCTTTAGAGGTACTCATCCTTTTACACTCTGACTTGGGGTTTGCCCTGGACTCAAATCTTTTGTGAACTATGAGCTTGCATCGTGCATGGTTATGAGTAGTGACTATTCGATGTGGAAGAGTGGATATGACTGTGCACTGAAAGGGAGAGGTTTCTGTTAAAATTATCGAAAACATAGTATTTGAGCTTGTAATGTTTTCTCTTCCACAGTGACAGAGCATATGGACCGATAACAACCTCAGAGCAATATGCAATATTATATTATACTGAGATGCAGATTATATACACATGAAATGTTTAAATATTGTTCAGTTCCACTGTCTTCTTTTTCTTTTAGCTAGTAGTAGGGACACCAAGATAAATCAGAAAGACACAAGCACAAAATGACAAGTTCTTGTTAGGCACCTGGCTGCACATCTGGTTATCGAAGCAATAGTGATGAGATACTTTTTTAAAGTTCCATCTGACAGTGAAAGTAGCTGTGTGGAAATGGCGTATTCTTCGAGATGGCAACTTGCTGACAAAGCATTACCTTTGTGACATCCATTTTGAAGATCAGTTTGTTTAAAAGAAATACATTCATATTATAACTGAGGAGAAAGTGGAAATGTTCACCAAATCAACATCTGATGGTTTACAGCTTTATCAGCCGCATGTTGACAGTCTGAAAGACTTGAATCCGACAACTGCATTTACATGTAAAATGTAATGACCTGTTGCTGAATAGTTGAGTACCGAAAGATGGTGTCTGGATGCACAGTAAATGAGACAAACTGAAGGATCTATAAGAAACCAGCAACTGGCTAGACAAGTGGGAAACTTACCTCCGAACTCTACCTGAATCTCAACAGAAATTGTTTATCAGTCGACAGACAAGTCAGGGACCGTGTGTTTCACTGAAGAGTGACAACAATGTGTTTGACTTAACAACTGTACTATTATCAGAAGGATTTTCTTATGTTTTGATGGGAAAGTTCTGCCAAGATCCTTTAGAGATGTTTTTCAGTATTGATTGTACAGCAGTCATCGGGTTCAGATGACCCATCCAAGTGCAAATCAGTTTCTGTACTTTTACAGGCTTCTATTAGGAACTAATCTTGTCAAACCAGGGAAGTGTACGAGTGTCCAGTGTGATCCAGCGAAGATTTTGCCGACAGTTCAGTTGGTGGTACCTCAACCTCGTATTACATTTGTGCCGGGCACAGAAATTCTTCTTCACAGCATTTTGGCTGAGCAGTCTGATGAGAATCTGCCTTCTCATCATCCCGAGCATGACTATGTCAAGAGTACACCCGAGGGGTGTATAAAGTTTTATTTTGGCGGCTGTGTTGCTCATAAATTGAGCAAATATACTACATGTAACGATCGTGTCATGTCCTTGTCAGATGCTGAGAATGTTTCCTCAGATTCTAGATTAGTTGAGCTGAAAACCAGGGGTGGTCATGAGCTGCCATTTTTTGCTCTAACATCACTCATTAAGTTATTTATTAGAGAAATGTTTCCAGAAATACTCGGCAACACCAAACACGACTATGTATTCTGATATTCTCAATGAAATTCTAACATGTGATGCATTATGTGCTTTGGCAATAGGTTGCCAGAAGCACTATTGTTCTTTGACATCACAGTGTATTCACATCTATATCACAACTCGGCTACATTGCCTTAACCCTTTCGCCCCTGAGCTCCCATAGCGGAAGTGAGATAACCCTACAACCCTGTACGAAAACGCCCCTAACCCTGAGCTCCTGGGCAAAAATCACTAACTTCAGAATGCATGTAAACTGGAATCTTACTGTCTCTGATGAGAAGTCTGATAAACAATATATTTGATATATGATATATATGATATATATATGATATACGATATATATATATGATATATATATGATATATATATATGATATATATGATATATATGATATATATGATATATATATGATATATATATGATATATATAATATATATATATATATATATATGATATATATGATATATGATATATGATGTATAAGTAACAGTTTCTGATACCTAGCTAATGTTTTAGCGCCGGAATTCCACTTTACTGTGGTAGTCGGCCCAACATGTGCTACCATCGCGAATGCACAAGAATGTGCCACACAATGAACAGCAAAACACAGTCTTTGTGTCCTTGTATGGATTGTCCTTCTTTGCTGCAGCTGGATTGGACCTCACAAACCTCGCAGTCTTTTCTTGACAAACCATGACGACTCCACCCATCATTGATAGAAACATCACGAGTATCACTCACATGCGCAACCATGCTTGCCGTAGCAACGTCCTCATCACTTACGGTTTCAACTGATTCATCTCCACTGCTATCACTGGCCATAATCCTTTCTCTCGCCTGTCCAAGGGTATACCGTTTTCCACCAAATGTTTTCTTCGCAACAGTTGTTTCATTCGAACTGCTATATGCCTTGCGTTTCGGCATTGTCAACGGCTATGGTCGTGTTTATTTGTGCTACTGCACTGCAAGAAACTCACTTGACGTTGACATTCAAGTGACCTAATAACACTAAAAGTAGGTCACTTCCTGTCTGAGTCAATGCTAGGATTGAAATAAACATACCTATTTACCATAACCGATTCACAGGCCTTACGGGGATAAAATATAGACGCGATGCCGAAATATCAATATGGATTGTCCTTCTTTGCTGCAGCTGGATTGGACCTCACAAACCTCGCAGTCTTTTCTTGACAAACCATGACGACTCCACCCATCATTGATAGAAACATCACGAGTATCACTCACATGCGCAACCATGCTTGCCGTAGCAACGTCCTCATCACTTACGGTTTCAACTGATTCATCTCCACTGCTATCACTGGCCATAATCCTTTCTCTCGCCTGTCCAAGGGTATACCGTTTTCCACCAAATGTTTTCTTCGCAACAGTTGTTTCATTCGAACTGCTATATGCCTTGCGTTTCGGCATTGTCAACGGCTATGGTCGTGTTTATTTGTGCTACTGCACTGCAAGAAACTCACTTGACGTTGACATTCAAGTGACCTAATAACACTAAAAGTAGGTCACTTCCTGTCTGAGTCAATGCTAGGATTGAAATAAACATACCTATTTACCATAACCGATTCACAGGCCTTACGGGGATAAAATATAGACGCGATGCCGAAATATCGGCCTTGACAAGTTCAGCGTAGCCGGTTTATCGGCCTTACGGGAATACGATTTATAATGACAAGCCGATATTTCGGCCTTACGGGGCAAGAGGGTTAAACAGTCAATAGTCAGAATGAGGGGAAGACCACTGCATTGCGGAAGTATGCGACAGAGGAACAACCAGATCACCCTGTGTTGCAGAACAAAGAGATTTACAACCAATGACACTAGAATACACAGCTCTCTAAGGTAGGATGGAGCACAATCGGCCAAGCAGCATGGGCAACCAAAGGCAGCTATATGTAAGTAAGTAAGTAAGTAAGTAACCATGCTTTGGAATCCAACCAATAAATCAGCTCCAGAGTTAAAAATGGATTGAAGTTGATTAATCAGAGAAAGAGAGAGCACAAGGCCTGCATACGTGGCATTACCATAATCTACCCCATCATAGTAGAGCAGCATTGGCAGACGAGTGGCAGACAGTTCAGATCTGGTGCAGCTGATAAAAGCATGTTCGACATACTGTGTTCACATGCTCATAAGTCAATTCCTGGTTCAGTGTTATAACCAGGCCATGCACAGAAGCAGGAGGCATTTGGAAAGTGAAGCTTGTAAATGACATCTGTGTAGAACTGTTCATCAAGGTTCTTATATATCTAAAACCAGAGTCAACAGAGACTATCAGCATTTTGTTCAATTAATTTCTCCCAGCAGAGATCCTCTCTCAGAACACTACGTATGCAGTAGATTGAGACAGCATCAGTTATAGTTCCTACCTGACAGAATACTGCAGCCCTGACTTTGTAATGGTGCAAATGCATTGATTGTAGAAAAAAATTGCCATATTTGCAACATGGTCCTTAATGAAAGGTGCTACTTGTAGTCTGGAAAATATATCATCACAGGTTAGCTTAATAAACGTAAGTTTGCTACACAAAACTCTCAGTTTATCTACCTCTGCAACCTAAAAGTCTTAAGTTTACTATAAAAACTCTCATTCCATCCACCTTTGCAACATAAAAGTCTTAAGTTTGTTATTTAAACTTTCGTTCCATCAGCTATTGCAACCTAAAAGTTGCAATTCTTCTTCTGATTCTTCTCTCTTCCATCAACAATAGCTCCATTTCTTTCTGTCTCTGATAGTATCCAAGGCCATTCTCATGTCCAAATCTTTTTGTTTAACATCTTGTCTCACATTTTCCATCCATGTCTTTGTTTGTCTTTCTCGACTCTGTGTATCGTATCGTATCTAGTAATTTATAAGGCGCCTCTCGCAGTATAAACTATTCAGAGGCGCCCTCAGTGCATGAGCCCCGTGGAAACAGAAACGTCTTGAGCAAGCGAGTAGATGCAGGGGAGATTCCCATCATGAGTTTAGATCGAAGTCGAGATGGAAGACCATTCCAGGCAGAGGGACCTGTGACAGCAAAAGCTCGACGTTGGGCCAGAGTGGTCCTAGTATGAGGGACAAAGAGATCAAGACGGCCAGTAGAGCGCAAAGGACGAGCAGAAGTTGCAGAGAGAGGTTGCTGCATAAGGTCAGAGAGGTATTTAGGGGCAAGCCGTAGCTGGGACTTGGAAACCAGAAGGAGGATCTTATACTGGATACACGAAGTAATCGGGAGCCAGTGTAAGACTTCAATCATATATGTGGAGATATGAGCAAAGCGAGGAAGACGTGCTATGAGCCTAGCAGCATCATTTAAGACTGATTGGAGGGGGGAGAGGTGTAGCATGGGGAGACCGAGGAGGAGCGAGTTACAGTAGTCGACCCAAGAGCAAATGAATGCATGCACAATGGAGGTAAAGATAGTAGGTACAGTGGATCGCCTGATAGCTCTCAGTCGTCTCAGTTGGAAGAAGCAGGAGCGAGTCAGAATCGAGATATGTTCAGTAAAGGTGAGGGAGGAGTCAAGAGTGACACACAGATCGCGTACTCATTCATTCATTCATTCATTCATTCTGAAAATTTATATAGCGCCCCTTCAAGATACCTACTCAGGAGCGCTCCCAGTCCAGCCACGGCTAAAAAAGAAACACTTAAGTGATTTATTAAACGCAGGCAGATTACTAAGAGGTAGTAATCGCAGCTCCACACTGCTATTCACTGCTCGCACTCAAGTTTCCTTCTTATACCTACTCCTCAGTAGGTATAAGAAGGAAACTTGAGTGCGAGCAGTGAATAGTCAAGCTTATTTAGTTGTTGCTTAGTGCCAAACTAAATCAATTGAGTCTTGGTGGAATTTAAACAAAGTCGATTTCATGACATCCAAAGGTGTAAGTCTTGAGTAAGTGCATCAACGGAGGAAACAATGGAAAGTTGATCAGCTGGTGGACCATGAACAATAGCTTGTGCGTCATCAGCATAGAGGTGGCCCGTCGCAGCATGTTTGGTAAAGATCATGTGTACCCTGTGTACCCTCCATATGGCAAAATAATGCTCTTGCTGGTAATCTCTTGTCATCCATTCTTGTTACATATCCAAACCATATCAGTCTTCTTTTTCTGTTCTTGCCTACCACTGTTTCCCTCTGTCCCAACTCCTTCCGGATTACCCCATTACAAATCCTATCTTGTCTGGTCCTACCCGATATTCTTCTTAGCCAGTTTATTTCTGCCACTAGAACCTCCTTTTGTCCCTCTTCCGTAAGCACAACACTCAGAACCAAACATCAGTGCTGGAGTGACAAATGCCCTATACCAGCGGTTTTCAAACTTTATTTTTATTTTACCACAACGTAAGAAAATAGAATGTTGGCATATCACCAGCAAAGGTCAGACTAAAAAAAGGTGAGTGCGAAGTCCCCTTACAGTCAGCATAGGACTGTAGGTAGACAAATTTAAAAATTAATATATAATTTTAGGAATGTAATATTTTAGAATTTTATTGCGTGCCACTTAGCCACGCCTAGCGTACCACTAGTGGTACGCGTACCACCATTTGAAAACTGCTGCCCTATAAGTTTTATTTTTGTTTTTATTGATATGCTGCTCGTCTTCCACACCCTACTTAAACTGCCAATCATCGCTGACGCCAGGCCAATACTGCGTTTTATGTCATTTGTACATTGGCCATCTTCAGTTATTAATCCAGGTACACAAACTTGCTCCAGCTCCTCTCCATCTAGTCTCACCTTCAGCTCTTTATGTTGTTTTCCAATAGTCATTGTCTTAGTCTTTTGCACATTTATTCTGAGTCCAAACCTTCTACTACTGTTCTGTATCCTGTCCGTCAGTTCCTGCAGTTGGTACGGCGATTCTGCAACCAAGTCAATATATCATCAGCAAAACGTGGCTTGTTAAGTATCTGTCCATTTAGTGTCACTCCAGTTTCAACTGAATTGGGTGCACAGCTCATCATTACCTCCAGAAGCAAGTTAAACAGGTCTGGGGCAGGCCGCATCCTTGCTTTATGCCAACTGTGATCTTAAACCTATCCATTAGTTCTCCATCCACTGCATTCACTGACTTGTAGCGATTTTATGCTTAGTTAATTATTATAGGGAGTGGTATAAGCAACAGTCTAACTAATAAATTACACACTTACTTACAACAGTTATTGAAAATTGGAGAGGCATATATTTCTAATCTTATTAAAGACACCACTGACTTCCTTAATAAGACTGAAAAATATCAATAACCAAATTACAGGTGAAACTGTACTTGTTACTTTTGACATAGACATCGTAGAGTCATTCCACACTAACATACCTCTCGACCTAGGAATTGAATTTATAACTGAACATCACCTAAACAGATTAAAATATTGAAACGATTCGCTGATTCTCAAGTGGTCTTCAAATTGAGAATTAAAGTCAGTCACAAAGGTTCTGCACAGTTTAAAATTAATGAAGCTGATTAGCCCAAGAGAGAGGGAGACCTGCATAAATGGCATCACCATATTGCACCCAAGTTCATAAGAATGCATGCATTAGGGTAAAAGCAGCTCTGGCAGTGGTATATAGTTAGGACCCAGCACAGATGATAAAAGCATGTTTGACATACTGTCTTCACATGCTCAGAGAAGATTAATTCCTGGTCAAGTGTAATACCCAAGTCATGCACCAAAGTAGAGAAGGAGGCATTTGTAAAGTGAAGCTGCAAGTTAAGCAAGTCTATCTATCCAATTAGTGCACAAGCAGAGATCCCAAACTATTGCTTGAGACCATGAAGAAGAAGAAGAGAATGGTGCACAGTATAAAAACAGCAGACAAGTCAAGAAGAACAAGTGCTGTCACATTACCCCTATTCCATGAGCACAGTTCATGCATTCGCCTGCTCATGCTTGGACTACTGCAACTCGCTCCTCGTGGGTCTCCCTAAGCAGCAGCTCTCTCCCCTTCAATCTGTTCTAAATGCTTCTGCTAGGCTCATCGCTAAACTCCCCCACTTTGCCCATATCTCTACTTACATGCTTGATGTCCTGCACCGGCTCCCTATTAATAATAATAATAATAATCTGTTCTTTAATTAAGCACCTGCAAGTGCACTGCGCTGTACAGTGAACATACATATAGTAGAAACGGCAGCCACGCAGGGCACCTTACATACATGTATACAGTAGAAGCACATGATGACAATTTTACAGGAGTCGAATATAACTGTTTAAGCGGCAGCCACACGGCGTCAATCATGGCCTACAATTCATTTAACCACCACTGCCACCTAGCGAGTGCAAGGCTGAATAAACCTTACTGGGTCTACCGGGTTCCATCTTGGTACCTTCAGCTCTTCACTCCAGTGTGTTATCCATTACTCTAGAATTTGGATGAAGAAAATTGTCTAATGCAAAGAAACTGACCAATTTAAACCATATACCACACATTTTGTCTGCAAAAAAGGTCAAGAATTTACTTGTAGCTAAGCACACAGTAGGGGACATTCAATCAATCAATCAATAAACTAAACATTCATATAGTGCCCCTTCAAGGCAACTATTCAGAGGTGCTCCCAGCCTGATGCCAACAAAAGAGAATAGTCTTTAGAGCAGAGAAAAAGCAGTGGATGAGTCTCGAATAAGAGACTGCAACTCAGGAGGAAGCCCATTCAAAATAGCAGGTCCAAACACAGAGAAAGGACACTGCTGCATGCGAAAGGAACATAAACTGATCAACTCAGAGCCTCCACATCGGATGCTCCTCCACCGAAGTTTACCTCAACGTCTTCCAGTCTTGTTATCAAGACCTTAAACCTCAAGACCAAGACCAAGACCTTGAACCTCTAGACCAAGACCGAGACCAAGACCTTGAACCTCAAGACCAAGACCAAGACCAAGACCTTGAACCTCAAGACCAAGACCAAGACCTTGAACCTCAAGACCAAGACCAAGACCTTGAACCTCAAGACCAAGACCAAGACCAAGACCTTGACCTCAAGACCAAGACCAAGACCAAGACTTTGAACCTCAAGACCAAGACCAAGACCAAGACCCAAAAATCACAATCATATCCACACTATTCCTTACTAAAGTTAACTGTCAAGTCGGACTACTCGCTAAGTACTTTAATGAAGCAAACCAACTCTAAATGCAGACTGCAGAGAATTTCTGAATTCGAATTTACAAATTAAGTCCTTCATGCAAAATGTTATTTCAAATGCCGGTTGCATTTTATAAAAACCAATTCGCTCAGAATTTTCTGACCAAGACGTGCCTTGTGGGGCCTCATAAAAATTTCGCCATGTAAAAAAGAGATCATTTACATGTCTAAATCGTGTGTGGTGGTCATGTTTCTTTCCATGATGAACCGGAGATAGATAGATTTGAACCAATTTCAATGTATGGAAATCTATCTTCCTACCGATTTTGGCTTGACCTACTTTTCAAAGGTGCTGAGGTCGCTGGCACACACAGTAGCTTTTCAAGCACTGGATTTAAATGTATAAATCGTGAGCCATTTTTAAACCGTTATTGACCGCAATGGCTGCGGAAAAATTTTAAATTCAGTCGGTCTTGGTCTTGGTCTTGAAAAACCAAGACCAAGACTTTGAACCTCAAGACCAAGACCAAGACCAAGACCTTGAACCTCAAGACCAAGACCAAGACCAAGACCTTGAACCTCAAGACCAAGACCAAGACCAAGACTTTTAAAAACGAACTCGAGCGCACTCGAGACCAAGACCTTGGTCTCGAGGACAACTAGACTGACGTCTTCTGTTTTTGATGATTTCCGACCCATATCATACTCAGACCTTTGTACAGTTCTCTCATCGGTTAATTTAAATTCTTGTGAATTAGATCCTCTTCCCCCTTTCACTCTTAGTGACATTTTAGACGATTTTGCTCCTTTTCTGCTTTACCTCTTTAATAGGTCCCTCTCTGAAGGTTGTGTCCCCACCTCGCAAAAGCGGGCCATTGTGTTTCCCTCACTCAAGAAGCCTAATCTTGATACAAACCTCTGCCAAAACACCTGTCCAATCTCTAATCTATCATTTCTCTCCAAAACCCTTGAACTCTCTTCAACTTCTTCCCTATCTGGAACAATCTGTCTTCTACCTCCCTTTCAGTCAGGTTTTAGGGCTCACCACTCCATTGAAACTGCCCTCCTTTCTTTGCTTTCTGAAATTTATTCCGCTGTTGATAGGTCCGAACTCACTCTTCTAGCGCTATATGATGTCTCCTCAGCCTTTGACATGGTTGACCACACCATTCTTCTACAGCGCCTTGAGACCTCTTGCGGTCTCAAGGGCCCCCCTCTCCAGTGGTTCCAGTCATACCTGTCTGATCGCACTCAAGATGGTTATCTCTGGTGAATCTAGAACTCTGTGGGTCCCTGTTAAACTGGGTGTTCCACAGGGCTCTGTTCTGGGCCCTCTCCTCTTTATTTTACACACGGACGCGGTCGGACGGTATCCCCTCTCTCCTCCCCATCCATGAGATTTCAGGCCACCTCTTTGCTGACGATGTCCAGGATTATGTTCATGATCCTCTTTCCTCTCAACTTCTTCATCAGTGCATCGAAGCTCTTTCTCATGATCTTCATACCTGGATGTCTTCCAATCGCCTTTCCCTCAATTCGTCCAAAACCCAATTTATCTGGTTTGGCACTCCTCAGCAACTTCAAAAACTCGACTTTGCTCTGCTCTCTCAAAGGTTTCTGCTTTTCACTTTCTCGTCTAGCGTTCGTGATCCTTGACAATTCTCTCACCTTTACTGAACACATTTCCAAACTCACTCGCACTTCCTATTTTCACCTAAGGCGCCTTAGAGCTATCTGTCCATTTTTCACTTAAATTGTCCATGCATTTTTCTGCTCTAGACTTGACTACTGCAATTTCCTCCTCATTGGTCATCCCAAAGTCCGTCTTGCTCCTCTTCAGTCCGTTCTCAATGCTGCTGCTAAACTAATTGCCCATCTTCCTCGATTCTCTCATATCACCACCTTTACGGCAGAAGAACTCAACAGGCTCCCGCTTTCTGCCCGCATCCAATTTAAGGTCCTCATCCCTCGACCTTATCTCTAAGGCTCAACTTGGTTTCGCTTCAAAATATTTATGTGACTTAATTTATCGCTCTCACTCTGCTGCTTCTCTTTGTTCCTCTGACCGTTTGGACCTCCTCGTTCCCCGTGTCAGGACTTCCCTGGCTCAATCTAGGTCTTTTGCTTCCATTGGCCCTGCTCTTTGGAATGAGCTTCCTCTGTTCGTTCGTTCTTCTATTCTCTCAGGTAACGTCTCTTCCTCTTTTACCTTTCTTAAAACTTGCTTTTTTTCTCGGGGTCTCTCGCACTGGGAGCGCTTCTGAATGGCCCTCCCGCTAGAAGCGCTTTATAAAGTTCACGCATATAGGAGGGAGCACGGCCAAGCTGACACTGTCAGACATGGAGGCAACCCGGAAGACAATGCGTTGTGAAAGTAGTAGCCAGTGGAGGACATTTGGCATATATTCAGATCCATGGCCGAATTTAGGAATGCGCCCGACCAAGCGCGCAGTGGAATGCAGTATGCATTTGAGGCAATTCAGTCGAGTGAGAGGAAGCACTGCATTCATTACCTGTCAAGCTGACAGGTAATGAATGCAGGGATGAGACTAGCAGCAGATTAGGGGAAAGAGAGCGCAAAACCACACGAAGCTGCCGCAGGTGAAGTAGCAAACGCAGCTCAGCTGAGAGATATTCGGACAGAGGGAGAGTTCTGAATCCAAGATGACCCCAAGATCTCTGACACAGATGGAAAAGATAATATGGTGGGAACTCAGAGGTAAGACTAGCGTCATTGATCCTAGCGAGCTGCCTGAGGTGCCAAATGTAACTTATATATATACATATTTCTTTATTAAAAAACTTAAAATGTAACTTCTCCTGATATAACAATTTATTTAAGGCCAACCACAAGTTTTTGGTGGTCCAGAACTTTCTCAATTAAATTAGTCAAATATGCAGATTTGGCAATGAAACAAGTTGCACTGTTGCTTAAACCTAGTGTGATCGATAGCTACGGCACTATATAAATTGTCTTATTATTATTATTAAGCATAGAAAAGGTAATGAGCTGTTGCATGTCAAACCCTTCCAACATATCAAGGAATGTTAAATAGCAATGTTTAGCTACATTTGTATTCAGTGCTTTTTTCTAGAAAAAGAGGTTCTGGAGCTGAACAATAGGTTCCGGAACTGAACAATTATGGAAGGCCTAAATGGGATTGGGGGTTAGAAGGGGTCTCAGTAAACACTGAAAACAGTTCACAACACTGAAATTAAATGAAATATTTAACTAAATTATTGTTTTTATTATTAAAATAAATAAATAATTTTTTAGTAGCTGAAAAAGGTGCCGGAATGCTCTCCCGGCTCGTTCCGGCTGAAAAAAGAACTGTTTGTATTAATGTTAATGTCACTGAAAATAACTGTTTTGGAAGGATAGGAAATCAAATACTCAAGTATTGACTGAAATTCACTTAAATGATCAGTCAAAGCATACCTCTAAGCCGCTGCTGTTAGCCGCCGAGCCAAAAAAATTCCCTCAAGGCGATAAACCACCTGAAATTTTGCGGCTTAGCCGAAAAACCGCCGAGAGTAATTTCAAGGCTAGCCGCCGGAAAAAAGTTCGGCTAGAACACGCATACAGTTGTGATTAAAAAGTTTCTGCGCTGGCTTGCTAATTTGTACCGTACTTAGTGTGCAATAAGCGGTGAGTGCTGACATCAGTTAAATGGCCGTCTAATCGTCTATTGTAAAGGCCCTGTCCAGGCTGTCCTATGTTGCATATATTCCGAGTTCTACTTCTGGTTTTATATTCAATGTTAAATATTTCTAATTATCTCTCATGCAGGTTAGTGCAGAGTGCACACTGTTACTACTCTGCTTCAAAAGCAGCTGCAGTCACCAGAATTTTCACTTTTTTGTTTCTGTGTGTCTGTTTCCTATTTCTCCCGCTAAGCGGGAGAAAAAGGCATGTCTGGTAGCTCTATTAATGCATGTCTGGTAGCTCTATTATTTTATGGTTCTAACTTCCAAACAGTATTATATACTCGTAAATCGTAATTGAATGTGAACTCAGTGCAATGTATGTGAACTGAAAACATGAAATGTCCGTTTGTTTCTTAACATAATTAGTTGAATTTATTTCTAAAATTATTTTCAGACTGAGTGAATATTGCCTACCTTTCGATTTAAAAGTTGGCCCTAATGTATATTGTATTACTGTGTTAATGATTGATACACTTATAGCCGAAAAAGGTAGTTTACGCGCTTTTACGGCTACCCAAAAAAGGTAGTTTACGTTCTTTTACGGCTAGCCGAAAAACCAGCCGTAAATTTGCTCAAGTCAGCCGTTAACCAGAAAAATTATGGCTTAGGGGTTTAAGTCAAAGAGAAGGATGGTGGACAATAAATATTAACAAGCAAGAACTGAGTAGCAGCCAAGACCTCAAATGACTTGGGTGCTGGAATAGGCAAAGTGAACTTATGCAGTGGGAACTATGATTTGAAAAGAAAAGCAAGTCCCCACCTTTACCACTTGTCTGAGGCTTATTCAGGGTAAAATAGGTTGGGGGTAAGATCAGAAATGATTGCTGATGTATTGTTGGGTTTCAGAGCAAGTATATCTAAAGAATGCTGACAAAGAAAATTATGCAAGGCTGTAGCCTTTGTTTGAAGAGAACAAATATTCAAACCCTGCATTCTAACCATAGCAGGGTTTATTTCGATGTCACCAGCCAAAAGCAGCAGCAGAAGCACATACAAAGACAACCCATGACATGTAGTTGAAGATGATCTGCACAAATCTGCACCAAGAACAGGATGGAAATACTGTTACTTGCACTATACAGCAGCAGAAAATATGGCCAAACCAGACCAAATGAATGAGCGTAAGCTAAGTTCTCATATACATCAGACCACAGTGATGCCTGTGCAAAATTAGTGATAGAGTTGTCTCCCTCGGATTTGGCAAGGAGCAGAAACATGAACAATGTACAATGTAAAACCAAGAAATATTAGAAGGCAGCCTTTCCTTCAAGTTAACCTTGTAACCCGATCTTGCTTTTATCATCTACGCCAGCTTCAATCCATCCACAGGTGTCTTTCGGTCCATCTGTCACTACACTGGTCCATGCTTTGATCTGCACTTGGGTTGACATTGGCAATGCTGTGTACATTGGCCTTCCTCCTCCAATATGCACAAACTTCAGTCTATTCTTAATGCTGTTGCTTGGCTTACTGGTAAACTCTAAATTTCTACAGCGCCCACAAAAGCGAAGTCGCAGAACTAGCTTATTCACAGGCGCTCAATTAAATCACAATCGTTAGGGGGGCTGTCTGCCCACAGAGAATTCACTTCAAAACCTTCACCTTCATGCGCAACTGCCTCACTGGATCTGCCCCATCTTACCTAATGAATTTCTGCACTCCGGTTTCTTCCTTGCCCAAGAGAGTCTCCTTGCGATCCTCCTTATGGTTGTTCTGCGTATGCACTCTTCCACAGCCTAATCCAGGAGCTTTGCCTACGTGGATCCTTCAGCCTGGAACAGTCTTCCCCAGTCCCTCTGCCAAGAGCTTCTTGCCCTCTCTCCTCTTCAGTTCCGTAGATGCTTGAAAACCTTTCTTTTTGCCAGTGCTGGTGGTGATGCGGGTCGAGAGCGCCGGTGATTTGAGTGGTGCTATATAAATGTTCGGTTACAATTACAATTACATAGTGAATGTCAAACATTTAGAAGTGCTTGTCTTCTCACTCCTACTGAACCTCAGGATTAAGCCGTGGAAGAGTGCATACACAGAACAACCATAAGGAGGATCGCAAGGAGGCCCTCTTGGGCAAGGAAGAAACCGGGGTGCAGAAATTCATTAGGTAAGATGGAGCAGATCCAATGAGGCAGTTGCGCATGAAGGTGAGGGTTTTGAACTGAATTCTCGGTGGGCAGGAACCATAAGAAAATCTTTCCACACTACTCCTTTTCATCAAGTGTACGTGACCTGGGTGTTACGCTTTATAGCTCTCTCTCCTTCAAAGATCACATCTCTAACCCTACACGTGTTTCCTACTTCCATTTAAGGCATCTCAGGGCAGTTCGACGATCTGTCTCATCCTCTGTTTTCACCACGCTGGTCCATGCTTTCATTTGCTCCCAGATTGACTACTGCAATTCGCTTCTTATCGGTCTTCCTAAGGTCCGTCTCATGCCTCTGCAGTCAGTCCTAAATGCAGCTGCTAGATTAATACCACGTTTTCCACACTACTCACATATTTCATCCTTCAAGTTTGAGCAACTGCACTGGCTTCCTCTCTCTGCACGTATTAAGTTCAAAATCCTCATTCTGGTGTCCAAGACGCAGCGGGGTCTTGCCCCTAGATATTTAACTGATGTAATTCACCGGCCTCTTTCTGTCTCCTCGCATCGTTCACTTCGCTCCTCGAACAGACTGGATCTTTTAGTTCCTCATACTAGAACAGCTATGGCGCAGTCCCGATCTTTTGCCTCAATTGGTCCCTCTCTCTGGAATACACTGTCTCCTTCTACTCGCTCTCAAATTTTAATTGGTAACATGTCGTCTTCTTTTGCTTTTCTCAAAACCTATTTCTTTTCTTGTGGCCTTGCGCACTGGGAGCACTTCTGAACGGTTCACCCTACTGGAGGCGCTTTATAAATGTTTAAATACAATACAGTAAGATGTTCTTGGCTTCTGTTCATTGGAAGGAATGGGCTAGGCAAAATTCTGAGTTCCATAAGTGCCTTGACAGAGTGTTATATACATAACTGCATATATGTATTGTCAGAAAATAGCATAGTTGTTAAAAACGTTAGAAACTAAATAAAAAACGGAAAAAATGTCAATGAAAAACGGGGAAAAAAAGAAGAAAAAAGAAAATAATTTGACTTTGTCATATCTTGTAGGCCCTACTGCATTTTAAAATTAAAAACCTTGTTTACAGAATTTAGTCAGCAAATAACACAACTTTATTAGTAAACACTAAGTAACATTAATCTACAACAATTATTTTATTTCTTATAAGTTTGGTTTAATAAGAAGTTGAGAAATTAAAAATACTGAAATATTTTCAAGTTTAAATTGAACTTGGTACGAGCTTGTGATGTACTAGCAGCATGCTTAGTTGCTTTATCTAAGGCTTCTCATTTTCTTTTAATTGTATCTTGTTTCATCCTTTCAGTATTCTCTTCTCAGATCATATGCTTAATGTCTGTGGGCACTTTTTCACATGATTTTATATTGTTATCGTCACTCGCAAGATGACCCCTAATATGGATCCTACCACCCGAATAAACTTTCTCAGAGTAAATGCATTTCAATTTAGCCAATGCCGAGTTTTTGTCTTTCTCGTTTATCAAAGTAACGTGAATCCATTCTGCACCCTTTTCTTTTGGCATTTTGCATAATTTAGAAATAACTTTTTAAAATTTTATTTCTTGTACTGTGCTATTTAATAAAGTATTTATTTCTCAAATGATGACGTAAATAGTGAAGTAAATTAGCTGAATCCTTGAAAGTATGGAGACAATATAACGGACATAGGACAAACATAAAATCATTAAAAAAAATAAAAGACAGAAAAGAATGAGAAGAAAAATAAAAAACGAAAAAAACAAAATAAAAAAAAAAAACACAAAACAAAAAGGTTTTAACAACTACTGAAAAAAGATTCTTCACATTTCAGCTCTACTAAAGTTGATATGAACTGATATTTAATTTACCTCAGACTCTAGAGCAGTTCTATACGCTCTCTGCATTCAAGGCACTAAATTATGTTCTTTTGGGTTCATTTGACATTGAGGTGTATTAATTCCAGTGTGCTTGTGATGCCTTAAGGGTTGGACTCTGATGCTTTAGATCAGTGTTTCCCAAAGTGGGTTCCTAGGGTTCCGGGAGGGAAAACAAGGCTTCCATGAGCAATTGGATAAGTGTTGTTTAAAGTGTTGCTACATTATAAATCAGACTCCGAGGTGAAGACAATTACGGGTTCTGTGGGAAATTAAATTTGTTTAAAACAATTTCTAGTCTAACTTTTATTGATTGAACTCTGCATACCTGGATCACTGTTTAAAAATATGGTACCAGAATGTGTTTTGTTTAGATAGGGTTATGTCAAAAAATTTTCAACTCAAAAGGGTTCCATAGCCTAAAAAGATTGGGAAGCACTGCATTGAAGTGCACACGAAACATGAGATAGCTCCATGACTATTAGAGGAGACCCCGTCAAAACATACGGGTGAGGTGACCTAGTAGCAAGGAGAAACCATCTAGTGTTAAGTAATTGTAATTGTAGTTGTAACTGAACATTTATATAGCGCCACTCAATTCAGTGGTGCTCTCGACCCGCATCACTGCCAAAACCGGCAAAAAGATAGGTTTTCAAGAGTCTACGGAACTGAACAGGAGAGAGGACAAGAAGCTCTTGGCGGAGGGTCTGGGGAAGACTGTTCCAGGCTGAAGGACCCAAATAGGCAAAGCTCCTGGATTGGGCCATGGAGGAGTGCATATGCGGAACAACCATAAGGCCATGGGCCGAGGATCGCAAGGAGGTTCTCTCAGGCATGGAAGAAACCAGGGTGCAGAAATTCATTAGGTAAGACGGAGCAGACGCAGTTGCACACGAGGGTGATGGTTTTGAACTGAATAGTACAAGGAGGGGAAGGAGCAAGTGTCCAGTTTAGCACTTAGTCCATTTTGCCTGAGCTCAAGGGAACTTGTATCTTTTGAATACATAATACGATTTCTTTTGACTGGATAAGGCACATTTAGATCACTGTAGGGTCAGCCTTAGGTTAATTCTGGTAGCATATTTTTGCATCGAACGTTGTGCTGTAGGATTGATTTATTTCAGTAGAGCATAGATTTATATGTTGTTGTTGTCTAGTCTAGTCTTGATGTCTGCCACATCTAGCCAGAACAGTCAGTTCTTTCAATAGGGTCCCATAATAGCTATTCAGAATATCGATGGAAACTCCCAAGATCTGACCTCGCTGCATTACTGTGAGATGTGGCAAACATTGGCATCTTGGCAAGGCAGTCTCATTCTGCATTCGACCCATGCATATTTGTGACCTGGTATGCGAGTCGAATAAAAACGGGAGTGTGTTACAGTATGTTGCTGAAAATTTATATAGCACCTTTCAAGCATGTCTTGAATTATTACAAACATGCTCTGAAATAATATAATGCATTCATAAGAAAGTTTTGTCCCATGTTAAAGAAATTATGAACTTAACCATCAAGTGTACATATGGCCGAGTAGTTAGAAGCCAGAGAATCTTTTCCTTTTTTCTGTCTGCTGATGTTACTGACAACTTCTGTTGTAACACCAGGGTTTCTGGCTCTGACTGACCCAAGTGGATGGTAGATAACTGAAGGTGCTACAGTGGTACCAGCAGCATCAGCATTTACCCTGTGAAAACAAATATAAATACAATATCCTACTTATGAAACAATATTCAATGCTTTCATCACAAAATAAAGCTCTGTAGCTCTGACTACCAGTGTTATTTTAGTTACAGAGAATAGAATAGGAATAATAATTATTTAATCCACAGAACGAAAACTGGAACGAAAAATAAATGTGGAACGAGAATAGAATAGGAATAAAAATTTTAATATTTTTCTAGAACGAGAACGGAATAGAATAACAATTAATTTTTAAGACGAGAACGGAATAGAATAAAAATTAATTTTTAAGCTGCCCAACCGATAATTCTAACGTTAACTAATAACTACGCGGAATGACGACGGCTCTCGATTGACGTCACGATGCGGCGCTATGATAGACTAAATCTTCTCCATATATTCTATATTCTATAAATAATATACGCTCTTTGATTCAAACTTCTGGCAACAAGAGTGAGGCACTCAGATTCCTCCATCAAACATGCTCCTGACAGCATTGCAGCAGAACTTTCTAAATACATTCAGGAAATTGAAGAACATGTCGCTGTTCCTAATCCCCTTGACTTCTGGCAGAGTAGACATTCAGTTTACCCACAGCTCGCTGTTATAGCTGAGGATTTAGTTTCAGCTAACGTATCAGAGGCGTTCGTAGAATCTTTTCTGTTGCAGGATGGATGTCTACAGGTTGCAGAAATCGATTGAGCAAATCCCTTGAGATGCGGGTGTTTTTGAAACTCAACAGTAAAATAATTGACTGGTAACTTTTTAGTGTGTCTGCTATAAACTGTTTTATTAACAGTCGCATTCACATTGTCCGACAGACATTAACCGTTCATGTCAGAACTGTGAGAACTGTAAGTGGATTTGGAAGTGGAACTACAAATAAATTTTTTTTTGAACTAGAACTGGAACTAAAATTAATTATAAAGAGGAAGTGGAACTAGAATAAGAATAACATTTATTTCTTAAGAGGAACTAGAACTAAACTGATAGCAGTGGGATAGAATAAGAACTGGAATAGAAATTAATGCTGGAACTAAAATAACACTGGTGTCTACTGATTTTATGAGTGGTTAGCTGCAAATTATTATTAAGTCAGCAACTGGAGACAACATCACAGAAGCAACAAAACTTGTAGAAAGATGGCGCGAACATGGTGAACATTAAAATAGGACACAATGGGATTATGAACCAGAACCCCCTCCTCTTCGATCTGAGGTTGCAAGTTCTATTCAGTAAACTGCAAGTTACAAGTCAGCAGGTCCTGATGATATTCCAGTGAAATTAATTATAAAGAGGAAGTGGAACTAGAATAAGAATAACATTTATTTCTTAAGAGGAACTAGAACTAAACTGATAGCAGTGGGATAGAATAAGAACTGGAATAGAAATTAATGCTGGAACTAAAATAACACTGGTGTCTACTGATTTTATGAGTGGTTAGCTGCAAATTATTATTAAGTCAGCAACTGGAGACAACATCACAGAAGCAACAAAACTTGTAGAAAGATGGCGCGAACATGGTGAACATTAAAATAGGACACAATGGGATTATGAACCAGAACCCCCTCCTCTTCGATCTGAGGTTGCAAGTTCTATTCAGTAAACTGCAAGTTACAAGTCAGCAGGTCCTGATGATATTCCAGTCATGCTGCATCTTAGAGGCTTAAGCATACACATGCCACAAATGAAACAGAACACACAGCATCTGTTGCAACATTGATGAGACATTTCTGCTGTAACGAATCGTCTTAAATAGGCATCACTAGGGTCCAGGTGGCCACTTTCTTGGGAGTAATCTTAACCGATCATTTAAGTTTCAATCGCCACATAGATAGTATATGTATTAAAGCTAACCAGTCTCTTTATGCTATACGCTGCCTAACTGCGCATAGTCTTTCTGGGCAGCGACTACATGACGTTGTCCGCGCAACCACGCTTGCCCGCCTTCTCTATGCCTCCCCGGTCTGGTGGGACTTTGCAAATGCTGGCCAGCACACTCGACTTTGTGCCTTTGTTAAGAAACTGATATGGCTCAATTACCTGCCAGCTGGCGCCGCTCCCTTTGACGCCCTCTGTGACCGAGCTGACTCCACTCTCTTTCTGGCTGTCCTTAACAATCCTAGTCATATTCTCCATAGCCTCCTCCTCCCTGTCAAGACCATCGATATCTATATTTAGACCTGGATTGCGCTAAGGGGGCGACCTGCCATCTTGCTCCTCTGAGTGTTGTCGAATGTTGACTGAAGATGCCTTGTTGTATAAACTGTTCTAATCAGCAATTTAAAGGAGCACCACAGTCGTTTCATGTGTGAGTATGCCTATTTACTGACTATTTTAGTACTGAGTGAGCGGAGTTCTGATGAAAATGTAAATAAATTCAAGTGAATACGGACTTCAATCACGCGAAATACCCATATCGCTTACACGGGTTCGCGGCTAATTCCCGAAACAGAACTTCGCCGGAAAGCTATTTTTACCCTATTCAGGATATTGGCCGGCTAATCCATAGTAGTTTTCAGTATTCGAACAAATGGCAGACAATTGTTTTCAGGAATTCAAACAATTTTGCTTATCCACCACTTTCGGGAATCGGGGATTCGGGAAGACCCCACTTACACGTCCCAAACATCATCCCAAACCATTGCATCATGCACCTTTAAAGTTGCCAGTTTCGCATCTTAATCACAATTCCTCACCCAAAATTCTTATATAGATGTATAATAAATATTTGCAATTTGTACTAACGCATATTTACTAATTGAAATTTGTGAATATGCTGAATATATCAACAGATTTCCACATTCCCACCCGGAACTGCTGAAACAGTGGGTGAACAATATGCATCGAGAAAGTTTTGCACCATCAAAGAAATCGGTCGTTTGCTCTGATCACTTTCAGCCAAGCTGCTTTGATCGAACTGGACAGACAGACTTCATCCTGGATCTGTGCCAACCATCTTTACCTTACCTGATCACCTTGTTAAGGTTTCTTTCCATACTGATTTTTCCTGCAACAACTTTTTACTTCATACCCATCTGTCAGCTATTATTTATTTAAACTGGTGAACTGAGGATAATTTAATTAATTAATTAAGAGTGACTGCAGCAAGTTGAGGCCACCATGAATAGACAGATGTCAGAATTGTGCACACCGTTAATTAATATATTTATTGTTTTGTAAAGCTGTTGTTGATTATGCTGCTATTATGAAATATAGACAATTATAAACATGGTAACATCGTTTTAGACCATGATAGTAGTTTGTATAAGTCAGCAAAGCACAGGACACCACTTAGACATCCCTTGATCCAAGTCCAGAGCCAGTCAAATATGTCAAATATGTACTTTTACAAGGAACATTGGATTTATATAGTGCATAAATTCAGTCCCAGCCCATACCTGGCACCTGAAGTGTTTACAGAGATGTGTCAAAAGCACAAGCACATTCATTTCATTTTTTTGGTAACCATCCAGAGAAAAACGCAAGGATACAATAATACATAGCACAACAGTATGTTCTGGGTTAGGGCTACCTCTGAACAGCCTATCAACCACATGTATGTTTTCCATTATCCATTGTATTCTTGATTTTATGTTGCTTGTTGCTGTGTTAGGTTGTGAAGTCTCGGAACCCCCGAAAGAGCGATTGCAGCAAGTTGAGGCTGCCATGAATACACAGATGTCAGAACCGTGTGCACCGTTAACATCGCCTACAGTTGTACTGCCTGAGAAGGATCACTCCTATTCGATAAAAGATAGTCCAAGATCTCTGAAAATTAAAATGGATGTTGTTGTTGATCGTGCTGTTGCAGTACAGAAGCGCTTAAAGTACAGCAATGCCAAAGGCAAACAATTAAACTGAACTTTCATGTCCGTCATAAATTGTTTTATTTAATAAGTTATAGCGTAATTTGTGGGGGTTACGAGAGATGGATTCTGATGCAGGTTATGGGTGCACTTGGCTCTGTGTTGTCGGTTTGGTGTGGTGTGTGTGTGTGGGTGTGGTGTGTGTGTGTTGTGTGTGTGGGTGTGTGCAGGTATATGTGTGTGGGTAGGTGAGTGTGTGTGTGTGGGTAGGCGTGTGTGGTGTGTGTGGGTGTGGTGTGTGTGCGGTGTAGGTGTGTGTGTTCTGTGTGTGTGGGTAGGTGTGTGTGTGGGTAGGTGTATGTGGTGTGTGTGTGTGTGTGTTCGTGTGAGTCAGCGGCCTGCTGGGCCTCTGGCGTGGCGTAAAACCCCGTAAGCCCTTTGTTGGCAGGTGGGCCCCTGGCGTGGCGTAAAACCCCGTAAGCCCTTAAGCTGTCTCATGTGTTGTGTGTGTGTGTTGTGTGTGTGTATGTGGGTGTTTGTATGTGTTGTGTGCGTGTGTGTGTGTGTGTGTGTAGGTGTGTGGTATGTGTGTGTGTGTGTGTGGTGTGTGGGGATGTGGGTGTGTGTTGTGTGTGTGTGTGGTGTCTGTGTAGGTGTGGTGTGTGTGTGTAGGTGTGTGCAGTGCCGTTTTAAGTCGAGTTGTTAAGAAGGGTGACAAAAATGATGTATGGCCTAAGCCCCTATTAAACTTTATTGTTTTGTTTGTTGTACCATGATAGCTTATATTTTGTCTTGTCTTTACGATGGACTCCGATTTGTGACTCCACGTTTTGTTCTTTTACCTCGTACTTTGCTTTAACAAACGTTGTACCTAATTTGTCATGAAAAATTGCTTCAGTAGGTGTCAACAAACCATGTATATTATATAATGATGCACAGGGAGCCCTAAGTAGCGGGACCTTGGTGCCTTTTTGGTTCTCCTTTTGTTTGTGCTGTACAATGTCTACTGAAATGTACATAACTGATTAATGCTCTGTACAGTGGTACAAACAATAACAAAGATGGCTTGTTTTTATTGACACAATCCACATGATCTGACATTCATGTGATTTGGTATGTGTACAATGAGCTGCTTCAGCCGCATATTCTTCCCAAGGAACAAGTGATCCCTCAAAACTGAAAACACATTACAGAGCAGTATAGGCCCTTATTGATATTATTTTTACCACTATTGCTGTTGTTGCTGCTACTACTACTGTTGCTGCTATTACTACTACCGCTACTATTATTACTGCTACTAATTTACTATTACAGTTATGCATAATATGTCCAAAATGCCAAAGTATCTTTGGTATCCATGCCAAAGCGAAAGTGGAGAAGAAATTGGTACCCCCACATTTTAGACCAAAGTTACGCCCATGAGTTTAGTAAATATACATCAAAACAGAAATTATTGTGTATGTTTTATATGTAGCTTCATGGGCTAGAGAACTGGGTGTCTGTCTTGCAAAAGGTCCAGGAGGCAGGAGAGAGGTTGTTGCAGGAGGTAAGTAAGGTCTGAAAGGGGAATGACAAAGTGTCCTTGGCTCTGACGGTGATCTCGACTATGATGGGCTGTAGAGTAGTTAGGATGCGTGTAGCTGGAGCGTCTGATATAGGAGTCCAAAGTTGCCAAATGACTTGTCACTGCCGTTATGTGATGTAATGGTAGGTGGTGGTGGTCATACCAGTCATCATTACGCGGGAATGAGGAGGTGTACGTACATTTTCCGCTGACCCCACGCTTGCATACCTGACCCCTCTACCTCTATGCGTTATGCTGTGCATAGGCTACGTACTATATGGACGCCCCTTGGTCCTTTACTAAAGAATTGTTGCTAAACAACACATACTAATTTGTACTAGTCGTAGTAAGACGACTGAACATCAATTAACGGTTGGTTAGCTTGCATTGAATGTGGAAATGCTCTTTACTTGAAGGTCTTAGTCGAAACTTTATTACAGGTATGAAACGCACAGCTAATAGAATAAGAGTAGGAAGATGGCGGAAAGGCCTGTTCGCCGACCGCGCCGATTCGTGCAGAACGAATAGGCTAAGCGCAATCCAGGTCTAAATATAGATATCGATGGTCATGACCAGCACCTATTCGCTCCGTCCCCGTGCGCATAACCGTGAGGTCCCTAGGGCTGATACACTGTCTAGAAAACATTTTATCATTAGAATGCTCTACTTAGGAATTTGAACATTAACTGGATTTAAATTAATTTTTTCTTTTCCTATTTATTTAGGATGCTTATGCCTGTGCTTGATATGTTCAGTTTCTTACACTTGTATTAACCCGTTTGTTAGCCGCAGTGCGTTTGCAGGCGGAGCATTAAAGTCCATACTTACTTACTTACTTACTTACAATAAATGCTATTGCTAAGTACACACAATGCTATCTATGCCTGTAGAGCATGTGCATCAACGCATGTATAAACTGACATCAACATAATGCATAGCATCCGTGTTTATGAGCTGCTTTTATAGCCTGCCCTGCCAGCTTCCATCCTGACCAAGCATGCCTGTACATGTCCGTTGCACATTGTGCAACCTGCACTGACTGCAAGCCTGGCATATGTGGTCTAAACAAAACAGCTTAATTTATGGCCAACATATTTAGTAGGGCTGTACCGAATAGGTGATTATCACTATTCGGCCGAATACGAATAATTGGACCAACTATTCGGCCGAATACGAATACGAATACGAATAGTGTACAAAATAGGTCTACCAACAATAGTCAAAATTTCAAAAGTAAGCAAAAGTTTCAATTCAGTAAATATATTATATAAACTAAAAGTAAACAGTTAACTACATGTAATTTTTGCATCCTTCTGCCAGTCTGTGTACAACTAGGAATGGAACTAATTTAAGTAAACTTAGAAATTGTCACTTACAGCTCAGTTAACGCATGAATGCTGCGTTAGCTTTCAAGAACACCAATCGTTCCATATACCGAATACTTATTTGGCCCACTATTCGGCCCCGAAGCGAATATGAAGCGAATATTCGGTACAGCACTAATATTTAGTAGACTGAAAATGCAAGAGGAAATCACAAAATAGATGATTTAAAAAAGGTACAAGATAGGAAAATTTAAAGATGATTTTCTTGATCAACAGCCCAAAGTCCATAAGGCACACCCAAGTGTTCAGGAAGCAAAATCTTCATTGTTCATTGTACTCCATCAGACCTTTTTATATTTTATCAAAACGCTTCATGTCACCACAAGTGATCATATTGCTACAGTGACAGAAAATTTTAATGCTTCATTTATTCTCATTGCAGAGTGACCTTGTTCATTAAAAAATATTTTTATTATATTAATAATAAATGCAGGTATACTAATGAAAAAGTCTTACTGATGTGAGTTTGTGCTATATTCCACATGATCAGCAGAAGAGGAGAAACTGGTAGAAAGCAGTGTGATGAATGTACCACCTGGCTGAGACACCATTACATATGCTCCTCCATCACCACACTTATTTACTGTCATTGAACCAATCTACAAAAATCGGAAACAATCTAGTACAAAACTTGAATCATAATTTCCTCATCAAAATTGTCACTGTCATCATCATCGTTATCGTCATCACCATCATCATCTTCATCATCACTGAATTGAATGGACATATAATTGAAAACCAATCAAAATTGATATTATTCCAGAATGAGGGACTGATCACTGCAAAGCTTCCATATTACATTGTGGAGTTACACATCAGGGTAACAACCATGTGTTGCAGAACGAAGAGATTTATAACCAGGTAATGATGACAATGGAATACATAGTGCCCTAAGGTAGGATGGAGCACAACTGGCCTAACAGCTATGCATCAGCATCTTCGCATGAGCAGCCAATGCAGTTCATCCTGCACATAGCTAGATGCAACTAACAATACTTCAGAATCCAATAACTTAACGAAGCTGCAAAGTTTAAAACAAATTGATGTTAATTAACCCAAGAGAGAGGGAGACCTGCATAAATTGCATTACCCATTATAGTCAACCCTAGTTCCTAAGAATAAGGCACGCAGCAGAGCGCAAGATGAGGTCAAGGCAGTTTAGGCATGCAGACGGGAGGTCAGAGCAAAGGGCGAGGCAATAGCCGAGACGAGCTGTGACAAAAGAATGCACAAGAGTAGTTGCAGCTCCTGTTGACAGAGAGCGAGCGACGTTCACAAATGTCCGATTTGCCAAGAATAAGCCACTTACACTTGTTTATAGATGCCATTAGGGACTGTTTAATATTAACTGGGCCTTCTCCGTCGCTGGACCATGTTGCTGGAATGGCCTTCCACCCAAGGTCCATTCTGTGCCATCAATTGAAGCATTCGGGTCCCGGCTCAAGTGACATCTCTTTACCAAGGCACATCCTTCTGCTGAACAGGACCGGGTGCTGTAGGTGGTGTCTGTACAGCGCCCTTGTATCGGCATGGTCACGTTATGGCACTCTAGAAACTGTCCGTGTTATTATTATTATTATTATTATTATTATTATTACTACTATTATTATTATTAACCTATTGGTTTCTTTAAGTAGTTTTACATATCCAAATATATTGAACCGCCATCATACATAGGCAAAAGTCACACAAAAAATCCCATACTTCATGATTTTCATGGCATTTATTGAATAACTTTTCCTTTATAAAATCTGCCAATACCTTGTTGTAGTACTCATCAAATCAGAAACCTGCGCATAGCCCTGGGCCTTGCGGTTTTCTGACTTGATACTAGATACGCCAACAAGCATTAATACTTCATCCGTGGGTATCTCATTCACGTCAATAATATCAGGCTCGGGCTCACTATGTAACAAATTTTTTAGTTTTGTTTTGCTGTTGTTTTTAATGTTTCTGTATTAAGTTTGACGCGCTAAATACGAATATCACATTAGTTTTTGTGTATCATCAACAGTGCTCATAGAAACTAAGAAAATATATTGACAACATATACAAGACAAGCTATTCTGTTATTACGCATGCACAGAAATTATATGGTGCATACATAATACTGAGGTAACAACAACAGTTTACCATCAAGAGTTACTACAAGTGACTCTTTCAAAACCTCAGAAGTGTATGTTGGAACGTCTTTGTTAACAGGAACGAGAGGATCATGCTTCACATTGCGGGTACCTGGCTGCAAGTCTTCTCTGGCTGGCCATTTTCGCTTCACAAAGTGATTGGATTTATCTCTGCTGTCCCATAAACACAGGAAACAAGGATACTTAGTGTATCCACCCTGCAGTCCAAGCAGAAACCCCAGCATCTTGAAATCGTCACAAAGATACCACTTGTAATCATCATATTTGATCTTCTGTAGCAAAGTTTTCATGTTTGATAATCTTCTTTCAGGTGTACAGAATGACCAACAGGGATGGAGGGATGCTGGTTGTCATTGTGAATAAACACTGCCTTCAGACTTCTTGCAGAGCTATCAATAAAGAGATGCCACTAGTCTTGTTGGTGTCTGATACCTATTCCTTCAAACAATACCATTATGTCTATACAGTTAATGTTCCTGGCTGCGGTGTGCCATCCAGTTTTCTCCAATAAATGAATATATATATATAGATATATATATATTGTTAGGATCCCATGACTGACTAGTTCTAGGATGGGTAACAGTCCTGCTTGACTGGTTTCCTTTGGCTAATAAGAGACCTCTACTGAGGAAAGATCTATTATATAAGGATAGAGAATAGGGTGTGTGGGGGAAGTCTCTGATGATACTGCCGACTGGGCGTAGTCTTGTCCGAGTACTTCCTGTGTTCGCATGCTAGTTAAGCTAGTTTCGTGAGGCTTTACACCTGTGGTGTTTGACGTATTTCTACGCGTCTACTTTTCTGGTCGTCAGCCTGTTGCTGCATTGAAGACCAGGTTTTCGTTGGCGTTCTTCCGTGAGTGATGAACGAACCGTTTTCCACCGTCATCTACGGTTGGGTAATGTATCGATAATTATTTTGTTTGATATTTTTGTTTGGAGAATTATACCTGTTAAAATAGACAAACGAGTTTCTTTGAGGTGTTATTAGGTTGAACTCGCTACATATGAGGGCTCGCGGGATTTTTTTTGCGCTCTAATTTAACTCTTGAATACGAATTTCTATCGTTAATGAGAAGTTAGAATTTTAGGGGCGTATCTGTGTGGAAATTGAAAAAATGGAAACACCGGAGGCAGCAAAAATGTTGCAGGTGGAGGATGTGTTTGAAATGAAACAAGATGAATTACGTTCTGAATTAGAGAAGTTGGGACAAGACGTGAAAGGTCTTACGAAATTACAAATGCAAAAGGCATTGTCTAAATTGTTAACTTCGCCATATTCTTCTCCAAAATCAGAGTTGGGGGTTCAAGCTAAAATTTTGAAATTGAAATTGAAAAAAGAACAGGACGAAATTGCACGTACACAGCGCAGAGAAGACAGAGAAGCTGAGAGACAGTTTGAGCTTGAGAAATTGAAATTACAAATACAGGCGGAGGCAGAAGCAAAGAAGGAACAAGCAGTTAAGGAAGCTGAAGTTCGGAAGGAACAAGCAGAATTAGAATTGCGAAGACTAGATAAAGAGGCAGAAGCAACAGAAAGAAAATTACGGAGAGAAGCAGAAGCTAAGAAGGAAGAAGCAGAAGCTAGGAAGGAACAAGCTGAAGCTAAGAAGGAACAAGCAGATAAAGAGGCAGAAGCAGCAGAAAGGAAATTACGGATAGAGGCAGAACTTTCAGAAAGGAGGCTGAGGGTAGAGAACGAAAGGTTGTCTATGGAAAATGAGGTTAAGAAAAGTCAGATGGAAGCAGCTGAGAGGAAGTTACAAATGGAATTGGTAGAAAAGGAAAAACAGAGACAGCATCAATTGAGAATGAAGGAATTAGGAGGTTCCGTTGAAAGGCTTACAGTAGGTGACTTCGACGAGGTAGCACAGGGTTTCAGTGAAGAAAATGCAGAAAGGACTGGACGTACGACAAAATTTAATATTGGGTCGGCTGTGAAATTAGTACCTCGGTTTGACGACACAAATTTGGAACATTATTTACAGTCGTTTGAAAAACCATGGAGCTACATCAATTTCCGAAAGATAAATGGTCGTCGTTAATTCACACGAAACTCACGGGGAAAGCTTTACAAATTTTCGGCGAGCTCTCCTTGGAACAATGCAAGGATTATGACATTCTGAAAAATGCTTTGCTTACGGCTTATGCAAGAGTGCCAGAGTTTTATCGGAAAAGGTTTCGAGCGCTGCAGAAGGGTAGTCTTGAAACGTATTCCAATTTTGCATATCGTTTGAATATTCCGTTTAAGAGTTGGCTGGAGGGAGAAGGAGCATTGGCTGATTTAGATAAGGTTTTGGAAATTTTCAAACTGGAGCAATTTGTGAATTGTCTACCTGTGGATTTACATCGTTGGGTGATCGAACGTAAAGTAACGTCACTTTCAGAAGCAGCACGAATGGCTGATGAATATGATATGCTGTACAAACCTTTCAAGAAAGAAATGGTAGCACCTGTGAAATTTGAAAAGGGATGGGCAAATGACACCGATAATGTGAGACGAGGCGGAGGTCAAAATTCTTTCGGCAGCCCTAGGACTAATAGTAGGAATTATACAAGTGCGTTTGGCACACCTGTTTCTTGTGCATACTGTCATGCGAGAACGCATACGATTCCAAATTGTGAAAAGCTGAAAGCAAGAAATTTGGCTAGAGCGAGCACAAATTATCCAGATAATAACATTGGATTGGTAGATGTACATTCGGGCAACTCGACGATAAATCAGCAGTACAGACCGTTTGTTAAGACTGGAATTGTGTACGGACGACACGGTTCACAGCGTCCGGTGGTGCTACTGAGAGACTCGGGTGCATTACAGTCGATAGCTAGTAAGGATGGGCTTAATTCGTGTGATTATGTCTTCACGGGTGAAGATAGATTGATTCAGGGAATTGTAGGTGAACCTGTTTCTGTCCCGTTAATCGAAATTCAAGTGGAGAGTGAGTTTGTTTCGGGAAATATTCTTTGTGGGTTGGTGGACAAATTGCCAAAAGGAATAAATATTCTCATTGGAAATGATTTAGTTCAGAATGAACCGATAGATGTAGAGGTTGTTACGAGGGCTCAGAGTAAAATAGGGACGACGGTGCAGTCGAGCGTGGCGAGACAGGACGCTGTAGACATTGACGCTCCTTTAATTAAGAATTCTGATGTGATCGACTCTGTCGACTTGGACATAAGTAATTTGTTTACAGAATTTGATGAGAGTCGTGTTGAATGTTCGGGAATTTGTTCGAGAGACAGATTAATTGAATTGCAACGCAGTGACGAATCTTTCAGTTGTCTTTTTGATTTAGCGCTTTCACCTGATAGAAGTGAACGTTCGTTTTACGAGGTGCGTGATGGAGTCTTGGTTCGCGTGTGGAGAAGTGTTTTGGAGCCTGAAGGTTTCGGTAGAACGCAAGTACTCGTTCCAATTTCTTTGAGGTAAAAGATAATTCATGTAGCGCATGATGTTCCTTCGAGTGGACATTTGGGAACACAGAAAACTCTTGATAGAGTCTTGAGGCATTTTTATTGGCCTGGTATTTTTAAGTACGTCAGAGAGTATTGTCGTACTTGTGACATTTGTCAGCGTCTTGGCAAGGGAGCTACAAAAGCTCGAGCGCCTTTGATTAATTTGCCGGTTATTAATAAACCGTTTTCCAGAATTGCTTTGGATGTAGTTGGTCCTTTGGAGACTTGTGATAAGTCAAGAAACAGATTTATCTTGACGATGATGGATTTGGCTACGCATTTTCCGTTTGCGTTTCCGCTGAAGGTGCACACAGCGGCGGAGGTGGTGAAAGTGTTGATTTCGGTTTTCACTACGTTTGGTTTTCCTGATGAGGTTTTGTCAGATCAAGGTTCTGAATTTATGTCAGAATTAATGCAATTGATGATAAATGAATGTCAGATAGTGCATTTAAAAACAAGTGCATTTCATCCTCAGACAAACGGATGTCTGGAGAAATTTCATCATACTTTAAAAGATATGTTGAAAGCGATAGGAGAAACTTTTCAGGGTGATTGGGACGAAATTCTGCCTTGGGTTCTCTTTGCTTATAGAGAAGTTCCAGTTCAGGGTTTAGGATTTTCTGCGTTTGATTTGATGTTTGGCAGGGATGTGAAGGGGCCCTTGCAAATGATTAAACACAGCTGGATAAGAACTGATGTTGTACCAGAATTAAAGAAGACGAATCTTATCGATTTTGTCTTAAATCTTCGTGAGAAGATTAAGGCATCGTTACAGATTGTGAATGACAATGAAATGGTACTTAAGTCTAAGTCAAAAGAATGGTATGACTTGCATGCGAAGTCTGTGAATTTTGAGAAAGGTGACCAGGTATTACTTTTGTTGCCTTTAATTGGGAAGCCTTTGGAGGCAAAGTATTGTGGTCCCTACCAAGTGTTGAAAAGACTGGGTGAGGTTGACTATCTCGTCGGTACTCCAGATCGGAGGAAAACGAAACGGGTGGTACATGTCAATCTCATGAAGAGATATCTACCACGGCAAGGGGAGCAGGTGTTGGTTGTTGACAGTGAACCTGAAGTGAATGTTTTGGTTGCTGGTACAGACAAGTCTACTTCAATTGTGGATTCTGTGATGATGGATCATTTGAATCAGAGTCAAGTTAAGGATTTGACATATGTGTTGTGCAAATTTCAGAATGTGTTTAGTGACAAGCCGGGGAAGACAACTTTGGTGTCTCATGATGTCAAGTTGCTGGAGGGAGTGAGACCTATGAGGCAATCACCGTATCCGCTTCATCCAGACAGGTTAAAGGTGGTAAATAAGGAAATAGAAGAGTTGTTGCAATCGGGGATTATTGAAGAATCTGAGAGTCCGTGGGCGGCGCCAATAGTTTTGGTTCCGAAGCCTGATGGTACATTGCGATTGTGTACAGATTTCAGGAAACTGAATTCAGTCACAGTTCCTGATCCGTTTCCTATGCCTCGAGTGGAAACACTCATAAACAAAGTTGGTCAGGCAAAATTTCTTACGAAATTAGACATGACGAAAGGATATTATCAAATTCCTATAGCGTCATCGGCAAGGGCTTTGACAGGTTTTGTGACGCCTAATGGTCATTTCCAATGGAAATACATGGCTTTTGGGCTTCGAAACGCGCCGAGTTCATTTAGTCGGTTGGTTAAGAAGGTTTTTGCAGGTTTAGAGTCTTTTTGTGATGCTTACTTGGATGACGTCATTATTTTCAGTATGACTTGGTTTGATCATATGGATCATTTACAACAAGTGTTGCAACGGGTGGAGAAGGCTAAATTAACATTGAACGTAAAAAAGTGTACTTTTGCTGACGCTGAGGTGGATTTCTTGGGTCATCATGTGGGTCGAGGGGTAGTGTCGCCACGTGCACAAAAGGTGGAAGTGATGATTAATTTCCCAACTCCTACTAACAAGAAGCAGTTACAGTCTTTGTTTGGGTTGGCAAGCTATTACAGGAAATATTTGCCACATTTTTCTGATTTAACTAATCCTTTAACAGAGATTTTGAAGAAGGGAAATAAATTTGTGTGGTCGCCGAAGGCTGAACAGGCTTTTGTTGACTTGAAATCAAGGTTGGCGTCGAAACCAATTCTTAAACCGCCTGATTATAACAGACCATTTTTGGTTGCTGTTGATGCTTCGCAGGTGTGTGTTGGAGCGTGTCTATTCCAGATATACGATGGAATCGAACATCCGGTGTGCTACTACAGTCGGAAGTTACGGAAGCACGAAATACGCTACTCAACGGTGGAGAAGGAGGCTTTGGCATTGGTCATGGCTGTACGGACTTTTTCCGTATACTTCGGTTCTGCGCCTGTGGTGGTCTTTACGGATCACAGTCCTCTCACTTTTATTAATTCGATGGCGAACTCGAATGATAAATTACTCCGATGGAGTTTGGAACTCCAAAAATATACTTTGGATATTCGGCACCGTTCAGGGAGAGACAATTACCTTCCGGACTTGTTGAGTCGACCATCGATGATTGCCAGTGGGTAATCGTGTTTAGGGCTGACGTACATGGACGTCTAGCGTGTATAGTTTAAATGATTTTGTGTGAAATGATTTGTTGCATAGGTTATGCTTTGATTTTGATATTTGTTGCACTGTGCATGTTAATTGTAAGTTAGTTAAGTCAGAAACCCTTCTGGTTTCTGCCTTGCATGGACGTCCCGGGGTATGTTAGGATCCCATGACTGACTAGTTCTAGGATGGGTAACAGTCCTGCTTGACTGGTTTCCTTTGGCTAATAAGAGACCTCTACCGAGGAAAGATCTATTATATAAGGATAGAGAATAGGGTGTGTGGGGGGAAGTCTCTGATGATACTGCCGACTGGGCGTAGTCTTGTCCGAGTACTTCCTGTGTTCGCATGCTAGTTAAGCTAGTTTCGTGAGGCTTTACACCTGTGGTGTTTGACGTATTTCTACGCGTCTACTTTTCTGGTCGTCAGCCTGTTGCTGCATTGAAGACCAGGTTTTCGTTGGCGTTCTTCCGTGAGTGATGAACGAACCGTTTTCCACCGTCATCTACGGTTGGGTAATGTATCGATAATTATTTTGTTTGATATTTTTGTTTGGAGAATTATACCTGTTAAAATAGACAAACGAGTTTCTTTGAGGTGTTATTAGGTTGAACTCGCTACAATATACATATATATAGACACACCCCAATAAATGTATATATATATATAAATAGACACACCCCAATAAATATATATATATGTTGTAACTGCTTCTGCTAGGCTCATCGCTCGACTCCCCCGGTTTGCCCATATCTCTACTTACATGCTTGATGTCCTTCACTAGCTCCCTATTGCTGTGCGCATCCGATATAAGATCCTTTTCCTTGTCTCTAAATCTCAGCAGCCTACTGCCCCGAAATATCTCTCAAACTATCTGCGAAAACCGCTATCTGCATCTTCTTCTCGCTCATTGCGCTCTGTAAATCGGCTTGATCTCTTTGTTCCCAGGGCTAAAACTGCCTTGGCCCAGCATCGGGCGTTTGCTGTAGTGGGTCGCACGATCTGGAATGACCTTCCTCCTGTGCTCAGGGCCAAACTAATGACTGGCTTTTCCTCATCGGTGTCGCGTTCCCTAAAGGCATTTTTCTGTTTTGCCGGGGCTTCTGTCCTGAGAGCGCCTCTGAATAGTTATTCTGCGAGAGGCGCTTTATAAATTTCTAGATACAATACAATAAAAAAATATATTCACTTATTGGGGTGTGTCTTAAATTGCAAGTTTCAAAATTAATATTGGCCAGGTTATTTTTGGGTTCCACCTTGAGAAACATTAACATTTGTCAAATTATATGAAAATCGTAATAGATTTAGAACTTGCGCAAAGCCTGGGAAGAATTATTACTTAGAAAGTAATGTGATACATTGTAATTTTCAAAGATCCAAACAATTTCAACACTTGAACATAAAAATTAGGCAAAAACAAACAAAGAACCTTGAGTTATTTGTCCCTTTAGTGCTTTTTGGAATTTGTTTTGGATGGTACTCGACCACTTGAAGAACAAAATTGCTACTCTTCCTCATTTCGGACCAGGGTTTCATTGAAGGACTGCGTGAGAGCCACTCCTCCGCCACATCGTTTGTCACACTAAGGACGGATAAGATGCATTTTGCCTCACTGTATGGTTGTTCTGACTCCCATTGTTGCCAGTATTGATCAAGAAAAGCGTCGCTCAATAACCAAATCCAAGGATCTGGAAAAGTTTGGTGGTAGAAATAGTGAAGAAATGGGGTAGTGCTTTTGTAGGTGGATAATGTATGTGAGGAAGTCTCTGGGGTTCGTCGGATCCCTGACTGTTGCGCAGGCTGTAGACCATGTGCTGTTTTTCGTCGACGGTGACTGAATTGTCAAGAAGGCTGAGGCCAACCAAAGTCTCCGACAAATACCAAAGGTGTCGGGAAAATGCTGCTATGGCGACCTGTGAGACTTCCTCATCTGGGTAAATATGGATTGCCTTCAAGAATTTAAGATTGTTCCTTATGGCATTGAGCGACATACAGGTGAACCAGTAGGCCTACTTCATGTAGGTTATGGTGATGCGGAATCCCACACGCGCAGTGAAATGCCTCTGGGTAACTGAACTTTATTCCTTTCGGTAAAATTCCTCCTAGGAAACTGACTGTTAGTTCTAGTAGCTCTTCATAGTCGTCTCTGTGGTGTTGAGCATTCAGTTGCTGCAGTGCAAAGGTGATGACATTTTCTCGCATTTCTTTGACACGCTGTGCTGTGTCTTTGTCCTTCATTGCTGTGCGATACTTGGCCTGATCGATTTGCGGGCCAGAATTCAAGGAAATGAATGAAGAGTTTCAATTTTGAAGACCTTACAGAATGATGCAGTGAAAACATCTCATCTAGAACAATTTCAGAAACATAATGTCGACAGGCGAGGTTCAAGAGGTCCATTCCTAATTTCGTTTCCATGATTGATGCATATGCCGCCCTTGCAACCCTTTACTTGCCATTGTGTTGAAACACATGACCACGATTCTGTCTTCCAAACCCCAACTTCTGATCTCGGCCAAATACGCATCTGCCGTCATGGCAGCAGTCCCAGATTGGAGTCTGGGGACGGCCAATAGCTTGTTCACATACTTACCAGATGCATGGTGGACATTCTGATACAGCCAGCTGCTGCTCTGTTGTTGGGCTGTCGCAAACAATTTCATCGTCACAAGTCCCGGTTGGTCGGTCGAGAACAAGCAGTGGCGATTGGATTTGATCGCTTCTTACGTGGCACAAGTCCATATTTGGTATACCATTCTTTCAGGTTATCCAACTTTCCTTTGCTGATGTCCATCAGGCAAAGAAATGTGTCGCAACAAATTCGCTTGGGTTCACAGAAGAAACAACAAATATGGTTCTTGCGATAAAATTATTCTTCTGCCTCATGCAAAGCATGTTTTCAGTAGCATTGATACTACATGACAGAATTCCCAGTAGTGCCAGGTCTTTTTCGTATGATGTCATATCTTGCATGTTCATTTGTATGGTTTTCTATGTCTTCCGGCATAAACTGTTCGATACAATGCTGACCACCAAACAGCTGGCATTGGCAATGACACTTCTTCTCTGCAATGGATATGAACTTGAAGCTTTTTCAACCGCCGTGTTCAGTTCATCAATGTTGGAAACTTCATCAGATGAACTTAAGCCATCAAAAGGTGCATTGGCTGCTTCACACCACAAAGTTCCATTGAGGAATTAGCAATATCTGTGTCATGAGCTGTAATCAACAAAACAATATCGTGTAATGCTAAACCACAAAAACATAATGTTTATTCAGTGATACCAACACAAATTTATACTTTGCAATGTCTCAGTTTATTTAAAGTTTTTAAACATGGCCTCCAACATTTGTTTAGAAACATTAATGTTAAGGAACTGTTAGGAATTGTATTTCATGAATTACTATACTTAAAAAATGACGCAAAGTAACCACCTGAAAAATACAATTCACGATGAAAATTGGAAACCGTTCAGTAGGGTGGTTCTGACTTACATGGAAAAAAATTAAAACTGTTTTTTCTTGAGTTTCCGCTTTGAGTTGTGTTCCAATGAATATAAAAGAAATTTGTACAAAGTTATAGAACATTATCTTGTCATTTAGGGGTAGCTCAATAACATTTAAATTTGACATAAAAGTATTTTAAAATAAATTTTTCAATTTTCAATCATTTTTAATATTTTTCTTACCTAATGAAACAACAATGTTTAATTGTTGTTATTATTTAGTGAACAAACTGTTAAAGTAGTAGTTCTACATAATTTCAATTAATTAGTATGACTTTATGTTATTATGCAATAATAATATAATGGCTCACAAATCATTTGCTGAAGTTTATTTTGACTTAAGCATTTCTTTCTTGCATTCTGGGAAGTTGCATCTATGATCATGCACTACTTGAAACAGATATTTCTTTGTAATTATGGAATTGTACTCTTCAGTGGGTTTTTTTCTGGAAAAAAAGGATCCTGAACGGAACAATAGGTTCCGGAACGGAATAATTATGGGCCGGCTGAAATCCCGAGGAAAACGGGATTTGGGGTTGGGAGGGGTCTCAGTAAACACTGAAAACAGTTTAAAACACTGAAATTAGATTAAAATGACTAAATTATTGTTTTTATTATTAAGATAAATAAATAATTTTTTATTACCTAAAAAAGGTGCCGGAACGCCGTTCAGGCGCGTTCCGGCTGAAAAAAAGCACTGGTACTCTTCTACTCTTCAATCTTTCAGCATTGTCATTTACAACTTCCAGATGATGAATAATTTCTTAACTTTATAATCATCTCTAAGTTCCCAAGTTTCAGGATCGCTTTTCAGGAAATCACTAGAGATTCTTAGCCGGTCAAAAAAATAGCATGGAGGTCATTGTATGTTCATTCTATGTTTATGACCACAGATTTCTGAACATCTACCTGTATTCTCTTAGGAGGATCATCTTGGCCTGGTCGCTCATGATGCAAAGGTTTCACCATTGCTCGTTTGGACTTGGCTGTCAATGCCAAATAAAAAAATGCCAAAGCCACGAGCTCCTCACTAAGGTACCACAGATGACCTGCACATTTATTGCTGGCTACTTTGGAAAGAGCACGATTTTCTTTTTGATAGCTAACCAGAGTTTTCAGTAAGCAGCATAAATCATTCCAGCAACAATGTAGCAACAGCGGCTGCCTGTGCTTCTCCTGAGACAGAATGTAGCTTGGTAACTTCAAGAAGTTGGCTTTCCCCAACATCAGATAAAATGACAGGTACTAAGACGGTCAACCAAATGTTTGCCTGTCAGATCCGGAAGGAGTTATCATCCAAGTGCACAACCAGTCTAGATGATGTAGTTGTTTTAAATATATCTTTAATTTCTTAACAGTTTCTTCTCGATATTGTTCTCGTTCCCATGTACTGAAGAACGGCTGATTTTCAACTAGTCTAGATTGTGGCCTAGACTATATAGCTGCAGCTGCTAACACATATGTTGCCTTCCTATCACTTAACTTTGTTCTGTATAAAGCTGCTGCCAGACTTGGTGTCACAATATTTGTTGTTAGTCGCTTTTTTAAGGAGTTTTCCATTTAACTAAATTTACATTTTGACTGGCACCATCTTCGCATTTTTCAGTTGAATCATCACTATTAGAGGTTTCAAGAATAATTTTCTCATTCATGGCTTCCAAATATTGATCTTCTTTCTGCTTTCTCTCCATGCTTGATTTTTGTCTTTTAGATGCCCTCATTTCTTTTGAAGTAAGTACCATATCAACTGCATGGTTCCATACAACAATGGCGACCTCTTTCTCTTTGGGGAAGCAGACACTCTTTATCCTCTTAGATTTCGATTATGTTTAAGGCATCCAAGTGAGCAATGTGAAACAAATTATCTAAGGCATCAACAAATTCTGTTTCATTTCTTTTGTTGCTGAGGCTAAGTTTTCCTGTTAACATTTGTCTTTACTTTGATCCAATAATAATATTCGTTACTGTAATCGTAAAACTGAAACTATATCTTTTGGATGCACAGTAATTAGGCTATGTTAGACAAGCTTTGACAACTTCAACTTCATTGAGCTACCTCTAAATATTGCTCAAATCAGCTCATATTTGGCCAGATTTATTTTTGTATGTACTAGAACAAGATAATAAGCGGAAATAATCACATTTAAAAATTTCAGATTTCAGAACCACCCTACCGTTCAGTCAATAAGAACTCCAACAGAGAATGATCTTACTACAGTCAGAGGAAGAGGCACAACCAAAAACTTATGTTTGTTCATGTAACACCCAACAATAAATTATGCTTTGCAATGCCTCTTTAATGCCGGTATAGTTTCGAGCTAAATGACATCAAGGGATCCCTTGAAAACACCTCAATATATTTAAAACAATCAATCAAAACGGCCCTTTAAATCATGCGGCGTGTAGCCATAAATGGACATTTAAATGAGCCAACACGGTGAAACATTATTTGCAGGATGATGACATTCGAAGATTAATGGACGAGTGGTTGTCTGGCGACGAAAGTTCTGGTATCTCTGATGAAGAAAATGTTTCCGACGGATAGCAGGAGTCAGATGGTGAGCAAATGAAGTAAATGAAGACTGAAATTAACACCGAATTTGACGGTGATTACATCCAGTCTTGTTGTCCTCGAGACCAAGGTCTTGGTCTCGAGTGCACTCGAGTTCGTTTTTAAAAGTCTTGGTCTTGGTCTTGAGGTTCAAGGTCTTGGTCTTGGTCTTGAGGTTCAAGGTCTTGGTCTTGGTCTTGAGGTTCAAAGTCTTGGTCTTGGTCTCGCAAGACCAAGACCAAGACCGGCTGTCAATATGAACAGTCATTTAACAGAACTCAAGAATTCTGTATCAAGCCTGCTTGCATCATACGACCAATATCTATGGATGGATACAAGTCTTGTTGGTCAGGAAAACCCATTGGCAGCAGCAACAGTTATTCTGTATCAGACGGTATGATAAACCATGGGAAGATTTCAAAAGGATTCACTATCTGTACATTTACATCCAGTGCTTGAAAAGCTTCTGTGTGTGTGTGTCAAGTTTGGTTAAAGTTTTAAAACATATCTGCAACGTTTGTTTATAAACATTGATTTGAAGGAAACTTGTCAGGAATTCTATTTTGCAAATTATTATACCCAAAGAATGTTGCAAATTTAATCACCTGTAACATACAATTCATGAAGAAAACTGGAAACTGTTCAGTCAATAACGCAATTCAACAGACATTAAAATAATCTAATCGCGTCAGAGGAAGATGGCAGAAGCTGCACATCAAAGTTATCACAAATCAATCCATCAGATTTGTCATCAGTCTCTCCATTTGTATCTGAGTCATCTCCCTGCACAAGCACAATTAACACATTCACATTACAAGAAAGACTGGTACAAAAGCATGTCACATTAATTTTCTTAACACCTGAAATTATAACTATTTCACACCATTAAATTCACATTACCTGATAAAAATGACAACAACTTTATCTCCCGAAAAGGCCTACTCTATAAAACATCTAACTATTTTAGCCACTGATACTGTTTTTACATGTATACTGTCTTTGTGGTGCAGTGATATCCCATCGCGTTTGTGTCGACGGGGACTTGCAATAAACGAATATTTGATTTAATTTGATTATTATTTTCTGTGGCAGCTGACAGAAGTATGTAGCGTCAGGTATATGCCATACAACTGCTGTTAAAACTGAGGCTTCCTGTAATTCGTGGGACGTGGTGGCTCAGTGGTAAGTTCGGCGCCTTGTGACCGAAGGGTTGCAGGTTCGAATCCCACTCTAGCCGCTGCGTACGGACCTTGGGCAAGTCCTTCACTCGCAATTGCTCGTGGCGCTTCGGCGTGAAAATTCCGGCACAGTATCAATGCTGTAGTCGGGAGCGCCTCTGAGTAGTAGTTGACTTCGAGAGGCACTATAGAAATATCCGGAATAAATAAATAAATAAAATTCAGTAAATGTTCATCCAATCAATTATAAGCCAACTTGTATGATGATCCACTTGTGCCAATGTACACATAGCTTCAAAAGATGGTACAAATTACGACGTACAACCATCTGTAAAATCAGACGCTTACCTTGGAATCGATGAAGTATTCTCGCATAACATCTGCGAGATAGTTGTCTGTCACGCCATGTCTGTTTGCATCATTCAGCAACTGGGCAATTTTGCGTTCCATTCTTTTTACCAATAATTACAAACTTTGAAATGAAATCGTGTAATTAAAATACCAGCGAGCACAAAATTCACAAACTATTTTTAAAGCCCAGCACATGCTAGAACGCATGTGCAAACCAGCACAGGGCTGTCAAGAGACACGCATAGCAACGCAGTCGGTTTTTGGTACATTAATTATTCATCTTTATAGGTTAATTTATTTTCAACCAATCATGATGCTCAATTCACTATGTAGACCAGACCCTGACCTTTCTAACCATATGTCTAACAATATATCTCCATATGGAATCATCTCCCATTGCAGTCACACCTGTTGCCTAAGAATAGTTAGCTTATGTTTTACAAGTTACTTAAGTCCAGTTTATACTGCCATGGTTGGGCTGGGACCACTTCTAAGTAGGTAACTTGAGGGGGCACTAGATTAAATTTTCAAAATGAATGAATGAATATATAACATTGATGGCTTCCCTCTAGTCGACTCTAAATGCTACCCCTTGAAAAACGGTCAAAATCATGTTTATTTGCGCAATTGTTTTATGCAGGGCTCATTAAAACTCTCGTTTTATAAACAAGAGTTTATTGTAGGGTTTTTTGGTACCTATAATGTTCTAAAGACATTTTAACACTTGAATTTAATGAAAATGAAATTTGCGTTTCAGAGTCAAAATTCGCAGTTTTTGGCGTGTTCCTTGTAATTTAACGTGTGCGACAAGCTCCTAGTTTTGGGATGGCGGATCACATATATATTTTTGGTAGAAGAAACACTGAACATGCAAAAAATCCCTTGGCTTTTCCAATAGTTCAAGTTTTCTATACAAGCAGCTGTTTTAAAAGTGTTATTTCTGTTTATAGATTTGTATGAGTAGTATGCCAACTAAGAGTTAAGTAAGTAAGTAAGTAATAAGTAAGTAAGTAATCTTTTATTAGTATAAGACAAACGCTCATACTTTACAACAATACATACAAAAGGATCACAATATCAGTAACACTGTAAGACAGTTTAAACACAAGCAATTCTATATAATGTCTTATTTACATACATATACATTATACAGTATTATAAACAATAAACGATAGTGTCTTATTTACATACATAGGCCTATCTATAACTAAAGTTATGATCTAAGCCTTACATTCTAAGGAACATAAGCATTACTATGGTCTACAAAAAGAGCCAGTTTAGATATCAGAACAGGTACTAGAACCAGCATTAACCCAGTTTTTATACTTGTACAGTGAGCGAATGATGAAGGATTTCTTATGTAGCAATGTATTAAAGTGCGGTAATTCAAAAGCATGTCCCCTTTTTCTTAAGTTGAATTTATGAAGGTGCTCTGCAGGCAGTAATTGGTGAAGACAGTGTTGGGGTGACTGGATGCTTTTGAAGAACTTCAATTCAATTTTTTCACAAATCTTCTCTAAAGTTAAACCATCACCACTAAAGAGGTTACTGCGCCCAGCCCTGCGCAAAAAAGATTCAATTTTTCCACCCAGTTCAGCCGACAGGAATCCCCCCCAAGATGGTATGGCATACGTTAGTCGGGAGACTACAAGGGCTTGAAAAATGTTCTTTAGTTTGCTGGGAGGCATTCCTTGAGATCGGAGGACTTTTAGGGGGTATAGGCGTTGGCTGCATATCTTCAAAATAAATGAAACATGGTCATCAAATTTTAAGTCTTCTCGAAAAAGAACACCCAGCAATTTGACAATTTTTACTCTTTCAACATTGCTGATAGGATCCGGAAGAGATAAGTGTCTTGGATTCGGTCTATGAAATACAATTTCTTTAGTCTTGGAAAAATTAAGTGTCATTCTGTTCCTGGAGGCCCAATCCTTAATATTATCAAATCAAATATTTGAGATCGGGCGCTACAAAAAGCTGCTTGATATAAAGACTGTCTCTACAGAAAAGGGTCCACAGAGGCCTACAGGATCCACTGACCCTTAGCAAAGATCGGTTTCCAAGCAGTGTCTGTGGCTATCATGGCTTAGAAGTCTTTTGAATCATGGTGTTAAGTGGATCTTTGAAAACAGGCTCAATAGAAGTCCTTTGATATAAAGGCCGTCTCTAAGCCACCCCCATCTTCTAATGCCTGATCTCCGCCGCCGCTCTTATTTCTCATGAAATAGGAGGTTGACATGCATCTCTATATTTATTGGGTGATTGAAAATGGGAGTTTTAAATCACCACCGTAATTGCGTTTAAATAAAACTTCATTTATGTGGCCCAAACGACTGTCCTATATAATTTACACGCATAATTCAGGTTTATGACGGCAAGCGTTTTCCATACTGTTTGTACCGCGCTGCATTGGGTTCTAGCCTACGGCTCGTTTTTAGATCCGGTTTAGACTGGTTGTTGGTTCAGAGGCGTAATATGGCTTATGGCTTTATTTATTTACTTCAAAGCATCCTACGACTCGATAATATCAACTATCAACAATGGTTCGGTAAAAGATAATATAAATTTTTCAACGTTTTTCTCGTCAGAGGCAACAAAGGATATACTCAGGATAGAGGAGGCTGCAACAAAGAGCCATAGTGAAGGCAAGTTTTTTGTTGTTCAGTAATGTATGGGCCTCATACGTTGGATGGATGGAAAACAGTTTGGACTAATGAATGGATGGATGGATGGATGGATGGATGGATGGATGGATGGATGAGTCGACAGGTCGAAATTCAAATCCCTGTCAGGTTTTTAAAATTGTTTCAGATTTCTGCCCACCTGCGTAATGATTACACTGGCCGTTCACTGTCGGTGGGAAGATGAGACGGTGAGGGAGAGGACTGGCCATCCGCCATCATATACGGAGGCTAAGAAAATTAAGTCGCTAATATTTAATATTCATGACTACCTTAAGGGACTGTTCTTATTTATCCAATTTAGGCCTAGGCCTATATGTTTTACTGAATGAAAATCAGTTTATGAAAAATAAACATTCTAGAGTAGATTTATCGAAACCATTTAAATGTTTTTTAAAAACTAGGTAAATACCTATTAGGATTATATATGACATAGTCTCTAAAAGCCAACCAATGTTGTTTTCATTTTTGCAGCAGTGCTTGCGTTTTTGGCGGAAAAACCGCTCTATATTTAGGCTCTGTTTTCTATATCCGATTTATGCCTATATATGTTTACCGAATGAATAGATTTATTGAAATCGTGTAAATATTTAAAATGTAAATGCCTTTTAGTATCGACATAGTCTTTTTTACTGGTTAATCAATGTTGTTTTCCTTATTTTACAATCATCGCTTGCTTTTGGTGCTAAAACGCTGTATTGAATAATCACCGCCGATAGGAATAAATTTTGTTATTGCTTGAGCAGGTCAAAGTTCGCCAGCTGGGACAAAGGCAGCTGATTCAACCTGAAGCCGGAAACAGGGCGTGTCTACAGGCGCTGAGTACAGCCGAGAGCTGTGGGCTGTGTTTACTACGGCTCTGCGCAGAATAGGGCGGCCCAGAAATATTGCGTATTTTTCATTTATCCTATTGGCTTTGTTAAACTGATTTTTCTCCCGAAGCAGCAGATATTTTTAGAACATCCTAACGTTTACATAATCATCTGCTCCGAAGATTGCGAGCTGTGCCTAGAGCCTATAGCCTTTGTTTAAGTGTATTGCTTTGTTTGAGTGTTATTGGATTTTCAGGTTTAGACGCATCAAATCTTTTCCAAACGTGTTACTTTTTAAAAATTAAGACTGAGTAATACAAAAGAGAATTTATTTAGCACCAGGGCGAGTCTTGACCCAGACATTCAAGTTTAACTATTGGATAAACTCGAATATGTAGCTTCACGAAACCAAAAGAGCCATGAAAAATAATTATAGCACAATGACATCATATTTAAAAATAGAACTAGCGTTGCGTACCAGGCCAAATTCTTGACATGCCATTCTCTCGTCGAAAGAGAGCTCTCAATGCAGCTTCGTGGAACAGACCACGAAAAATAATTATAGCACAATGACATCATATTTAAAAATAGAACTAGCGTTGCGTACCAGGCCAAATTCTTGACATGCCATTCTCTCGTCGAAAGAGAGCTCTCAATGCAGCTTCGTGGAACAGACAACGAGAATCTCGGAGCTGTTTTCAGAAACGTGTTACCTTTAAACCAAGACTGTTTTTACAGCTGGTCTTTACTAGGGGGAATTTATACAGCACCAATGGTGGATTTTATATGGCTCTGTCAGCTTCCTATAGATAAAAGATACATTGGACAAGCCGCTCTGTTAACTTCTATAGCACCAAAAGTGATCGCAAAAAACCCCCAGCTTATTCACAGGTGCTTAGTCAAATCAGTTCAATCAGTCATACGGTTAAGTGTAATAGTACTCTGGAGATTTCTATAGCGCACAAAAGGCGAAGTCGTGCAGCCTATTCACAAGCGCTCAGTCAAATCATAATCGATAGGTGGGGATCAAGATCCAAATGCTTCAATCGGTCGGACAGTTTTAAGGGAAGAGGAAGAATCGAAATCGAGACATCATTTTGGCCAATCCATAAATGAAAAAATATATGTTTTAAAAATCAAGGCTAGCCAGCTGAGCCGCTGTTGGCCGTTTTTACTGCCAACCTAAACCATTTGGATATTACTATCTATTCCTTTGACTAACTATTTGATAAACCAATTAGAGAAAGTTTTATATTGGGTATATATAATTATCTATGAAAATGAAGGGCAAAAATCTTTGTGCGTGGTTGGTAATTGGGACAAGAGACATATGTGGTAATAGCTGCCTAGGAGTTTATTGCAAACTTCACTTATTAAGACTGAGAAAGGGTGGTGGTACGAAGCCGTGTATAGGTTGTGGAAAGGCGGTGAAAAATATAATAGGTCTTTGCCTGGGTTGTGGCTACAAGGCTGCTAGACTTAAAAAGTTACGAGATGAAAGCATCTTTCAAGACGAATGTAAGCGTCTGACCGTAATTGAATATCAGGTATAAAAATAAATAAATAATTAAAATTCACGATTTTTTTAAAATATTAGTATAAATAACTTCTGATTATAGTAGTGGTATAAATAACTTCTGACTATAGTATTGTCTGCAGTTGAAGACGCCTGGCCATAATTGAATATAGTATCATCTGCGGTTGGAGACGCCCGGCCATAATTTAATATCAGGTATAAATAAATAATTAAAATTAACAATTTTTTTTAAAGTATTAGTATAAATAACTTCTGACTATTGTATTAGTAGTAATAACTTCTGAGGTATACTATTGACAATGGATGAGACTGATATTACCATGGATTAGTATAAAACAATTTATAATTATGGCATTGTCTACGAATGAAAAAATTGAACAATTGCTGAGTGAGTTTACTGGTCCCCCAGCTCTTCGGGCAGTACTGCAATCAATCCTGGACGAACCCATTCCAGACGCAGTCAAGCGGCGCTTACTACAGCCACTGCTTCCAAGGCCAATTCCTCCAGCGCGTAAGCACAGAGGGGTTAAACGTAAGGCCCTTCTGGCAGAATTCGACCCACTCCTAAATAAGAAGGATAGAGGTGGACCACCACCCTTTCTAGTGCACAGAGAGCTAGCCAATCAGCATCTGAGAGACTTCCGCGCAGAAGTGCCGCTTAATCACAGGCTGGAAGGAGATGCGTTGGCTTTCTTGAGTGCAATGGAGCACAACATTGAGGCGCAGCTCAACGAAGAGCTGTTGAAACAGGACGGTCTGAAATACTCACAAGTGCTAACGGTTGAGTTGGAAAAGTTGGCACCAACTGTTGATAATGTGTATGATGGCAACGGGCCTACTTTCGAAGCAAAGCAGAACCAATTACCACTGCGGGTAAAATCCAAGGGGCTGTTCGGAAGGCCAAGGCCGAAGTACTAAAACTCCTCGAAGAGTACACCAATGAGGGGTCGGGGTGGAGGGTGATGCGGGTCGTGGCGCTAGACCACGGTGTTGCAAAATATCAACCATTTCGAGCCAGGAGCTACTTTCCCACACCGAAGTATGTACCACCCCGCTCAGTTATTAACGTGCAAAACAACGATAATCGCTGCTTCGAGTGGGCCATACTAAGCGCAATGTACCCGGCAGATCAAAATCCGAATCGCCCCTATAAGTATCAGGCCCACCTGCAGGAGCTAAACTTTGACGGTTTAGAATTTCCAGTGAAGGTCACAGATATCGGTAAGTTCGAACGTCAGAACCCAACTATAAGCATCTCAGTCTTCGGGTGGGATAAAGCTTTGTATCCAATCTGCGTATCAAAGCAGACCAATAGAGACTATAATATCGATCTTCTACTGTTAGTCAGTGGCGAGAATTACCACTACGTCTGGATTAAAGACCTTGGTCGAATTCTTCATAAAAATAGCAAAGACAACAACAGGAAGCACCCATGCCGTCGCTGCCTACACATATTCTGTAGACAAGACTTACTGGATGCCCATATCAAGGATTGTCAGGGCATCAGTAAGAAGCCTCAGCGAATTGAGATGCCAAAAGAGGATGAAAATATCCTCAAATTCCAGAACCATCACAAACAGATGCGCACTCCGTATATAATATACGCCGACTTCGAGGCGCTGAACATACCAATCGAAGGTGCAGTCATGAACCCCATCGAGAGCAACACCAGACAGATAGCTGAGCAGAAACCATGCAGCTTCTGTTACAAAGTGGTTCGATGCGATGGCCGCACCAAGAAGCCGGTGCTAAATCGTGGAGAGAACGCCGTGCCAGAGTTCCTACAACGACTACAAGGCGAGCTAGCCACTATCAAACAAAGGCTGGCCACCCCAGCTAAGATGGTTATGTCACCGGCCGATCGCCAATCATTCCGCGAGGCTATCGAATGTCACATCTGTGGAGAAGCGCTCGAAGCGGACAGAGTTCGTGACCACTGCCACATTACCGGTAAGTACCGAGGTGCTGCTCACAACGCCTGCAACCTCAAACTTCGAATATATCCCGATAAGTGTAAGCTACCGGTGGTCTTCCACAATCTCCGAGGTTACGACAGCCACCTCATCATGCAAGCAATAGGCAGCTGTGAGGCCGCACACGATGAGGAAACTGAAATTAACTGTATTCCAAACAATATGGAGAAATATATGACATTTAACATTGGACAACTACAGTTCATCGACAGCCTCCAGTTTCTAAACAGCTCGTTGGATAAATTATCAGGAAACCTGTCCCTCCACGATCTGAAAGTCACAACGGCGCATATAAACGAAAAAAATCATAATGATAGGACAAAACTAGATCTTTTCAGGCGAAAGGGCGTATATTGTTACGAGCACATTGACAATTACCATCGCTTCGCAGAAGACCGACTTCCACCCAAATAAGCATTCTACAGCAGGCTGTCCCGAGAGAACATCTCTGATGCGGATTATGAACACGCCCAACGAGTATGGAACGAATTCGACTGTAAAACTCTGGGCGACTATCACGACCTGTATCTCCGCACGGATGTACTTCTACTCGCAGATGTCTTCGAGACGTTCAGAAACACATCGATGAAACACTACAGTTTAGATCCGGCAAATTACTTCAGCCTGCCAGGAATGGCCTAGGACGCTTTGTTGAAAAAGACGAAAATCGAGCTCGAACTTCTCACCGATATAGATATGCATTTGTTCGTAGAGAAAGGTCTTCGAGGTGGAATCTCGATGGTATCTAAGCGCTTCGCAAAAGCCAACAACCTGCAATGCCCAGATCATGATACCACGAAGCCAGAAAACTGGATCATGTATCTCGACGCGAATAATCTTGACGGCTGGGCGATGCAACAGCCACTGCCAGTTGGAGGATTTAGCTGGGAAAGTCCAACTCTCGATGAAGTGTTGGAAACTCCAGACGACGCGCCTGAAGGCTTCCTACTCGAAGTAGATCTCGAGTACCCGGAGCACCTCCACATTGCTCACAACGACTATCCCCTAGCACCGGAGACCCTGACAGTCCAAGGGGAGTGGTTGAGTGACTATCAGAATGTGCTTATGAACGAGTTGGGAGGCAAGTTCACAAAGCATGTGAAGTTAGTACCCAGCCTACAACCCAAGGAGCGGTATGTGGTCCATTATAGAAATCTCAAACTATATCACTCGTTGGGGCTACGAGTTTCTAAGATCCATCGTGCTATTAAGTTTAGACAGGAGCCGTGGATGGCTCCATACATCGAGATGAATACAAATTTGAGGGCGAAGGCAACGTCAGAATTTGAAAAAGACTTCTTCAAACTGGCTAATAATGCAGTTTTCGGAAAAACCATGGAAAATCTTAGAAAAAGAATCAGGGTCAACCTGGTACCGACCTCAAAAGTTGACAAACTTCGTAAACTAATTGCGGACCCGGCCTACATATCACATAAAATCTTCAACGACCAACTCGCCGCGATTCACAGTTTGAAGAACAAGCTCAAGTTAAACAGACCTGTATATGTCGGTCAGGCTGTCCTCGACCTCAGCAAGCATCTGATGTACGACTTATGGTACAACGATGTGAAAAACGAGTACGGCAACAATGCTCAACTCTTATACACAGACACTGACAGCCTGTTATTTCAGGTGGAAACTCCGAACGCCTATGCCGATATGTGGAATAAAAAACACCTATACGACCTCTCCGAGTTTCCTAGAGACAGCCCGTACTACGACGTCGAGAACAAGAAAGTCGTGGGCAAGTTCAAGGATGAATGTAACGGAGTTGCCATAGCCGAATTCGTGGGACTGCGTCCGAAGATGTACTCGATCTTAAAATCGGGCGGTTCAGAGATCAGGAAAGCAAAAGGCGTTCAGAGAGCAGTTGTGAAGAAGGATCTGCACCACGAGCCATACAAGGAGTGCCTGTTCGAACGAGAAGAGATGCGGCACACACAAGTCGTGATTAGAAGCCACGACCACCAGATCGGAGTGTACGAGCAGAATAAGATCAGCCTCTCTCCATTAGACACAAAAAAGTGGATCGAGGCCGATGGGATAACAACGCTGGCATACGGGCACTACAAAATCAACGACGGCTGAGTATTCTATCGGGAGGTAGCTCAGTGCCCATAGGAACTAAAAGCAGCTCCTCGCGTACAAATGCGCGCCCAGGTCCATCAACCAGATGGTACAACGCCGGCTGATTGGCCCGACGAACAATATTCGAAATAGCGTGGATGGTGAGTGACCAGTTAGGATCGGTGGCACGTTTGCTTCCACCTTCGAGCTCGCCGGGAGCGTACAAATATCGGACGAGAACGTCGTGCCCGAGAACAGGCTCATCCAAGCCCCATAAACGAGTTTTAGTTTGTGAATGAGAGGGTTTCTGTGTCACTTTAGCAGCTTTCATCGCTTCAACTGGCTTTTTGTCAAGCAAACGCGTCGGCTCATCGTTTAGTGCAGCCACAACTTCGGGCAATCGTCGAACCCATTCCACTGACCGTTCGGATGACCCCCTTGCAGCCAGGAGCAATTCCTGAGCGTATTGAGCACCGAAAAGTCGCTCGGCCAGTGTTCGGTTGAAACGTTCAACGATTCCCTGTTGACGATGATTCCCAGCCTGTCCCCGTCTTACAAGAACATCGTGTTTCTTCAGCAACGGCGTAAAAGCACCCATAAATTCGCGTCCAGGGTCGACCTGAAAGAGTCGAGGCCAAGTTAGTGGGCCCCGCTTGTAGATCCGGCTTAAAGCGGCGGCGACTTCAGCTGCACTTTTATCAGTCAACGGTTCAGCTTCTTTGTATCGTGAAGCAACATCCACAACCGTGAGAGCGTATTTATAAGTCTTGCGGCCTACCTTATCGTGAGGTAAAAACAAGAGATCGGCCTGGTGTACAGCGTTTGGCCGATTTTCCTCAAACTTTGGACGCGGTATGCGGCGTGGAACGGGTAAATAAATCTGCCACACCGCTTGTTTCTTCAACCAATCACGAGCCTCGGCCTCGGAAACTTTGGCGGCTGAGGCCAGTTTTTTCACTACAGCCTTGCCTCGCCAGTAACCTTTAGGGCTGTAATAGATAGTTGAAAGGTGCTTAGACATTTCAGTAAAACTATATATTTCAAACAGGTAAATACAAGCATAAATGATTTTCATTTGCATTTTCGCTGCCGTCCAACACCCATCCCCAGCCTCGACTTCGCTGACATAATGGCCGATACTAACCGGGCATCCTTCTTCTCATAATCCGGAGTTTCATCGGTGAGTGCGATCTTTGACGCGGCTGCAGCGAGGATGTCATCTGCGTGGTTACGCACTGAGGTATCTTTATGAACTGCGTAAGCCACATAGTGGTGGAGGCACGCACGGTCGAGCTGATTAACACCGTGATAGCGCTGTGACAGCCGTTTATCGAGTTTTGTGAATGGTCCACAGTAAGAGTACTTTCCCGTATTCTGAAAAGAACCTCCCGGATTATCTTCCGAAGACATACCGGATGGAAGGCTCATATGCATCTCAGGCAGAGGAAGAGCGTTGAGGGCCCTATTCACTAGAGAACCTCCATAAGTCTCGTGAGACTTATGCTCACGAGTCTTGCGCTCACGAGACTTATGCTTCCGCACTTTAGAAGGCAAAATTTGGCTCTTCTTTGCACCGCAGACGGCACAGGTTCCCTTCTTGGCTGGCCGACCGTTTCGTAACTCGACAATTGTTTCATTTGAAGTCTCAGTATGTTTCTTGCATCGTAGGCAATACATTGTTTTCGTTGAATACAATCATAACTCGTTGTCTCTATATGGAAATAACAAATTTCGATCTCGAAGCCGACGATGGGAAAAAACACCACCATTGGTTGTTGCCATCCAGTATACGGTGTATCATTTGTGGGCCTAGCGGATGTGGAAAAACAAACTTACTGCTTAACCTTCTGTTGAAGAAGGGGTACCTGCGTTTTGACCGGCTGTATCTATACTCGAAGTCTCTGGGACAGGAAAAATATCAGTTCCTCCGGGACTGGATAACAGAACTCGAAAAGGTTGCCGGGAAGGAAGTGGCTTCCTTTCACTCTTGCTCAGATGAAATAGTTCCAGTTGAATCATTAAATAAGAATGCCAGACAAATAAACGATACGTTGACGTGAAAAACGCTGAGATTGGAGCTTCCGTTAGACTCTATGCGGACCAGAAAGCTGAAGCTGCTAAGAGGTACGCCAACGAGCAAGATGTTATCGTTAGGAGCGCATGCGTGCTCAAATCCGGCAGTATCATGACCGGTGATCTGGCTATGGGTGGTAAAAGAGTGACTGGGCTACCAACAGAAATTCCAGGATCCGATAGCGACGCTGCGAGTTTGAAACAAGTGACGCAGCTGATCACCAACGCCACTACGAATAATATTACGCCGCCCTCGGGACCATGGTACCTGACTAACAAGCGGTATGTAGACAGTGAGATAGCTAATGAAAGGCGATACGCGACGGACATCAAGATTCTCAACTACAGCGGCCATATTCCGCCCCTATCCAGAAACGTTTCCGAAACGGGTTTTATTGCCTCAGCCAACGAATCTTTACCCACTAACCCGCCTCATATGGCATTCAACTCGGGTGTGAGAGGTGAGTGGAAGACGGCGTCCACATCGAGAGCCGATATTGAGATTCGGGTTAGTGGGACTTGGTTACAGATTGAATGCCCGACGCCTGTGCGAGTATGGAAGGTTAGTCTGGCTGGGGGATCTAGTCCTACTGCACCACGTATCACGTCCTGGAAGATTTATGGGACTCCATCCACCGATTCGGCGAGATACAATGCTCTCATTTCCTCCACTGCCACTTTGACTAATTCTGCACAAGAGTTCACCTTCACTGATGACACAGTATACAAAAAATTCAGGCTGATGGTCTTGGCCACCAGCCCACCACAACCTACTTTTGGAATATCCCACTTCCAGATCTATTCATATTTTAGACACGGGGGACAGTCAGTAGTATAGAAAAATATGACTGACACGCACTACAAGATTCGGGGGTATCTCCGTCAACACGGATAAATAGACATGTGCAAATACAGCATAGACAGTCTAGGTGATGTAGGCCACTGGGGGTACAACATCCCGAAGCCCACCGCAGAGCTATTGACCGCGGTGCCTCAACAACACATCGACTTCGTGTCTGACGATTACCACAGCCGCGATATCTACACGGCGGCCGGAACGGTAACCACGAGTGCGTGGCAAACTCTTCCATTGACCGCTGCGCGTTTTCCGTGTATAACTTTGCAAACCACCAATGAGGGGGTCTCGTTAGAGTGCGGGTTCTGGAAGCTTACAGTCTTTGGTGTTTGCGGTGGTGATGCAACAGTTCGCGTTATAGCACCGGCAGCTGCTGGTGGTAGCATCGATCGTACAGTCGATATTTCAAGTGGGCAATTTGATGCAGCTAGGGCAATATACATTCCAGGACAAACGAGTTTTAGAATTGAAGGTAAAAAGAGAGGCGTTGAAAGTACATCAACTATTGAGTTAAACGTAACGTTACTGATAGAGCAACTATAAAAAAATAATGTCTTTGTACCCAACGCTTACGGAGGCAACAATTTCGTCGGACACAACGTCCCAAACATTTCGTCTGCAGAAGATTGGCGAAATAGAAGCCTTCCTGAGGTCTGAGGCGATAAGTGTAGGACAACTGTGTAATAAATATAAGAGGGTTGTAGATGTGGCTAATGGGGCCTCGGCCGGCCTTGCTATGGTGAGTCTTGGAACTGGGGTGGGTGGGGCAGCTATGTTAGCCACTGGTATTGGTTTTATTCCTGGTATTGTTCTAGAGAATTTAGCCATAGCGACGAGTTTTCTGGATATTATTGGAAATGTTATTAGTAAAAGTTTTGTTGCTAAAGCTTCAAAACACGACGAAATTTGTATTTTGGCGGAAAGTAAGCTAAACACGGTGCACGACCACATTTCTAGGGCGTTGGAAGACACGGCTATTAGCGATGAAGAATATAAACTTATTCTGGGAGAGGAGGAGAAATATAGAACGATGAAACGCGATATACAAAGCAAGAATGGAAAAAAAGAGTTGCCGAGTCAAAGCAAAGACGAGATGGTGGCGGAACTAATCAAGAAACTAACCAGCGCTGGGTCTTGCCCACGAACCTCAAAATAAAAGTTTTCATCGTAGGTGGTTGGAGTAGTGAGTCTGTAATTCCTAGCGCACCACCGCCGTACGATTAGTGGGCTATAATTTTTACTGGCACACTCCAATGGTTTGGGCCGGCCTCGTGGGAGGTTCTCGGCCGGCAGCAAACGACACTTTTACGGTTTGATGTGTTAAGGCAATTCACGATCCTTATTTTTTGGCTTTGGCCGAATTGGCTTAGAGACGGCCTTTATATCAAAGGACTTCTATTGAGCTTGTTTTCAAAGATCCACTTAACACCATGATTCAAAAGACTTCTAAGCCATGATAGCCACAGACACTGCTTGGAAACCGATCTTTGCTAAGGGTCAGTGGATCCTGTAGGCCTCTGTGGACCCTTTTCTGTAGAGACAGTCTTTATATCAAGCAGCTTTTTGTAGCGCCCGATCTCAAACTCTTAGTTGGTATACTACTGTATGAATTCTAGTATTATTTTTATTTCTTAATGTTTCATAGGTCTATATTTATAAACTTTGAGGTAACACAATAACTGGTCAGCTTTTCAAGATAGAATATTGTTTGAGGAATAAAATATGAACAAAATGACATAGGACATAAAAATTATGTCGTTATTTGTATTGGATTTAGTATTAGTTTAGTGTATATGAAAGAGGTTGTATAAGTTTACCTGATGATTCTTTAGAAGTGCTAATACAATGATTTCATACAGTTGTCAATGTCAGTCGAATTTATAGTCCAGGCAATCTAGCTCAAATTCTTGATGAACCTGGGAAAAATTGCTCCAGAAGCTTTTTAAACGGTTTCCTGCTCAGAAAAAATTGCTGAATAACATATCAAAAATCGGACAAAATCGGTCAAGGGGAATACCCCCACAAATAAATTTCAAAATGGCAGACTGGCGGTTTCCTAAGAAATACCAATAATTATAACAATAATTTGCATTTAGACAAGGGCAAAAGTGCTTCAGAAGGTTTTTAAACGGTTTCCTCTTCAGAAAACATTGCTGATTAACATATCCAAAATCGGACAAAATCGGTCTACGGGAACACCGCCCAAAATGAGTTTGAATTGGTGGATTTGGGGTTTCCTAAAATACCAATAATAATAGGGGCCTAACAATAATTTGCAGTTAGACCCGGGCAAAAGTGCTTCAGAAGCATTATAAACGGTTTCCTGCTCAGAAAAAATTGCTGAATAACATATCCAAAATCGAACAAAATCGGTCTAGAGGAACACCCCCAAAAATGAATTTAAAAATGGCGGACTGGCAATTTTTCCCAGGTCCAACTCTAAATTGCCTGGACTAGAGAAGTCACTAGAATGGATTAGACAGATTAGATAGTTATGTCAAATTTCCTTCCGGTTAATCACATTTCAGCAATCATTCTGAATTTCAGTGCAAATTTGCATATGTATTTATGTATTAAAAGTTCCTTAAAATACCTCTAAAACTGCTGATTAACCTGTTATATAATTATTATTATTATTATTATTATTATTATAATTATTATTATTAAAGCAGTTTTATATAGCGCCCCTTCAAGACTGCCTGCTCAGGAGCACCATGGTCGAACAATGCAGTTTTGAGGATAGTAAGAAACAGGGTGAAATGACCATTCAGTATTTGATGGAGCTTGGTAGGGAGCCCATTCCAGGTCATGGGGGCAGCCACATAGAAGGCACAGCGCTGCCATATGGCTGTCCATGTGCGGGGAACAATATGTTCAGCTTGCACAGCTGAGCGGAGAGAGCAATGGCGCTGCGAACATGAGGTGGGACAGCAGATTTCCCGCAGGTATGGAGGGGCCAAGCCAAGGCAGAGATTCGGTAAGTGATGCGCTGTGGGTAGGGGAGCCAGTGGAGGACATCCTTCATATATGCAGACACTCTGCCAAACTTGGGGATGCCATATATGGCACTGCAGTAGTCCAATCGAGAAACAAAAAATGCATGGACAAACATGGAAGCTGCACCGAGGACAAATAACGGCAACTCACCTTGAGTTGCTGGAGCTGGTAATAGCAACTGTGGGAGAGAAGATTTATGTGCCGCGTGAATGCAAGTTTCTGCTCCAGGATGACTCCGAAGTCCCGGACCCAGGTCGAGAAAGGTGTGGGAATTGCAAGGCAAGAGAAGACAGATATATTTTAGAGAGCTGCTGGGGAGTGCCAAGCCATATAAACTGCATCTTGGTGGGATTAAACGGGATAATATAGCCCCTTGTAAGTACTAGTCAAAAGCAGTTGTTAATTCATTCAAATTTCAGCTGAGCATTACAGCATTTAAAAATGATGGCTCTATGACACTATGTCTAAATTCCACTTACCTGTCCAGCTAAAATCCATGTATCAGTCAATACGAATTTCCCTGCCCAAGAATTGCGCTCTCCAACTACTGAGACAGACATATCTGAAGTCCATTTGTAACATCTAACCACTCTATCTGTATAACCAATCACCATTTCGTTGAGCCCATCACCATCTGTAAAAACAGAAAAGTACATCTGAAAATACAAACATATATGATGGGTGTGTTTATGTTTGGATGGTTCTTATATATATTTTTATTTAGTTCATCCCTTCTACAAGTTTTTTATGTTTGACGTTGGTTTGAATATTTTCACAGGTCATATAGTCACAGTTATCCAGTTACAGTTCAACTTGAGTGACAGTTCAGCTTGCGTGACATTAAATTCAGATGAATTTACAGCAGTAGGACATTGGGAATACGACCGCTGGCTGCTGTTCCAGTCTGTATTCCACAACAGTGTGGCTAGGATGGGTGTCTTCTTCAACACCTGGGCAAGGGAATCCCAAAGCTTTTCTGATGGCTGTGATTGGTAGCTGCCATTTTGGCTGCTAGTTCCATCACCATTCCAGGCATGGGGTGGTGTCTTTTCTAGTGCCCAGACAAGGGATGTCTCCTCAGTTAGTATGACTGGCCTTCCTACTGCATGCAGCTTCCCTTGGTGGGCCGGCCTTGTGCCGCTATCGACTGTATCGCCAAGGTGTTGCTTATCCGCCTGTGGATCCTCTCTTTATGAACAGCCAAAAAATTCATTGAATCATTCAAAATTTTTATAGCGCCTCTTTATGGTTTCCTTTATGGTTTCTACTCAGGGGCTACCTTCTCATATCTTGTGCATGTCCAATCCATGCTCCATTCACATATGGCAGGCAGTTTGTTTCTCCAGTTTCCCTCTGGGTGGTAGTGCACAAGCTTGCAAGCCAACTATGGTGGTAGATGAACTCCGCCTACACTGGGCCGCTTTTGTGCTTTCCTAAACCTCTGCAGGTTGGCCAGCTGCTTGCAGAGCGATGCCCGATACAACATGCCATGGTAGAGAAGAATGCCAACGTGTTTCCATCCAACGTATGGCCCAGGGGCACAACCAGATGAAAATGTTGGATGAGATTGGCCACCTCCTTGTGTAGCACAAGCTGGGGCGGTCCATCTCTCAGACAGGCCTCTCCTCAATACCGGGGTGGCCTGTCTCTGGCCACAGCAGGTCAAACTCCTCAAGAAGGACCTTCTGCTTTCGCAGCCTTTGCAAAAGTCAAAACACATCACCATGCCCAATTGCAGCTTGCAATTGCACATGGTGATGATCTTTAGACTGCTATGTACAGAATGTACAGAATGTACATAGCAGCCTACGGATTGAGCCATGTGGGAAAGCAATGAAATGGTAGGCCCATGCCGAACTGTCTGTGAATCGCTCTTCGCCTTCTGAGGTAAGAGTGAGGCCACTCCAGCGGGTGACTGTCTACTTCATAAGAAATTGCAAATGTAATTGCAAGTTTACAGAGTTTCAAGTTTCAAGAAAGACTCATCAATAGTGATCAGCAATAAGAACTGATCATAAAGCTATCATAGCAACCAACGAAGTCATTATCGCCAAGCACAAGACCTCAAAAAGAGTGATGTACCGCAAGAAATCCCCCCAACAGAATGCCTCCCTCTTGCTGGCATTGGCGAATGCTGATCTAAGCCATATTCTGGCTATTGACGACCCTCAGGAGTCTTGGGACTCTCTCTACCAGGAAATGAGAGCAGTGCTGAATCAATTCTACCCACTCCGCGAGATCACGATAACGTCTTCTGACCCCTCGCATATGACTCCAGAAATCAAGCAACTCATACGCAGAAAGAACCGACTTATGAGAAAGAGGAGGATCGAGGAGGCTTCTGCCATTGCAAAAAAGTTGGAGTGTTGATCGAGAAAACCTTGAAGACTCGACATGCGACCATCGACCCAAGGAACGGCATGCGAGAATTATGGAGCCGAGTTCGGGGACGTAGGGGTGACGCATCCCAGAAACACACCAACAGCCCACTCACGCCCGAAGTCCTCAATGCACATTATGGCAGGATATCAACAGACCCTAGCTATGTAGCGCCTTTATACAAGCAGACTGCCCCTGCAGATGAACAACTTACAACGGAGATGTCCGTATTCAACATTCTCGATCGGCTACGTCACACGGCGGAGGGCACCGACTCTATTCCAGCGTGGTTTCTGCGACTGACAGCGCCAGTATATTCCACGGTTCTATCGGAAATGATAAATCGCTCTCTTCTTTCATCACATGTGCCGGAACAGTGGAGAACAGCCATTATACATCATGTGGCTAAGATAGACACCCCTGGAAAGCCTGAGGACTATCGACCAATATCCATCACCCCTGTCCTCTCTAGGGTGGTGGAAAGAATGATAGTTCACAGATATCTTTATCCAACATTTGTTACACCGCCTCTAAATCAACTTATGGCTGACCAGTTCGCTTTCAGACCCACGGGATCTACCACTGTGGCAGTGATAGCCATACTCCACCATGTATCGGCTATTCGGCTTTGCTAAGGACTTCTTCCTATGTCACAATCATCTCACTTGACTTCTCGCGTGCCTTTGACACAGTTTGCCACTCAACACTCACGGAAAAAATATCTAGCCTAGATATTCCAGACCACGTCTACAACTGGCTCGTAAACTTTCTCAAGAGTCGAAAGCATGTCACCAGGTTCAGCAACAAAACATCAGTAGAAAACAACAATAAATTCTAGTGTGGTCCAGGGCTCTGGCATTGGACCGGCATTATTCGACACCAATGCACAGGACCTCCAGCCAAGCTTCCAGGAGAACAAGATTGTCAAGTTTGCTGATGATACTTACTTGATAGTCGGGTCGCTTATGAGGTACACCATCCGGGAAGAATTGAGCCAAATAACTATCTGGGCTGAACGAAACAACCTCCGTCTCAATACAACAAAATCCAAAGAAATGATTGTCGCACGACGGGTTTTAACAGCTCTCCCACCAGTGCTGGATGGAATCGAGTGTGTCGATTCAATGAAAATACTTGGTGTCACCCTGTGAAGTGATCTTCGTGTCAAATCCCACATTGACGAGGTCTTGGCTTCATGTGCCTCATCGCTCTATGCGATACGCATCCTGCGGTCTCAGGGACTCAGCCCCAAAGGAATACAAACGGTTGCAGAGGCCACAACTATGGCGCGCCTACTTTACGCTTCTCCGGCTTGGTGGAGCCTTGCCACAAAAGCAGAGCGGCAGAGACTTGAACGCTTAACTGCCAAACTCAAGCGAGTGGGCTACCTTTCCGACAGTGCGCTGACTGTCGCAGAACGAGTTTGTCAAACCGAGCACCGACTCCTCCAGGCGGTAATATGGAATTCTGACCACGTTCTCAACAGAGAACTCTGACCAAGAGAGAATTCTGACCACGTTTCCATCTAGAGTTAGTCTGCGCCCAGGGCTTAGACCTCGTGCCCACCCCTTTCAACTCCCACCGAAAGATGACAAAAACTATATTCCTCGTATTCTATATAATGACATCTACTGAATGATTCAAAATTTAACAGCAATTTGTACAGGTTATTTCTCGAATCTGTTATTATTTTTTCCTTTATGCTAACTTTCAATCAGTGTAACTTGTCCACGGTTGTGGTTTGTCAACCAGTACATGATCAATAATAAAACGAATATGATGATCACAATGAAATCACGATCTAACAAAATGGTCTTCAAGTGCTTGCAGAAGAAGCAAAGAGAGGCTGAGTTCATGTCGCAGGTCGGCCATTAAATCCAGATGGATAGGCCAACCGAAGTAAAACTTCTGTGCTCGACTATGGAAATCCAGCCCGGTGAAACCTTGCATAACAGAGTGGAAAAATCTGCAATCAATGGAAGAAAGAGACTGAGACACAACGCTCTTTAAGATAAGGATTATGAGAATTACACATGAGGAACAAGATCTTAACCCTTTAGTGACCGCAAAGTAGCAATCCACAGTACAACAGAGTACCATAGTATGACCGCAAAGTAGCAACCCGTAGTAGGCGAGTCTTGTCATATCGTAGCCTCATGCCGTTTCATGGTCGATACAATCTATGAATACTACCTAATGTAGGATCCTAGGTACCGGTATCGTTTCGAGCTAAATGACATCAAGGGATCCCTTGAAAACACCTCAATATATTTAAAACCTTGTCACCTTGTGCTGTCAACTCCTGGAGCTCTAGCGATCGCCACGACACACATTCTCCATTGCTTCATGCTTTTAGTTTGGTGTGTCTCATGACGATTTTCTTGGCATGTTAACAGGGGTGGTTTGCCATTGCCTTCCCCTGGTTTTGCCTGCCGTGCCCGTTCGTTCCCCTTCCCATGGAAGGGTATTAACGGTCCGCACCACGTGAAGGTGGGCACGGAGGACTTTGGTTCATCAGCCCAGGTCGGATCCGAGTCTACGCTCAAAGAGACGTCGGTCAGGTCGCCTCCCTGCTTTACTCTGAACCAGAGTGACTGATGAACCTTTGCGGACCATATTTAAAACAATAAATCAAAACGGCCCTTTAAATCATGCGGCGTGTAGCCATAAATGGACATTTAAATGAGCCAACACGGTGAAACATTATTTGCAGGATGATGACATTCGAAGATTAATGGACAAGTGGTTGTCTGGCGACGAAAGTTCTGGTATCTCTGATGAAGAAAATGTTTCCGACGGATAGCAGGAGTCAGATGGTGAGCAAATGAAGTAAATGAAGACTGAAATTAACACCGAATTTGACGGTGATTACATCCAGTCTTGTTGTCCTCGAGACCAAGGTCTTGGTCTCGAGTGCACTCGAGTTCGTTTTTAAAAGTCTTGGTCTTGGTCTTGAGGTTCAAGGTCTTGGTCTTGGTCTTGAGGTTCAAGGTCTTGGTCTTGGTCTTGGTCTTGAGGTTCAAAGTCTTGGTCTTGGTCTCGCAAGACCAAGACCAAGACCGGCTGTCAATATGAACAGTCATTTAACAGAACTCAAGAATTCTGTATCAAGCCTGCTTGCATCATACGACCAATATCTATGGATGGATACAAGTCTTGTTGGTCAGGAAAACCCATTGGCAGCAGCAACAGTTATTCTGTATCAGACGGTATGATAAACCATGGGAAGATTTCAAAAGGATTCACTATCTGTACATTTACATCCAGTGCTTGAAAAGCTTCTGTGTGTGTGTGTCAGCGACTTCAGCATCTGTAGAACGTATTTTTTCACATGGCGGAATTTTTATAAGGCCCACCAGGCACGTCTTGGTCAGAAAATTCTAAGCGAATTGGTTTTTATAAAATACAACAGGCATTTGGAATAATAGTTTGCATGAAGGACTTTTGAATACAAATTCGGATTTCTCTGCAGTTTGCATTTAAAGTTAATTTGCTTGAATAAAATAAAAGACTCATGTTTTCATTAAAATAGCGAATATTCCGACTTGACAATTTTGGAAATCTTGACCTGATTGCGATTTTTTGGGTCTTGGTCTTGGTCTTGAGGTTCACGGTCTTGGTCTTGGTCTTGAGGTTCAAGGTCTTGGTCTTGAGGTTCAAGGTCTTGGTCTTGGTCTTGAGGTTTAAGGTCTTGACAACAAGACTGATTACATCCACTACACACTTGCCAAAGGTGAAAATGTGTTACTGTCTGAACCAGAAGAAACTGATAACAGCAGTGAGACAGAGTGGACTGTAGAGATATCCAATTTCTCTTGTTCGCCTCTAACTGCCCCATTTATTAGTGTCTGTGGTGGATCAGCCCACGATGCTCCAGTCTTTTAGATGACAGGTGTTTTTATATGCTGAGCAAAGTAGGTCAGCTGCTCAGCAGGCAGGGAAACCACACAGGACTAAATGGAATCTTCTCTAGAGATGTGTGCAATTGTCAGCATCAACATCGTAATGGGTTTCAAGACCCAAACACAGGTTTATGACTACTGGTCAACTGATTCCTTGTGCAATAATCCTTGGATTTCGGATACCATGTCAAGGAATCGGTTTATAGCCATGAACAAGTACCTTTGCCTAACAGACGGTACCCAGGCCCCAGGAAGGGATGCGGCAATGTTGTAACCCGCTTTACAAAGTTCGCCCACTGGTTGACTGGCTCAATGCCAAATTTCCACAGTTTTTCAAGCCTGGGAAGAATCTGAGCATTGATGAATCAATGGTGGTCAGGTTCAAGGGAAGACTGCAATTCAAGCAGTATTGTGCCAAAAAAAAAAACAAATGGGGATTCAAAATTTGGAGCATTTGTGACTCTTCTAACGGTTACTTTCTGAGATCTGATGTGTACACGGGCAAGGCTGTTACCGCCGACCTTTCAGTCATCAGACGAGAGTTTGGCCTTGGTTACGATGTTGCAACCAGTGATATTTTCGTGAATAAGAAGTCGAATAAGAATAATAATTATTTGATTTTCGTGCAGTAGAAGTAGAAGTAGAATAAAAATTATTTTAAGAACGAGAATAGAATAAGAAGTGAAATTAAGACCTTCAGAAGTGAATAAGAATAAGAAGTATAATTATTTTTAGAACGAAAATTAAGAAACTTAAAATTTTTAGTAGTCTTATTTTAGTACTGAACTACAGAAATTTCTTTCAAATGTCCGTTTCTTGTTTGGATTTGGCGCATACATTCATGCGTGACGGGAATCTCATAACCTACTTTAGCCATAGTTAGTGAAACATTTCCAAATATTCTTTATGCCCGAGAGAAAAGGTTTAAAAGTTTCGTTCATTTTTATAATTATATTTCTTTCACACTGAAATGAGTGTGTCAAGAATCTTCGTTGGTAGTAAAAGGGAATGTGCTGTGTGGAGATACTTTAGTCACAACCCAGACATTGGAGAAATATGGAAAATGCTGAAGTCTAGTAGTAAATGATAAAACTGAAGACAACGGTGAAGCAGTGATGTAGTACTCGAGTCCGGCCAAGGACTCGAGACCGATTTTCTGCGGACTCGGACTCGGACTTGGACTGTCACGACTCGGACTTAGACTCGGACTCGAACCCATGACTCGAATTTGAATCGCTGACTCGTTTTCCGAGTCACAATTTCTGGGCAGAACAGGCAATTGTATTGCCATATCACGGCCAAGACCACCCCCTCATGCGAGAACTGACATGAATACCCGGCCGACCGTCGCTACAGGCATCAGCCAGAACAGGTGAAATTATTCCGTTTGAAGTGAAGACGAGTATCATGAATAGGCTGGGGTATAAGACAGAGGGTCTCTATTTGGCCTGGTATAGGAAAATATAGCCTAGCTATAGGTTGCGGCGCCAACCAGTTCCTACCAGCAGACAATAGAATCTAATGAAGTGAAGACGAGTAGCCTATCATAAATAGACTGGGGTATAATACAGAGGGTCTGTTATCGGCGTGGACGGGCACATTTATAGGCCTAAGGCGAACACTGTGAAGGGCATGATATTGAACCGAATACTAGGGATTGTCGATTTGTAAATATAACTTCAATCATAATGCTAAACTGTGCATGGAGTTATTAATTTATCGCTTCGAATTACAAGAAAATTTCGTATCGCCCTTTCCAGTGTAGAGAAGGAGAGAGGACGTGACATGACACGACTGCACTAGTGGCATTTACAGTTCTAGCTGTTCCTACCTGCTGAACTTGTGTTTAGCAGTGGAAGAATAATTTTTGTGTGGCCTCATTATCGTGCAAGATTATCAAACAAAACTTTATATAATTTAGTGTCATTACTGTGAAATTTGGGTTAATTGCATTAAACAAATTTTCTGTATAGGGCCTAAATATTTCTGTTATTTTTCTATGCATTGAATTGCGTGGTTCAGTGTATTTTGATGTGGATGGACTTGGACTCGGACTTGGACTCGATCTTTAGTGACTCGGACTCGAGCACCTCAGGACTCGGACTCGACTCGGACTCGGCTTAGATGGACTCGGACTTGACTCGGACTCGGCTTAGGTGGACTCGACTACATCACTGCGGTGAAGTTTTAATCTCAGGAAAATCTCACAAACTTGAAACTTCATTTGCAGCGGGATTACGCGGTTATATTTTTTACTGTGTTAAAAATTAGCTAAAATTATTGATTGGTGTCAGGTTAAGGACTGTTCCAATATACTGCGTGTCAGTAAAATCTCTTTTTGAGTGGAATTAAAGCTTAGGCCTAAACAAAACATATTGACAGAATGTGCGTAGAATAAAAGCATTACAGGTAAGAGCGATAAAAAAACTGATAAGTAATACCTGAACTAGAAGTAGAAGTAAAATTATTTGAGAACGAGAAGTAGAAGGAGAAGTAAAATTGCTTCAAAAGAAGTGAATAAGAACTAGAAGTAAAATTATTTGAGAACGAGAAGTAGAAGCAGAAGTCAAATTACTTCAAAAGAAGTGAATAAAAACTAGAAGTAAAATTAATCAGCGAAGTAAAATATCACTGGTTGCAACACACCTTGCAAACGACTATCTCAATGTCGGTCATCATATTTATTTCGACCAATATTTCAGCTCACCATTTGTTTGAGTATTTGTGCAGTCGAGCAAATTACTTCTGTGCAACAATTTTGCTGAATAGGAGGGAGTTACCTGACGATGCAAAGACAGCAAAACTGAAAAAGAAGGATATCTTGTGGAGTACCAGAAAGGCGAAGTTCTCCTTTCTACTGCTTTCCATAAACGGCAAATCTCTTTCCTGTCTACCGGTCAGGAGATTGGAAAGATGGCACCTCATGACCAATGTTCCCTCTAAGAATTTAGGTGTTGTGAGCAATTTTTTTCTTCGTGAGCATATTTTCCCCCCATGTATTTCTTTGTGAGCACCAATTCAATGTAAAACGTAAAAATATCTGTAAAATAAGTTTTACTGCCCCAGTTTTGTGATATGTTTAAAAAGCATGAAAAGCACAAACAGTATAAGGGTCATTATCCAAAAAGTGCAGAATTGATGTCCCATGCTGGTTTTTTGAGCTTTTTCGATAATTTCTTCAAATTTTTTTGCCTATCCTTCAAAGAATGAGCAGATTAACATTTCCAATCATTGTTTTATGTGCTAGATTTAGGAAATTTAGAAAAAAATTACTAAATATATACAAAATATCATTACCATCCACTGTCCGCGACGGTGTACAATGCATTAAATTAAGCTTTTTACTCAAATTTAGTCCATTACAACCTGTAACAAAGGTATATTATTTTGATTAATTAGTAGCTAGCATATGCAATAATTAAACATTTAGACTCATTTTCGTAATATTTATTTCTTTTTGGACCTATTTATACTTGTCCATAGAAATAAGCATCATAGCCATCCCAATTTTTGGGAAGCCTGTAACTTTTAGAGAACATGCTTACTTACTAAAAGAAAAACATCAGGAACAAGATATTGTCAACTATTAATGGAATCACACAGATTTATGTTGAAATTTATAATGTTTTATTTTTAATTTAAGTTTGTGTGTTCCAAATTACAAGAAAATTAAATTTCTGTTTCATTACCATCTAGTGTTGTATTTCCTGGTTTAGGTAGATTGGTAACTTATTTTATTTGCCGCTTTTGTTGAACTGATTGAAATTACTTATCTGATGGAGTAATTCACGTGAAAATGTTTGACGGCTGTCTAAAATTTCATCATAATGTCATTACCATCCACGGTTGTTTTTCATCATTACCATCCGTATACAGCAGATTTTTGCTATTTTCTCATGGCAGTCGCGTCTTGTCACGGATGGTAATGATGCATTGCTCAGAGCGGATAACGTGTATTTTTTGTGAATTATTTGATATAAAAATAAATTGCAAGTAATTAGAATTTACTAGCACCTCTTAAAATGTTGTTCAACTTGTATCTAATGCATATGACATACAGTTATAGCTAATGCTGCACAGATTTTTTCTGCAGCTGAAAATATTATTTTTTTAATCATTTCGAAAAATGTCTTAATTTCTTGACACCAGACTAATATATTATGTGAAGGGTAGGCCTATTGTATTCCTACTTAATGCTGGTACCATCTGCTTTTAAGAAATTGCCATTTTGTAAGCACCAGAGGAATATTTCAGGTCCCTATGATTAAATATGATTACACAAAAAGGGCGGACTGTAATGAAAAAAGATGAGTTTTGACTTTATAAATTCTGAACAAAAATTAACTTATGATAGACAATATAGTGGATTTCTTTCAAATTAGTTAAATTTAACTATGTACATGACTAAAAAAAACACTTGCAACCAATTTTGGGGAAAAAAAATTTTTTTGTTTTTCGGAGACGGAATTTGAAACATTTCGGATAATGACCCATAAAGAAAAATCTCACATTTATTAAACTACAACTTCATCTTACAAATTCTATGCAACTTCTCTTAACAATTCCACCAAAAGCAGCATTGTAGGGCCTAATTGAAACCTCTGTGTTCCCAGGGTATAATCTGCACCAGTTGCGTACCCTTGCGTTCCCATGGTGTAATCTGCACCGTTTGCATACCCTTGTGTTCCCATGGTGTAATCTGCACCGTTTGCATACCCTTGTGTTCCCAGGGTGTAATCTGCACCATTTGTGTAAAGGCGGAATGGGAGGCGATTGGACTAAAAGTAGCAAAAAAAATGGTCTCAATGGAAAATAGACTATCTGAATCGTTATCAAATCATAAAACACACGTGGACTGCGTAAATAAGCTTCAGAACCAGAGCAGAGCACTTTTGAAGAGTCTGTTAACTGAGTCATCTGAATGTCGCGACAACAGAAAGAAAACTTGCACTTCGATAGAAAGTCAATGCTAGTTGACAACTTTCTTCTTGTAGTCAACATGAACTCGTCAGTGCTTTCCATGTAGGAAATTCACGATCATTGTGGCAAAATATGTGAAAATTTCCGAAAGTTGGAGAAGTAAGAACAATACATTTGAGTAGCGCCCTCTTTTTTGCCTTTAGTCCAATCTCCTTCCACCTTTTACGCAAATGGTGCAGATTACACCCTGGTTTTTGCAGTGATTAAAAACATCACCATGGCGCACATTCTTTTGCAGGTTCGAAGCATGCGGCATAGCGGCATCAACTAAATGGTCAGTCTTCTTCTTTAAAACTTAAGGCTGTCCTCTTTGCAGAACCAGAGCATTCTACTACTCCATCAAACTTATGCTTCGACATTTCACAGCTTGACTATAATGCTTCTTATTACCCAGTTGGCCGTGCTAGCAAGAAATGGTGGTGATACATTTTCTGGTGGGGAATAAATGCATAAATTGTCAATGCCTATGTCACCTGGAAGCAAAGTCCTCCTGACAAAGCAGCTGGCCAGGCAGCTTCTAGAGAAAGATGTAAATCATCACATCTGTATTTTCAACAGGAAGTTGTAAAGCATTGTGAGGAGCTTTCACCAGTACTCAGCATTGCACAATCTGACCATCTTCTTCTTCTTAACCTATGCTGGCCAGCAATGAGCGGGGTCACATCTTGCTCACTGATCATTGTCATACTTGTATCTTATGTTCACAGAATAAGATCCAGACTGCCAAAAGGCTTTGCTAAGATGACTCAGTATGAATGTGAAGCATGCAGTTTGATTGTGCAAAATTTTATGCCTTTACATTTATCACGAGTAAAATATGATCAGGGTTCCAGAAAGCAGTGTTCACTAAGTAAGTAAGAAACTGTGGGGAGTAAGTAGAGTTTACTAGAGCACATCAAAACAGCTGTTCAAAATTTTATTACAAAATTGTCTTCCCAAAACTCTTTAGTCCAGTCTGCTTCTGCTGTCGATACGATCTGGCAAGCTCAAGCCTTCTTCAACGTCATCATCTGCTGTCAATCCAATCTGGCAAAGTCAATCCTTCTTCAAGGTCATCACCTATTGTCGATCCAATCTGTCAAGGTCAGTCCTTCTTCAGTGTCATCATCTGCTGTTAATCCAATCTGTCAAGGTCAGTCCTTCTTCAGTGTCATCATCTGCTGTTAATCCAATCTGGCAAGGTCAATCCTTCTTCAACGTCATCATCTACAGCCGATACATAAAACTTTCATCTGAAGCTTCACTCAACAGAACTGATAATTTAACTCATTCCCGCCCAATCGGGTCGCTAGCGACCCGATATGGGAGGCATTGAATTAGACTAGAAATTAATTATAGCACAATGAAATCATACCTTAAAATAGCACCAGAGATGTCAACGAAAGATTTGTTTACATTTTGGCGTTAATTTTTTGTTGGATTTATATGTTTTTTGTGGGGGAAAAAGACTTTAAAGTGATGGAAAAATACATACAGATATCGGCGGTTTGCAGGCGCGTTTTTGACAATACAAACGATTAGTTTTCGTCTTCTATCGTGGAAATTATTAACCTATTTGAGGTCGGCGGTGAACACAGTGTATGGAATAAAGCATGTGCTTGATGGAGAGCAAATTCTGTGTGCTGAAGATTCATACTAGTCAAAGCCAGCATCAATGGTGGAATTATTCGATGTCCAAGTCATGGTCAAGGTCAACGTCTAGATGATCATCTCAGCAGAACATCACTGAACAAAAGAACAGCAGCTGGAACTGGCAAAAGCATTACCAGAAAGGATATTACATTTACCAGGGACAGATGATAAGGTTTTCAGACTGTACCTTACTTAGGCTCAGTGCCAAGTTGATTGCACAGCATGAAAACCCACCTGACGTCGTAGTTGCACCAGGTTCTAATATATAGGCCTACACCTTCCATACCCAGCTAGCTAGCAGTGTTATTTTCGTTCGGAAAATCATTTCTATTTTATTTTTTATTCAGTTCGAGTATCAATCATTTCTATTTAGTTTCAGTTTTAGTTTTAAATTTTTCAATCATTTTCGTTTCTATTTCGTTTCTATTCTTAAAATCATTTTAGTTTAGTTTAGTTTCAGTTTTCCAAATCATTTTAGTTTTAATTTTCGTTTTTGGAATCTTTTTAGTTTTAATTTTAGTTTTGACAAAGTAAGTTACCCGTAGTGAAGAAGAAATTGCTGGAGTCGTTGCTGTAAGCATTGTCCATCAGTAGTACTGATTCAAGAAGGTTGTTTAATGTTTATTGTAAACGCATTCTTGTGAAATGTTCTTTTAGCTTGAGAAAGGCTCGCATTTCCAGAGATTTCGACATTCTGTTGCGTCTGCCTGCTGTTAAAAGTCCACATAAAGAAAAGATTCTTTCAGATTAATTTTTCTTAAAATGCAGGCATCCAGAGTCTGTATTGACCATGTCAATGTCCATGTCCTGAACTTTATGCTGCTTAGACTGGGTTTTTTGGACGTCACTGAATGGGAAATATAGGAATCAGATTGATTACATTTTGGTAAATAAAAGGTGGAACAGTACGATAAGAGATGTGAGAACTAGACCAGGAGCGGATTGTGGTACCGACCATGAGCTACTGGTAGCAACACTGAAAACGAAATTAAAAAAGCTGAAGAAAGGAGATCGAATGACTAGATACGACTGCAAGGGCATTACACCGGAATACAGGATGGAAATAAAGAATCGATTTGAAGTACTTGAGAGAGATGAGATAGAGGCGGAAGATGATTCGAACAACACATGGGAGAGAATGAAGAAAACCATAGTTGAAGTTGCTGAGAAACATATCCCAAAGAAGAAGAAAATCACAACTACAACTTGGTTGTCGAGTGAAGCTGTGGGCATGGCAGCGGACAGGAAGGCTGCAAAGAAAGCAGGCGACAAAGATAAGGTAAGGGCACTGAATAGTGCCTTCCAAAAACAAGCTCAGGAAGATAAAGAAAAACATTTAAATGAAATGTGCAAAGAAATGGAAGATGAAGGAAGGAAAGGGAGAGCTAAAGAATTGTTTTCAAAAGTAAAGGAAATAACGGGAAAATTCACACCTAGAATGGGCTCAATGAAGACAGGAGATGGAAACGTAATCTGCGATGAAGAGAAGATGAAGAAAAGATGGAAAGAATACACAGAAGAGTTATATAGTATAGATAAACGAGTCAAAAAAGAGCAAATTGATGTTACAGGGTATGAAAAGGAACCGGAGGTTATGGAAGCAGAGGTAGAATGGGCAATAAAACAACTCAAAGATAATAAGGCGCCGGGTCATGATGGAATACCTATAGAACTGATAAAAGCAGGGGACGATGCAATGATAAAAACAATAACAAAATTATGCAATCAAATATGGGCAACTGGAGAATGGCCGAATGATTGGAAGAAGTCGATCTTCATACCGATATTCAAGAAAGGCGACGCGAGGGAATGCGAAAATTACAGGACGATAGCAATAATATCACACACTAGTAAAATATTACTGAAAATAATCCACAAAAGAATGGAAAGCACAATAGAGAGGGAACTTCCGGTGAACCAGGCTGGTTTCAGGAAATCTCGAGGAACTAGAGACCATGTTGCCAACCTAAGGTGGATAATGGAACGGCAAAGGGAGTATGGACAAGAGGTGCACATCTGCTTCATTGATTATAGTAAGGCATTCGATTGCATTAACCACGATTTAATGTGGAAAACCCTACTTGAGATGGGAATTCCGAAACACTTGATATGGCTATTAAGGGGACTATATGAAGATCAGATAGCGGTGATAAGAACAGAATACGGACACTGATAAATTCAAAATCAAGAAAGGGGTGAGACAGGGATGCATTTTGTCTCCATTCCTGTTTAACTTATACGCTGAAAGAATAATGAGAATGGCGGAAATGGAAGGGGCAAAAGAGGGAGTAAAAATTGCGGGAAGGACATTGAATAATCTTAGATATGCGGATGATACAACACTAATGGCAAAAAGAAAAGATGAGCTGATAGAATTAATAAGAAGGGTAAGGAGAGAAAGTGAAAAAGCTGGCTTACACTTCAACATAAAGAAGACAAAAGTCATGACAACAGCAGAATGGGATACTTTTGAGATTGACGGGGAAGAAATAGAGGTGGTAGAAGCTTCACTTTTCTGGGATCATTGGTTGAAAAAGAAGGAAAATGTGATACAGAAATAAAACGAAGGATTGCGATTGGGAAAGCTGCAATGATTGGACTGGAAAAGATATGGAAGGACAAGCATGTGAGCATAGATACAAAAAAAGGCTCGTGAGAGCCCTAATCTTTCCAACGGTTCTGTATGGTTGTGAGTCGTGGACAATGACAAAGAACATGGAGAAAAAGGTCAACGCATGTGAAATGTGGATATGGAGAAAGATGTTGAGAATATCATGGACAGAGAAAAGGACGAACGAATCAATACGAGTGGAGATTGGTGTCGAGAATGAAGTCATTAAAACAAAAGGCGACAAGATCGAAGCTAGGATTCTTTGGTCATGTTATGCGATCTGATGGGCTAGAAAAGGCAATGATGTTGGCTTGTGGTGAGGGAAAAAAAAGACGGGGTCGACCAAGGAAGAAATGGATGGATGAGATTCACGATGTAACTGGCATGAATCTGGAAGCACTAAGGGACCTGACTTCGAATAGGAAGCAATGGAGAATGTTTATCATGGCGATCGCTAGAGCGCCAGGAGTTGACAGCACAAGGTGACAAGGTGAGACTGGGTTTTTTGTTTTTATCTTCCTTGGAACATGCATGAACATCGCTGTGGTTACGACTCAGGCTATGTGTGTTTTAAGATTTGTTAGATTTTTACCTGTAATAAAAAAAATTACAGAAATATTTCTTATTGTGATTATTAGATTTTCACATACAAAAAGTAAATGTGTAGCTAAAAGACGGATTCAGATGCATGCAAATATGGCTTAGACAACCACCCTTGCAAACCTAACCCTGAACTTAACCCCAGTGCTTTTTTTCTAGAAAAAAAGGTTCCGGAACGGAACAATTATGGACGGGCTAAAATCCCGAGTTGCGTGTATGCTGCATAGGCCTAGCCTAGCCTACCACCTATGCGAACACCACAGGGTTGTCCATACTCCTTTGTCGTTCAGAACTGTATAATTATCGGCTTTGCCTTTTATCGTTATCTTCTTCATGTACAAGTATTCCCATACAATACTTTAGCGTTTCCTGCCGTATATAAATTTTACTAGACTCATTATTAATAATTTTTTAAAATGACTTCGGCAGAAATTCGGGATCGAAAGATGTAAGACGTAAACAGGAAGTTGCATGACTTGTGACAGTAGTTTAGACACGCGCGCAGTTCAAATGCGTCGCCGAAATGCTTTTATAAAAAGACATGGGTGGATTTTCAATACTTCGTTCAAGAATTTATTTTCGATTATCATTTTTAATAAAATACATGGTTGGATTTTCAATACTTTTCGTTCGGAAAATCATTTTCGATTCTCGTTTTTATTCGTTTTGAGTCCAGTCTTTTTCGTTTCTATTTCGTTCTCGTTCTCAAAATCTTTTTCGTTCTCGTTTTCGTTCTTGTGAACAACTGACTTTTCTTTTTCGTTCTCGATTCGTTCTCGTTCACGATAATATCACTGCTAGCTAGGCTACTTGACAAGCAATTTTTCATCAAACTCACATGTCACACAACATAGGTGGGTGTCTGTCCCAAGTAATAAAAATTCAGAGACTGGCAGATATAAAGACACTGCGACTGTAAGCTCTACGAGGAATTCAATAACCATCATTTAGCAATACAAGGGTGCTATATAAATTAGCTTTTGTTCACAATAAGATACATATTTTAGAGCCAGAAGTCTGCTGATTTAGAAAATATATATTTTATGATACCTAACTGTAATACTTGTAGTGCTGTTGTCGTTCTACCTTGTGTACTATCAATTTACATATTTTCGGAAAAACAATTTGGGCGGGAATGAGTTAAAGAAAAATGAATAAAATCAGTGATAGAGGAGAAACCTCCCAAAAACTCTTCATTTCAGTCTGTTGCTGCCACTGAGCTGGCGAGCTACAAACTTCTAGACTGTTGTCACATGTTTGCAGCTACCCTGGACCTGGTTACATTTGTTAAAAAAATGAAGAAACAATATGACAGAGGATAAACAGTAATATTGAATTACACTCATCTCACAACAAAAGCTTTCCAGTTGAAAACTTTAGTCTGTTGTTGCTGTTTCATCACAAATTATATTGCATTTACGACTGTTGTCTGAGTAACAAATTCTTTATTCATGGTTACCGACTGGCATGAAAAGTATTTTGTAGAGTTTTTGTTGTTCTGTCCACAAATAATTCTATACATCTTTGTGCTTACACAACATAACATGTTGTCACTGAAAATTTTGTAGTAGACTGTCTTGAATATGAAATATAAAAGATTTTGGAGGTACGGTTTGGGGTAACTGTGGGGTAACCTCAAGAAATCTTTCTTTCAAAACCTGGATGGAGAGCTGGAAAGAGGAGATAAAATGCTGAAGAAAGGTGCTTACCTTATCTATCTATCTATCTATCTATCTATCTATCTATCTATCTATCTATCTATCTATCTATCTATCTAAAACATTTATATAGCGCCCCTTCAAGGAATCTATTCAGAGGCACTCCCGATCCAGGCCCAGTCAAAAAGAAATGTCTTAAGGAGACTGTAAAAGGAACCAGAGAAATCCCTAGGAAAGGAGCAAATCTTAAGAGGTAGATCGTTCCAAACAGCAGGACCAACCACCGAGAATGCCTTACGCTGTGCTATGGTGGTACGAGCGTAAGGAACAACGAAGTCTCCACGGGAGGCTGAGCGCAGGGATCTGCGCCCCGCACAAGCAGAGGTAAGAGTAAAGAACTCACAAAGGTAAGCCGGTGCCCGGCCTAAGATACATTGCCAGGCCATTGAGGACACCCTGTAAAGGATGCGGTGCTGAGCCAGTGAAGGACATCTCTCATGTATTCGGAAACATGGTCAAATCTGGAGATACCCCCAACCAAGCGTGCAGCCGTCCGCAAAACCCTCTCCAGACAAGAAAGACGGACCTGAGGGAGTTCAACAAAGAGAGAAGAGCAGTAATCCAAGCGATTTACAACAAATGCATGAACCAAGGTGGAGGCTGCAGAAAAAGAAAGAGAGCGGGAAACGACTCGGAGCTGACGCAGTTGGTAGTAGCAAGCACGTGTCAGCCCATGGATATGCTCAGTAAAAGAAAGTTCCTGGTCCAAAATAACACCAAGGTCACGAACAGAAGAGGAAAAAGTGAAGGATGGGAATTCAGTGGCAAGGGAGCCCAGGTCGATCTTGGCCAACTGTTGGCGAGTGCCAAACCAAATATATTGCGTCTTCAAGGGGTTGAGACGCAACCGATTTCAAGACATCCAATCATTAAGGGTGCTAGTAGCGCTAGACATGAGCCGAACAGCTGCAGCTGCCTCAGTTGCGGAACAATGGGTTTAGGATTGGACGTCATCCGCATAGCAGTGACTCAGCAGTGAGCAAGATGCAAGAAGAGAACCTAGATCAGCAGTAAAAAGGATGTATAGTAGAGGACCAAGAACTGACCCTGGGGGAGACCAAAAGGCGCAGGAAGCCAAGGATAATGAGTAGAGCAAAAACAGTAGAAGAGGAGCGGTCAGTCAGGTAGGATGCAAGCCAGGCTAGAGGCAAGGCCTTAATGCCAAACGATAAGGAAAGGCGGCGCAGAAGAATTTCATGGTCAACAGAATCAAAGGCAGCACTCACGTCATAGAGGGCCAAGAGAGTGACCTCGGATCTATCGATAGCACGGTAGATGTCAGAAAGGAGATGGAGCAGAAGGGTCTCAGTAGAGTGCCTCTTACGAAAGCCAGATTGGCATGGAGGAAGACGCTTGTTGGAGTCTAAATAATTAAACAGAAGGAGATACACTTATGTCTATATGTCAACTACTAAGATAGGACAAGTTGAATTTGTTTACTTTTACGCTGTTTTGCTTAATTTTCCTCAATTTATACGACTATGGTATAAATGCTAAAAAAAGTGTATCTCCTTCAGTTTTATAAATATTTGAAAAATTCTTTTTACATGCCGTCTGGGAACAATTTCTGCACATTTTTTCGCTCACATAATATATGTTGTCACTGAAAATGTTGTAGTAGGCTGTCTTGAACATGAAAATATATAAGATTTTTGGGGTACGGTTTGGGATAACCTTGGGGTACCTCAAGAAATTTTTCTCCAAAACCTGGATAGAGGGATGGAAAAACGAGATAAAATGCTGAAGAAAGGTGCTTACCTTATGTCTATATGTCAACTACTAAGTTATGACTAGCTGAATTTGTTTACTTTTATGCTGTTTTGCTTAATTTTCCTCAATTTGTATGACTACGGTATAAATACTAAAATGTTCCTTCAGTTTTAAAATTATTTAAAAAATTCTTTTACGTGCTTTCTGGGAACAACATCTGCACATTTTTTGTGCTCATGTTGTCACTGAAAATTTTGTTGTAGACTGTCTAGAACATGAAAATATATCAGATTTGGGGGGGATGGTTTGGGGTAACAAAATTCAGATACCTGAATGTAGGGATGGAAAGAGGAGATAAAATGCTAAAAAATGGTGTCTATCTGATTTCTATATGTCAAAAACTAACATAGATATTACAAGTTCAGTTTTTCATTTTTGGCAGGTTTTGCCAAAAATTGTGTCAGATGTCAGAGATGTCATTTTCTTAGTAGAAAGGACGTCCCAGTTGAATGGCTTTTTGTTGACACCTGATTTAGCATTTACGTTGCATGATTTTAAGTAACACAACTTCCGCTGAAATACTACTTTTCAATAACCTTAGAAAGGAACATATAGTTAGAGAAGGGCCAGTAGTTTATGTCATCTGGATCTATTCCAAGATTCTTGAGTGATGGCCATATGATGGCACACGGTTGACTCTCTGGCAGGAATCTTTCAGCCGATGAGGCATTATAGAGTTGAATCAGAAATGGAAGCATCTCATCAACATGTTCTTTTAGGATGAAAGTCATCAATCTCATCAACATGTTCTTTTAGGGTGAAAGTCATCAATCTCATCAACATGTTCTTTTAGGATGAAAGTCATCAATCTCATCAACATGTTCTTTTAGGATGAAAGTCATCAATCTCATCAACATGTTCTTTTAGGATGAAAGTCATCAATCTCATCAACATGTTCTTTTAGGATGAAAGTCATCAATCTCATCAACATGTTCTTTTAGGATGAGAGGTGGGATCTAGCATACATGTTTTAGATGATGAAGACAGAAGAAGCAATTCTATGTCAAACCGATTGAAGCAACACTGAGTTGTGGTAAACTTCGATGGAGCTGAGCCCTCTGTATCTTGTCGGACATCGGACACTTCTTAATCAGGAGGCAAAGGTAGTCCTCTGATGAGAAAGAATCTTTTTCATCTGAAAGAAGGTTCTTGTGAGCCAATGCATCTGCCCAAGATGGCTGGCTGACAGATCATTAGCGCCCCTGATGAGCCTCTCTTGAAGTGGTGCCAAAAAAATATGCAGATACAATTACAATAACAGAGCCACCAACTATCCTTACGTGTGTAAGCAAGTAAACAGGTTATGGTGCTTAAGAAAATCCTATCACACTATAAGTTTTTAATAGCATAAAATAGCAGGGAAACCAGATGAGTAAGCATGAACAAAAATATGATCTGTAAGCAAATAATCAGGTTATGGTGGGTAAGCAAAATCATGATAAAATAATAAGTTTTGATGGTATACTTTTGGTTTCGTATTTTCCCATAGTGCCATTTTATGCTAAACTGTGTAAAAAAACAAAGGCAGACCTTTAAAAAACACATGCACCAATTCTTTGATGGATGCTTACCTATATCAGCAATGACCACTGCTTTATTATTACCAGGCAGCCTCTGCTTGTAGCCAGGCTTAAGAACTATTTCACCAGATCCTGTTTCACCAGCTTCAGGTAAATCCTAAAATTATACAGTACCTAACAATAACATGCCAACAATAATAGTGCTGCCAGTATAAACCATTTGATACAGCAATTCAGTTAATCACATTTGAGCATTGGTTTGGTCTTTTGGATCTCACTATCAGCTGGTTTGCTGCAACTACACCTGTGCACTCTATAAGTTCAGATCAGTGGCTTCACAACTGCACTGGCTGGCTGATGTCCTTCTTACAAACCATTTTGATGCACTACTTAAACCAAATGCAAATCTATTCAATTTCATATTAGAGACATCTGCAAAATAAGACCTTATGCATCTTAGAATGTCTTGGCTCCACTGCTGAATTCTCATTTCTAGCCACCTCAATTGTTGTAACTCACTTTAAAACAGTGTCACAAAGACAAATCTGCACACATTACACAGTTGCTTCAGAACTTCTTAGCCAGGCCTATAATGAAGATACCAAAATTCTAATACTTCACTTCCACATTGCAATCATTGCTTCCTACTTCCTACAGAACATAGAATCCAATTGTCTCATAGTTGAAAGTAATATATAATCAGACTGCCAACTTACCTTCAGTCTTTGCTTACCTCTCAGGTTCACAAATATTGCCTCGCTCATTGGATGCTTTAACTCTTGAAGTGCTCTGAGTCAGAATGGTACTAAGCCATCGCCAGTGCGATGGCTGTGAGCGGCGCTATACAAATCTCCAAATACAATACGATACGATAAGCTCCCACCCTTTCTCAGTCGCTTGCCCAAGTCTCAGGAATTCATAACATGTGTCTGTACACTCGGCTACTGTTAGTGATAAAACATTGTTTAGGTTGGGGCTGAACATCTGGCGTTTTCGTATTGCTTATCTGCCTGTCTTCCAGTTGCAGGGCCTCATAGATCTCAATTGCATTATACCTTCGAAATGTGGTTTTCTTACAAGTAAACATCACCTTATACCTTTTGCAGAATTAGTTTAGAAGAGATCTGGGAGGACCATACTGCAGAACTACAGCTTTGTTCATGTCAATGTTTGGGTTCAAATTGTAGTTGTGCATGGGATATATTTATACATGCAGAACTATAGTATGGCTCTATCATTTATATTCTTAGACGGTAAACAGGGTTGGACTGGCTTGCAAAAGTGGCCCGGAAAATTTGGTCATGGCGGCCCACATAATTGAGCGCCGAAAGCATGAAACCTTTCAGGATAGGGCCTGTGTGGTGCCTGCCAATGCTTTTGGTACCATTTAACATGAGAAATTAACACATATGCGTTTTAATTTGTGATTTGTCGTAAATTCTTAATTATTTTGGGAACCAACAGTTACATTATGTAGTGCACTGTGCACGGTTTAGTACTTTAGTTCAGCGGTTCCCAAACTTCTCAGTGTGACGGACCGGCAGGAATTCACTTTCAATGCGACGGACCGGCAGGAATTTTCCCATTGCAGCAGGACCGATACCCAATTTATTAGTTTTATTTCTTTCTCAATCACTAAAGATGTATTAATTATAAGATTTAAAAAACGAGAATTATGCTAAAACAAATCTTGGAATTTGGTACAAATTATAAAGTTTCATTGAAAGGAGCGGATATTGTTGGGAAAATGTCACAAATTTAACCACAGTTCTAATTATAAAATAAGTTGTAAGCAAGTTAATGTGATACGAAATAAAAATGATGAAGCTTCACTTTTATTTATATCTCCACTAGCTGGATTACCCGGCGTTGCCCGGGGTTATAAGTTTCACACCACCACCACCTTGGATGCCCTTGTGGCGTCTGGCGACGTCTGGCGGAGACTGCTTCGCAGTCTTGTAGACGCCTTCTGGCGTCTGGCGACCTCTGCCGTGGAGTGACTGCTTCGCAGTCGACCTCTGGCGGCGACTGCTTCACAGTCTTGGAGGCCCTTGTGGCGTCTGGCGACCTCTGGCGGAGACTGCTTCGCAGTCTTGTAAACGCCTTCTGGCGTCTAGCGACCTCTGCCGTGGAGTGACTGCTTCGCAGTCGCCCTCTGGCGGCGACTGCTTCGCAGTCTTGGAGGCCCTTGTGGCGTGTGGCGACCTGTGGGGGAGACTGCTTCGCAGTCTTGTAGACGCCTTCTGGCGTACAGCGGAGACTGCTTCGCAGTCTTGTATACGCCTTCTGGCGTCTAGCGACCTCTGCCGTGAAGTGACTGCTTCGCAGTCGCCCTCTGGTGGCGACTGCTTCGCAGTCTTGGAGGCCCTTGTGGCGTCTGGCGACCTGTGGGGGAGACTGCTTCGCAGTCTCCCGTGGACTGACTGCTTCGCAGTCGAAGAGGGTGAACCGGGCGTTGGCGTGTTAAAGAAAACGCCAGAAATCTAGCCCTCACTGCCGGTCTGTAGTCGGCCTCGCCCGTAGTAGAGCAGACTGGTTGTTTGATATACTGTAAATAATTTAGATCTTTGTCTTTGAACATACATGTGTTAAAATTTTGCTGTAAAACGATGAATATACTTCGAATCGATCGTCATTATATTTTGTGCGAAAGTAAACAACTTACGCGCATTATTAGGGACGTTGGGGAATACCGGCGCCATAAATAGAACCGCGGTGTCGTTAAGCGGATTATTAATGACGTTGGGGAATACCGGCGCCATAAATAGAACCGCTTGGCAGTGGAATAGGCGAGCTTGCGCGTTATGGACGGTCGGGTGGGTAGCGTTTTGGGGCATTTTCACCATGGTAGGGTTGAAAACGGAGGACGCGAACCCCTCCACTGGGTGTCCGAAGCCGAGGCCGACACATTAGTGAAGGTTTCGAGTGAAAAGGTGCAAAATTGTAGAAGTTAAGCCCGGTCAAACAGACAGACAGACAGACACACAGACACACAGAAAGCTGGCTTTATTTATATAGATTATCTGATTCCGAAGAAGAATTTGAATTTCTGTCTCGTTCTGCATTCGTATTTTTCCTCTTAAGAAACATATCTATTGAACCTTGCTTCGCCATCTATACATTGGGTCAAAAAAGTGAAATTAGTTGTTAGTAGTAGCGCGCGAGTATATAGGCCTAATTCAGTACTAAATATCAACGGAATACTTCGTACTGGTCCAATATGAATCAACTTTGCATTTAGTTTTTAAAAAATATAAATAATTCATGCTAATGCTTTTCATTAATATATTTATTATATTTTATTCTTGTAATTTTCAAATTTATAATATATTGTACTTACAATATCAAACCTAAAAGTAGACGAAAGCAGTGACCAAATTATCAAAGACGAAAGAGATATGTCACATCCGGTTTCTAATTGCCGGTCAAAAAACCCAAATGTTACGATTAAAATTCCTAGTAAAGGTGAACATCTATTTGACCTGTCAGCAATTCGTCGAGAAACTATTTATTCAGCAGTTTTAGTTTACAATAGGCCTAGCTGAAAAAATACATCTACTGCCAGAACAAATCTTAATTTATGAGGCAATCGTGTTTTTGAAGATAGTTCAAAGCGACACCCAATCGAGAAAACGTAGTTTTTCCTGACTCACTTCGCGGACCGGCAACTGAGGGTTCGCGGACCGGCACCGGTCCGCGGACCATAGTTTGGGAACCACTGCTTTAGTTTATTTCAAAAACTTAACATCATGATACAATTAGTAGGCACAACTTCACATAAGCACCTAATATAGCATTTTTCATCGCATCACAAGTTGACGCCAAACATCGATTTCATCATTATTAATTCTGAGAAGAAGGTCCTCTTCACAAGCCATCATCGTGAAAGACTAAACTTCACTGGTTTAGCAAATTTCTTAATCTGTTCAAAATGTTCAATTTCGAAAATGACCTCTCACAAGCAACTTGTGATGAGGATAATGTCAAAACGAATTTTTAAGCCAAAAACAAATGTGAATAAGCCAGACTATGCAAATTGAACTTAAGGCGAATGTGGTAACAGCAAACAATACGTTTTCTTCAAGATTTACATATATTTCTGTTCCTGTTGCTGTTTTCTGCTATTGGGTCCGTTTCACTTTCTATAGATTCAGATTGCATGACGTTTTATGAGACTGTGTCTGTTATTTCAGTGTCAAATAGCAAATTAGTCTTTCAGTTTTGAAACTTTCCCATTTTCTTGCAAAGTCCAATAACTCCCTTTGCAGCTGCTCCTTTGTTACACTGTAATCAAATTTTCTGAGCAACTCACTCATGTGCTGTAGGCCGACATAATCCATCACTGGGAATCCTTATAGAAATTTCTGCAAAATTGTTTGGAACTAACCAAGACAAATCAGCGTAAAGATTAATGTGCTCAGAGAATCACTGTTTCAAACTACTTGATCTATTACCATGTTGTGAACATTTACTCTAAATCTATTCTTTAGCATTTAGCCCGTAGAGTAATGGATAACACACTGGCGTGAAGAGCTGAAGGTACCAAGATCGAATCCCGTAGACAGTTATTTAAGGTTAATCCTGCCTTCCACTCACTAGGTGGCGGCGGTGGTTAAATGAATTATAGTAGGCCGTGATTTGGCGCCGTATGTTGGCTGCCGCATAAGCAGTTATATTCGACTCCTGTAAAACTGTTATCGTGTGCTTCTACTTAATACATGTATGTAAGGCGCCCTGCGTGGCTGCCGTTTCTACTATATGTATTATGTATGTTCACTGTACAGCGCAGTGCGTTTGCAGGCGCTTAATTAAAGAAAAGATTATTATTATTATTATTATTTTCATTTGGCTGGTCTTTAGCAGATTCTCCTGGCAATTTCTTTTTGATCTAATTCTTTTCTGTTTCAAACCAGTCTCAACATCAATGTCGAGATTTCTTTTATCTAGTTCACTGTTAGCAAGTTCTGAAAAAGTGTAGCTGCTTCAAAAATGACGTCAAAAGTTTGATGTATTTGGCTTAATTCATTGTATCTTGAACCATATATAGGCCCGTAGGATGTCTATGCCGTTTTTTTGCAAATATTGAGATAAGAGAGCTGTGTGTTCAAGCACTTCCAAAAAAAACAATGGCACAGTCAAAATAAATTCAAAACTTGCCAAAGAATCCAGGAGTGTTTTCGCTCTGTATCGGACATCATTGTTAAATTTGTTTGATTCAGAAATATTATGGAAGTATGTCTATGTATAAGAAATCGAGAAACTCTGTATCTATATTGCATGCGATATAATCAACGGTAAGTTAAAGTGCATATTGACACTTCGCCGAACGTTTCTTGGTAACAACCAGGCACTGCCAATATTTTATAATTTATCACACTAGAATTAAGCATTTGAACTAAAATATAACATTTTTTAATCATATTGTTTGGGCGGCAGTTCAAGCCTCGGCAACCGGCCCACCGGGAATTTCCCGGTGTCCCGGTGGGCCAGTCCAAGCCTGATGGTAAAGAACAACGGTACAAATACATAATTATATGACAATAAGTCTTTTAGAATTTTAGACTGTATGTACAGTTCATTTTGCTGAACTTTTTCAGATTCGAAAGTGATACTAAATTTCAAACACAATTAATAATAAAAGATTGAAAAGATGACTGAAAGTAACAAATCTTCTTAAAATTTGGAAAACAATTCTTACATACCTGAGAGGCATCAGGATGAACAGAAATCACATGGCACCAGCCTTCTGCACTCAGTGTCACTAAATAATTCTGAAAAAACAACTTTTATAACTAGTTCTAAGTTCTAAATAATGCTAATTATCAGAGGTACTTGAATAAATCCACCAGGTGCTGTACAATTACTTATATTTAAAGACTATAATATTGAAAGAAGTAACAGATAGAAAGTGAATATTTTGTAAATGCTTACAAAAGTGCCATACCAAATATGAGATGATTCCTTTTCATATCCACTGATTGCAAATGTATACAACATTTATGTATACAACAGTTACCTGTTCATGTCCGGCAGCCACAAACGCAGCCATTGTTTATGCTTCTTATTCATTTATTATTCATTATTCATCTAAATAGATTAGCTCATTATGTATGTGTGGTGGTTTGGCCCGTCGCCTATATTAGAACTGCCAGCCCCAGGTCTGATGTCCCTGCAGTCATCAAACAGGCGCCATCTTGCTCCTGGCGGACCAGAAGTTGATGGTTCCTGCATGTCCAGGGTGAGCTGGTCTAGTTCCACCCCAGTTGGCCGGGAATAAGTCGAAAGACCTTCTCCTCGGTTACTAAGATTAGGGTCGGTGGCTACCCATGCACCTGCTAGTTCCTGTGATCGTTTGTCGTGCCGGTGCATGTCCAGGCTATAATCAATGTCATTACCACAAGGTAAGAGATTAAGACACTCTCCCGGTAAGCGCGCTACTGCCTCCATTTGAGATAGAGAGTTTCCGCTTCTCGTTACTTTTAATGTATCAGTAGTATTCTCCTCCCGATCTAGTTGGGTGGAGAGGACCCCGGGTCTTAAAGGTCCAGTTGGAATGGAGAGATTGACCACTTCCATATCTTTCATACCCCCCGCTTTCTCTCGTAAGCAAGCACTACGTCTGAGTGGAAAGGGCGGACTGTCAGAGCCAGCTATCATCGGAATTTCATCCGTTCTGACCAGTCTTTTCGACGGGTGTCCAAGAGTGTAAGGTGCCACTTCCGGTCCGGAAGTGATCAGGCTGGCGTCCTGATCTGGGGTCGTCTGCACGACAAACGCTCGTTCTACCTCCCCCAATCGCCGATTCATTGTTTCGAGTCTTGTAGTTAAGTCCATTTGATTTCCTAACAGGTCACTCTGTTCAGTCTGTTGTCTTGCTAAGTCAGTCTGTTGTCTGTAAACATTATCCAGTCTATTCCCTTGGTCAGTCTGTTGTCTGACTAGGTCTGTCTGTCCAGTCGCAATGGTTTGTAGACTACTCATCATTCCTCGTATCAATTCAGTTAGGTTAGGTGGGTTAGGATCCGGAGGGGGCATAGACCTTGCCTTGCCTTTACTACTCTCTTCCTCCTCCTCCTCCTTTTCAACCGTCTCCTCATAGTCAAGACTCAAAACAGACATAGTGTTTCAAGAGTGTATTATAATTTCCTCCAGACAACACTTTTACAGATTACAGTTTTAGATACTAATCGCTTATACAGACTTAACAGATTATTATACTTTAACACAGATTCAACATACGAACACTCCTCTCTATGTTATACCAAAAATACTAATTCACCATTAATCTAAAGGTAGATAATTATTACTTAGCTTCCCTGCAGTTCGTTCTTAATCCATACCCGATCAGACGGCCATTCCTTATGGTCTTGATTCTGACAGCAGGTCGCTCCTCTGACACTCCACGTTCACACAATAACGGAACATATTTGTATGCACTCCTTGTGCATTTAGAATAATTCCCAGCAGATCAGATTGTGTTAGCACTCCTTGTGCAATGTGCATTTAGAATAATCAGACTGCTTCCGAAAATATATATTTATGCACTCCTTGTGCATTTAGAATCATCAGACGCAATTCAGAATATAGGCTACTTTCCGACGACGCAACTTTCGTTCTTCTCTATACGCCTATTCTAGTTACAACTAACTTCACTCCGCCGCTGGATTAAGATCCAATCTACTATATCGCATCCCTGCTTTTAGTCACGGCATCGACTCCAAGTATCGTACTCTTGTCGTCTTAAACGTGCGTCAGCTCTCTTCCGTGTCGAACTGAACTCTCGCGTCAACTCTTCTGCGGCGTCTCTCTCAACTGACTTTCTGCATACGCTTATATGTTTTTCCGGTTGCCTGTCTGCCTGGTGGGCCTACCTCTGCTGCTAAGCGCCCTCTCGTGTTCGCTCTGCGGTATGCATCTGCCACAAGCTCATTCGGTTTTTGGTCTTCGCATACATAGGACTATACTCGCACTCTAACTGGATTACACAGTGGATATACATGGATTATATATTCTCAAACGGTAGGTTTTGCGTGCGCTATATAAATCGTGAGAAATGCAATCTCTCACATATGTATCAAGATACTTAACATAGCACATTATAAAACCCCACAAAAAGCTTTGCACCTATGTAGGTATTGTAGTAATGGATAATATATCCCATGCACAACTACAGTTTATCTAACAGATTTCTAAACAACAGCATTTTAACACACAACACGCTGCATTGCTTTCACAGTCACTTTTAGTACACTCTCGTAGCTAAAGTGCTAGGAAAGTTTACAAATGTATAACGTACAAAGTCAAAGGCAACAGCACACAAATACAATAATAAACTTTTGTTCCAGGATGGTCTTGCTTGGGAAGGACTAAGGAACAATGGGCTTCAGTTGATGTGTGGCAGCATGGAATCTGTATGTTTCCATTATTATTATTACGAAAAATGTTAACGCATGCAAAGTCACACAGAAATACGAATCTGAGGTGCGGTTAGTCAGCCACCAGATGAAAAGCAGTTAGAGGTCCAGATGTTTGAAAGCCAGTAAGAAGTAGTCAGTTTTGAGGCATTTCTTGAAAAAAGAAGAGGTCGAGCAACGAATAAACACTGGTAGTCGGTTCCATTCCTTAAGGGCTGCGACACAAAATGCATGAGAGCCCATGGCAGTGCTACATCTAGGCTCAACCAAAAGACCCATAACCAAAGACAGCAGACTGAGCGGCAGGAAGTAAGGAGAGCGTAATGGTTGAGGAGTGCACATTGTGAGGGTTTTATAGGTCAAACAGGCCAGTTTAAACCTAATTCTGACTTCTAGAGGAAGCCAATGCAGCTGATGGAGCAGAGTTAAAGAGTCTGAATGAGAAGACACATGCAGCACCACGTGAACCAGAGAATTTTGGATGCGTTGAAGCCTGTTGACTTGAAGATCTAACATGCCCGGAAACACAGTTGGCAAAATCGAGGTGAGATCAGTCAAGAAAACACGCTATGTATGGCCTGTGACATGTCTTTGGAAGAACACACCTTATATGATGTATTGCCCTGATATGCTAGAAACAAGATTTGCAAAGGTTGTCTGTGGGATTGGAATGTGAGATTACTGTCCAAAGTGACCCCAAGTGTTTTGACAGTCTTTGATATTGGAACAACAGTGCCAGCAAAGTAAACTCTAGAATGAGAAGGGAGAGAGCACAATTGTTGGCATGAGCCAAAGTGATTGCCTCAGACTTATCTGGTTTTATAGCAAGACCGTTGAAGCAGAACCATGCATGCACTGAATAGAGGCACTCTTCTAGTATTACTTTACCGGACTGATCTATGGGCTGCAGAATGCAATGATCATTGACCCAGCTCATTTTAGACTTGAACACAGAGCTCCCTGATGTATACCAGGGCAGTGTCGATGACTGAGGCATGTGTCAGCATTGGTAATCTTGAATTCAATATGCTTCACAACAGGAAGCCTGTGTAGCTTGTTAGCTATGACTCGAACAGCACAGTTAAACACTGCAGCACTGATTGATAGATTGTGCCATATGACTAGAATCTCGCACAAGTGAATGGATCTGCAAAGGTACAGTGCAGAACACTTAAAACGAAAACGTCTAGAACGAAATATCGCTTAGTACGTAACGAAAGTTTGGTCCATTCCCGTGTCAATGCGTTTTAACGTTAAATTATTCTCTTACTACGAAACTGATAAGACGAAAAAATCGGTTATTACGAAAATAATTTTCGGTCCCGTAAATATAGTTCAAGGGAAAATCTTTCGCATAAGATGAAAGGTTGACTGATACACAACATCCGCACAGGTTGCGGTAAGGTTTCGTCCGCACCTTGTAGGCCCCTATATGTCTAGCGTTAATTGACATCATCGGTCTTTGATAAATGTCTCCATTCGGTGAAGAGATAGCCAAGGCCCACATGTTTATTATTGGATGAAATGATCGAAACACATGAGCATCAAACATGAGCATCAAATTCATCATAGTGCCTGTCATTGATGAATTTGATGCTCATGTGTTTCGATCATTTCATGCCTTTTGGATTAACACATGTGACATTAACACAGCAGAAGAAATCTGTCTTTCAACAACTAAATTTGCATCTGCTATAGCTTACAGGTCCAAAGGGTCAGGCTTCAACCGGCTAGCCTAATCTAGTATGCATGAGGCTCTAGGTAGTCGACATATTGACCTTTCCCTACGGCCAGCCTTAGGGCAGGTGCTGTCGATATCTTTGACAGATTCACCGACGCTGAGTCATACAACCCTGTAATATCTGTAGGTTAAAAACCGAAACTTCTGCCTGTCACACGTAATATTGTAAAAATTCTTCTATTTAAAAGACATTGCTGATATTTTTAAGTAGAATAAACTTATCTCTGTAATATAAATTTTAGATAGCCGCATATACCATAAGCATAATGCATGTACTCGTAGGCCTACATATATGTCATGAACTACACATATAACTCGTTTCTTGATGTTTTGCTGTGTCTATTGTTGTCAAACGGTTTATACAAAATTCGGTTAAGACAAAATTGTTACTCTGGTACCCTGTCTTTCGTCTTAACCGATTTGCACTGTACTTCACATGATAGATCTCCATACACAAGCATACCCAGGCTGTGGACAACAGACTGTTGGTTCCAGTCAGGGAATCGTGATATAATCAATTCTTCATCACCTTAGATCGCATCTGATGTGTGCCCAGCTAAATATCCTGTGTAAATACATATAATATTGGCTGTTGGGTTCAGCTGCAACCAATTTGAAGACATCCAACTCCGTATTTACACTACAATGGCCTGTGTTGAAAAGACACAAGCAAGTGCATCAGACGGATGGCATGTAGAGCAAAGTTGTACTTATCAACATACTGCTGGACCTGCATGCTCAGAGCAGTGACCAGTCATGTTAGATTGGTTGTGCACAAAATATACAGGAGTAGCCCGAATACTGAGCCCTGTGAAAAACTGAATGGAACTGGTTCCAAGCCATACAGTTTGAGCCGATGACCACCATAATTTTTTGCCCATCCACAGGGCATCATGTGTGGATGTTACTTGGTAATCATAGTATATTTAAATTTTACTATGTCTGAGCATTGTATGCTTACAGCTGAGTGTTTTGAAGTAATTCCACAAGTTAACTTTTGATTATGGTATGCATATCATTTTGCATGGATGACATAAGGTAAAAGACGAATCCTGATGTTTGGATAGTTAGGAAGAAAGCGATCTTGAAAATACAGATCGCTGTGAATGACCCCAATCATGTCAACAATGTGTTCTTTCATCAGTCTATGTGCTGCATTTCTTAAATCCTGTATTTCCAGCATTGCTGTCATGAAGATTGGCATATTCAAAATGATTTGCATTATCCTTGTAATACAAAGCAATCTTTTGGCTGCATCACAATAACCGAGTTTCCAAGTAGCTGTGGTATGCATATGTGCTATTGGAGGCTGTGACAAGCGATGTCGACTTAAAAAAAGACTATGTAAAATTAGGTTTATGGGACCGATGTGGTCATCTGCCTCTATTGGCTCATTGCTTGCCCCTATAATATGTGCTCTGGCGTACAATTGCGTTTTTACCAAGTCGATATAGTCTTGTCCAGCTCCATTAATACTAAATTCACCAGGAAATTGTAGCACTGGGATTACATTACTCTCGAGCGCCTTGTCTCTCTTGAACTTCTCCCTTATCTTGAGCAATCTGGTCTCCTTCCTGCTAATCAGTCAGGCTTTAGGGCTCATCACTCTACTGAGACTGCTCTTCTCTCTCTCCTTTCTGAAATCTACTCTGCTGTTGACAGGGCTGAACTTACCCTCCTGGCTCTTTATGATGTTTCTGCAGCCTTTGATATGGTAGATCACAATATTCTACTTCAGCGTCTTGAAACTTCATATGGGTTGCAGGGCCTTCCTCTTTGCTGGTTTCAGTCTTATCTGTCTGAGCGAACCCACATGATTGTATCGGGTGACTCTAGAACAAAATGGATCCACGTTAAGCTGGGCGTTCCTCAAGGCTCTGTACTTGGTCCTCTACTCTTTATTCTGTACACGGCTGACATTCCCTCTCTTTTCCCACTCTCGGGAGCTGCTGGTCATCTCTTTGCGGATGATGTGCAAGCATTTGTCCATGGGTCTCCTTCATCCCAGTTGCACTTAGTTAAATGTATTGAGTCTCTATCTAAGTCTCTCCATTCCTGGATGTCTTCAAATCGTCTCTCTCTCTTCTTCTTCTTTCTTCTCTTCCATTAGTTTCCCGACGATGAGGCTCTTATGAAGTTTCTCCATAGTGTGTTCTGTCCCTGACAGTTTCGCGCACCATGGCTAAGTCCGTACCTTTGCTCTTCAAGTCTTCAAGTCTTCCTTGACATTGTCCATCCACGTTTTTCGTGGTCTCCCTCTGCTTCTCTCCCTCGATCTGCCCATGTAGGGCTGCGACTGGTAATCTGCTGTTATCCATCCTTTCTACATGGCCGAACCACTTGAGTCTTCCTTTTTGTATCTTTTCTGCTACCGTTACCTCTGCGCCCAACTCCTTTCTTGTTGTTGTATTTCTGATTCTTTCTCTTCTACTTCTGCCCCTAATTCTCCTCAGCCAACTAATCTCCGTTACCAATAGTCTTCTTTCATCTTCTTTCTTCAAGCACCAACATTCTGATCCATATAGCAACACTGGTTCCACCAAGGCATGGTATAGTCTCATCTTGGTTCCGATGGAGATGTTTTTTGTCTTCCACATTTTGTTCAATCCTCCGAATGCCGCGCAGGCCAATCCACATCTTCTTTTGATGTCTTCTGTGCAGTTGCCATCTTCCGTTATCACTCCTCCTAGGTATACGAATTTCGTGACTTGTTCTAATGTTGCGTCTCCTATCTTTATATTTATCTCCTCGTGCTGTTTTCCAATTGTCATGGTTTTTGTTTTTTCCACGTTTATTCTAAGTCCCAATCTCTTGCTGCTGCTGTCTACTCGATCTGTAAGCTCCTGTAGATTCTTGCTTGTGTTGGCTATTAAATCGACATCATCAGCAAATCGTAGATTGTCTGTTATTCGTCCATTGATGTTTATGCCTACTTCCTCTCGTCCATTTGCAAGTCTCATCACCATCTCCAGTAGCAGGTTAAATAAATCTGATGACATTCCACATCCTTGTCTCACTCCTACCTTGATTTTAAACCATTGTGTCAATTCACCGTCTACTCGCACTGCACTTACAGACTTGCTGTACAGGTCTTCTATTAACAGTACGAGCTCTTCCGGTATTCCGCAGTGTCTCATTGATCTCCACAGTCCCTCTTGCCACACACTGTCAAATGCCTGTTTGTAGTCTATGAAATTATTGTACAGTGTTTTATTCCGCTCTATATGTTTTTCTTGAGAGTTGTCTGATTACAAATATCTGGTCCATTGTGCCTCTTCCCTTCCTAAAACCTGCCTGCTCTTCACTCATCGCCTCTTCCACGTATCTTTTTAGACGCTGTTGTAAGATTTTGGTGTATACCTTACCTGCTATGCTTGTTACACTTATAGCTCGATAGTTGCTACATTCTTTTCTATCTCCCTTTTTGTGTAATGGTACTATTACTACTTTACCCCAGTCCTTGGGGCGCTCTTTGCTGTCATAGATTTTGTTACACAATTTATGCATGATGCATAAATTGTGTAACAAAATCTATTGTGCTCTGCTCTTCAGCTTGCATCATCTCTGCTGTTATGTTGTCTTCTCCCGGTGCCTTCTTGCGTTTTAGGTTCCTGATGGCTGATTTCACTTCACTTTCTAGTATGTTTGCCATCTGTTCGTGTTCGTTACCTATTGGCAGCTCTTCTAGTACTGTCCTGTCCACCTGGTTTCCGTTGTTGTACATTTCTTCATAATGTTGTTTCCATCTTTGCTTGATCTCTTCTTTGCCCTCTAATGTTTTTCCTTCTTTGTCTTTTATTAGCGTTAGCTTTGTGATGTTTGATCCGCATATTTCTTTTGCCATTCGAAATAGTTTCCCTGTGTCTGCTATTCTTGTGTTGTTTTCCAGCTCTTGACATTTCTCCTCTATCCACATCTCTCTGCATTTTCTGGCCTTCTTTTTTATTTCTTTCGTGATTTCTCTGTACTTTTTCTTGTCATCCTCGTTGAGTGATTTTGTCTTTCTCAGTTCTTTTCTGGTATCACTTAATGCCTCCAAAACCCAGTTCATTTGATTTGGCTCTCCTCAACAGTTGCTGAAGATTGATTTTACCCTCCTCTTGAAAATCTTTCAACACTACTCCTTTTCATCAAGTGTACGTGACCTAGGTGTTACGCTTGATAGAGCTCTCTCCTTCAAAGATCACATCTCTAACCTCACACGTGTTTCCTACTTCCATTTAAGGCATCTCAGGGCAGTTCGACGATTGTAATTTTTTTTAAATTGTAATCGAGAATTTATATAGCGCCACTCATAATCAGAGGCGCTCCCGACCCGGGTCAGTGTCTTCACTGACAAAGAGAAATGTTTTCAGGCGCTTGCGAAACTGGGCAGGAGAAAGAGAGAGGAGGACAAGCCTATAAGCCTTGAGGGAGGCTGTTCCAGCTGGAAGGGCCCACAACTGCAAAACTACGGGACTGGGCAGTAGCAGTGCGCATCCAAGGAACTAGCAAGTGGCCATGGGCAGATGACCGTAGAGAGGCCCGACCAGGCAAACTGGAAACTGGGGTGCAGTAAGTCCTGAGATACAGCGGAGCTGAGCCAACAAGACAGTTACGCATGAGGGAAAGGACCTTAAATTGGATGCGTTGGTGAATGGGAAGCCAGTGAAGGGAGTCCCGGATGTAGGAAGAGATATGGGCAAACTTCATGATACCCCATATGAGGTGAGCAGCAGCATTAAGGATGGACTGAAGTTTAGATGTATTAGTAGGCCAGGCCAATATAGACAGCGTTTCCATAGTCAATCCTAGTGCAGATCAGAGCATGAACCAAGGTCACAATCGCATGCAGGGGAAGAGACTGGCGAATGGCACGAAGTTGGCGTAAATAGTAAAAGCACAAGCGAGAGACACTATTGACACATGTGATCAGATAGAGAAAGAGTAGGATCTAGGACAAATCCAAGATCACGGACAGAGGAGGAGAAGTACACATTGGGAAACCTGAGGCGCAGAGAGTCAGCATCAATCCTGGCAAGCTGGACACGATTACCGAGCCAAATGTTCTTGGTCTTATCATAGTTAAGACGGAGGCGATTTGAGGACAACCAGAGATCAAGATGCGTTCAACCACAAGAGCAGCTGAGTTGGCTGGACCATGGAGGTAAGCCTGTGTGTCGTCAGCGTATTGGTGAGACGAAACACCCATTGGACCAAGAACCCCAGCTAGATCCAAGGTATACAGAATGAACAGAAGGGGAGCGAGGACAGAGCCCTGAGGTAGTCCATACGGGATGTGGGTCCAAGGAGAGCGGGTAGGTCCAAAAACAACAGAAACAGAGCGATCACTAAGGAATGAGCGAAACCAAAGAAGAGCAGAGTCAGCAATGCCAAAAGATTTAGATAATCGGTCTAAGAGGATGGTATGGTCTACAGTATCAAAGGCAGCACTGATATCGTAAAGAGCAAGTAAAGTGACCTGGCCACGATCAAAGGCTTGAAATACTTCAGCTAGAAGGCGCAGTATAAGCAATTCTGTCGAGTAGAATTTCCTAAACCCAGACTGAAGAGTAGGCATAAGAGAGTTCGAGTCAAGATAATAAATCAGTTGACAAGAGACACATTTTTCCAGAAGCTTTGAAAGGAAAGAGAGGTTTGAGATAGGACGATAGTTTGCGCTTAATGGAAGGGAAAACCACAGCCCTTTTGAGCATTGCCGGGACACAACCTTGAGCTAGAGAAGAATTACAAAGTAATGCCAAAAATGGAGTCAATTCATCTACAAAGTCCTTAACTAGAAATGGAGGAAGCAGGTCTAGTTCACACAACTTCGAGGAAGAATCCAGTATCAGCTGATGGATTACAGATGGCTCAAGAGGTTTCCATGACGAGAGAATAGCTACATAGTAGAAGTGAAGGAAGGAGGTGGTGCATTTTCCGTGGATTTGCGAGTAGAATCGATCTTGGCCTGGACAAAGTTTAGGTAATCGTCCGCCGTGAAAGGAGTCTGAGACGGAGAGCAGGAGACAGTAGAACAACCGAGCACGTCAGCAATTGTCGCCCAGAGCCGGCGTGGATTTCCCTTTTCACGATCAATTAACGATTCCCAATTCATTCATTCATTCATTCGAAGATTTATAAAGCGCCTCTTCAAGGGAACTACTCAGAGGCGCTCCCGACACCAGCACGTTCATATAAGACAGTTTTAAGTTTTGCAAGAAATATGCCAGGGGTGACCCCAGGGCACATGCGGAGCTCTAAGGGAAGTCTATTCCAGACTACCGGGCCCACTACTGAAAAAGCTCGACTTTGCATAGTCGTGGAACGAGCAAATGGAACTAAAAGTACCCATTTTCCCACTGAGCGGAGGGAACGTCGGCCTTGGACACCTGAAACTGTGCAGCATAGCTCTCGAAGGTAAGCAGGGGCAGGGCCCTGACAACATCGCCATACTAAGGCAGCGATCCTTTATTCTATGCGTAAGCGCATGGGAAGCCAGTGAAGGACCTCCAGCATATATCTAGAGACTTGGGCATGTTTAGGTAAGCAGGGGCAGGGCCCTGACAACATCGCCATACTAAGGCAGCGATCCTTTATTCTATGCGTAAGCGCATGGGAAGCCAGTGAAGGACCTCCAGCATATATCTAGAGACTTGGGCATGTTTAGGAGGAGCGCAGAACTCGCTGTAAACACACTATGCGACTAGATGGAAGACCAAAATAAAGCGATGAGCAGTAATCAAAGCGCGCTGTGACGAAGGAGTGAACCAGTGTAGCAGTGGCACTGGGCGTTAGCGAACGAGTAACAGTGCGAAGCTGGCGCAGTTGGTAGTAGCAGTCCCTAGAAAGACGGTGTATTTGTGGAGCAAAAGTAAGCTCCTGGTCGAGCCAAACACCAAGATCACGGACAAGAGTTGAGAAGGTATAGTTGGGGAATTCAATTGCAAGAGCAGTGAGGTCAAGTTTAGCGAGTTGCTGTCGCGTGCCTAGCCAAATAAATTTGCTTTTGGACGGGTTCAAGCGTAGTCGATTTGACGACATCCACGCTTCCATGGCATCTAAAGTCCCACTCATAACCCGGACTGTTGGAATGGCATTGGTAGAGAGGCAATGCATGTATGCTTGGACGTCATCAGCATATTGCTGACTCAGAACTGCATGTGCAGCCAGAAGCGTCGAAAGACCAGAGGTGTAGATGATGTATAAAATAGGTCCTAGGACGGAGCCTTGGGGCAACCCGTACCGTGCAGGGACCCATGAAGACCTAGTGGTGCCATGGATCACACAGAGGGAACGTTCATAAAGGAATGAGTTTATCCATTCATAAAGTCTCCAGAAAGGCCAAACGAAACACGCAACCGTTCAGCAAGATCTCATGGTCTACAGTGTCGAATGCAGCACTGACGTCAAAGAGTGCTAGTAGTGTGAGTTGGGCCCTGTCAATCGTTCCGTAGATGTCTGAGAGAAGCCGAATATGTAGTCTCCTTTATCCAGAACTCACGGTACATATCCCGAAGGTGGTTAATCCAAATAAGCCGGTCAGAAGGGGGCATATGTACGGCAATATCTACGCTTAAGACGTCTAACGTTCCGTCGTAGTGTACGGCAGTGATGGTCAAGCCACGGCTGTAGCGGTCTGGCACGGGTTCGATGTTGACGTAACGGCAGGAGGGCATCGATGAGAGGTTGTATCGTCGAGCCATAGAGTGCGATGAGGTCATCAGTCGAATGATCTGCTAGAGTCGAGAGGTCACCACAGAGAGGGCTGCTAAGGAGGCCAGCACGGAAGGCCTGCTGGTCAAGGTGCCTCCAACCACGAGAGATGCGGAGGGAGAAGGTAGGCTGGGCGCAGAGGAGTGGCACTGTGAAGCGAAGGAGACCATGATCAGAGACATGATCAGAAAACGTGCATGATATGTAATAAGAGTGATGACAGTGTGGTAAGTAATGAAAATGGTATGGAAAAAATAAGAGCAGCTTCAAAAGTGCGAAATGACATTGTTACTAGACATTTGAATTTACTAAGCGATGCAGCATTGTTTTACTACCATATAGATAATGCATGCTACAAACAATACTGTCATAAGAAGTCTCTGTCTCATCCTCTGTTTTCACCACGCTGGTTCATGCTTTCATTTGCTCCCGAATTGACTACTGCAATTCGCTTCTTATCGGTCTTCCTAAGGTCCGTCTCATGTCTCTGCAGTCAGTCCTAAATGCAGCTGCTAGATTAATAGCACGTTTGCCACGCTACTCACGCATTTCGTCTTTCATGTTTGAGCAACTGCACTGGCTTCCTCTCTCTGCACGTATTAAGTTCAAAATCCTCATTCTGATGTCCAAGACACAGCGGGGTCTTGCCCCTAGATATTTAACTGATGTAATTCACCGGCCTCTTTCTATCTCCTCGCATCGTCCACTTCGCTCCTCGAACAGACTGGATCTTCTAGTTCCTCATACTAGAACAGCTATGGCGAAGTCTCGATCTTTTGCCTCAATTGGTCCCTCTCTCTGGAATACACTGTCTCCGTCTACTCGCTCTCAAATGTTAATTGGTAACATGTCGTGTTCTTTTGCCTTTCTCAAAACCTATTTCTTTTCTTGTGGCCTTGCGCACTGGGAACGCTTCTGAACGGTTCACCCTACTAGAGGCGCTTTATAAATGTTTAAATACAATACAATACAATACAATACATATGTGCCCGTTTTTCTCTGGTCTGCATTACAGGTTCATCATACATGTGTATTCGCTCTTTTGTACATTTGCAAGACTGTGGATGAACAAAAGCTATTCTCAAACTTTGCCAAATATGTCGAGCTGGACTCTTTTATTTTGCCTCCGTTTTCTACTGCTGCCACTCTGCATGTTGAAATCACCTGAGGAAGCAAATGCTTTTATACCTTCTGGGATATGTAAATCTTTTGCTGGATTCTTCAAAATGATGTTCTTCTGCTTCTACTTGTTTTCCAAATTTATGCTTTAGCACCCATTTCAATCAACGGCCACACGCTTCTGAAAAAAACCACTCAGAATGCTTCCCAATCCATGCCTACACTGCAAGTGCATGCCGTGGAACATGAGTAAGCCACTGCCACTCTGTTTCAAATAATAATCTTCGTATGCAAGTCTGCTTGCATCACAACAAAATTGTCTTTTCATTGTAAAAAGTATGGGCTTTTGCTGTGTTAAAAAAAAGTGTCACAAACAATCACCTTCCCATACTCAAATGGTACTGAATTTCCAGCGTCTATTTCAACTGAGTAAAAGTTTCTTTTTCTGTACCGACACATATAATGGCTTTTCATACATTTGATGCACTTTATACCACTGTAGCCTGCAATGTGGACATGAAGCAGATGCGCTTTGGTGTCTCCTATGGGAACGTGCTCAAAGATGTTGCAATATATATGTATATTGACAAAAAACCTCTGTTTATGTCACAAGCATTATCAGCTCTCCACTGTAATGGTGCATTGTATCTGTTCCTATGCCTAGATTGACAAGTTTTGTAACAGGATTTTATTTAAACTTTGGAAGAAAGTTTGAAGATTTTGAAACTAAATGTAGTGTACGCGTATTTTCTATAGCGACCGTCTTTGGCCTCGACCCTGCTCATTTTTCAATGAATTGATCGGGTGAGATCCTTCATCGTGCTTTGTGTTTGTACCAGTCTGCCATTTACATCTATAGCTTGTGCATATGCAACTCTGCCTTCACCCTTCTCTAAATTGAACCATATATGCTGAATGCTGCTGCTGTATTTCAACCAAACCGACTTCCCATTCGCCAGACACAGTGGCGCAGCTATCATATGTGCAGGGTGTGCAAGGCACCGGGGCCCATGACCTCCAGGGGCCCACATACACACCAGACAATTTTTTATATATCAATCTTTTATTCACCAAATACAACCACTTCTATTTCTTAAATTCATTAATGATCTTCCAAATACATCATCCCTTCTTCACCTCATATTATTTGAAGATGACTCAATGTTTTCTTTTCACATAGCTCCTATGAGGAACTATTTAATATAATGAACGATGAGCTTATGAAATTAGCGACATGGTTTAAAATAAACACACTATCTCTCAACTGAAACAAAACCAACTACCGGTATATATTATTTAGATCCCATCGAATCGAGTCCCATAGGCGGACATGCTTTGTAGGCAGAAATTTGCGCCGTGTATTGCAGGCTGTCTGTTCTGTTAGTAGTTAAGGTTTATCGCATAACATGTACATGTACAGCGCAGTGCGTTTGCAGGCGCTTAATTAAAGAATAAATATTATATTATTATTATTATAAAACAGGTCCCCTCTAAAACAGAAGAAATTGCAATTGACACCTCTGAGATCCTCCAAGTTACCCTAGCAAAGTTTTTGGGGGTTACATAGGCCAATTCGTTACAGGGAATTACTATATTGATAAAATAGCCTCCAAAATAGCTAAAAACATAGGTGTTATATCTCGGATATCTTATCTATTAACTACCAATGTTAGACTGACCTTATACTACTCCCTGATCTACCCCTACCTTGCTTACTGTTCCATGATCTGGGCATGGGCAAGTCTGATAGCATGGAATGCATTACCTGAGGAGCTCCGATCCATTTCTTATTTGTATCAGTTTAAAAAAGCTGCACTGGTGGTTGATTACCCAAAATATTAGCCCTGATTGATCTGGTCTTACTATTGTGAACTGTGAGATTAAACATTTTCTCTGGGGTTAACTAATTTGTCAACACCATTCCCCAATAGATGGGTGAACTCCATTATTCTCGGGAATAAGTAAATTCATGTTATTTCATGTACTGTATTAGATAGCTATGTTTACTAGTTTATATCAACACACCTAGGTTATTCCAACAAATGGATGAAGGTATTGTTAAAGGTATTATGATAGGGTGGAATTATCTAGAATGCATCTGGTAGGATCTTCTAAACAACAACATATTGCTATACATAAATTGTGGACTACTATCACTGGACTTTCACTACATAAATTTAGGTTTTCACTAGTGTAAAAATATTAAATAACCGTCTAGCTTCATGCATTTACTTGGGACCCTAATTAGCGGGACTTTGGTCCTTTCAGGTGTCCCAATTGTGCCCATCTGAGCATTCATAATGTAAGATGATGTATAACTTGGACTGTTAATGTTCTGATGGACCAATAAACTGGTGGTTATGGTGGTTATGGTTACGGTAGCACAGAAACAAATGATACAGCATTCTCTGGACAGCAGACCTGCCTGTACTATACTAATTCAACATATTGTAGAGTCCACGTTTCCTTAATACAAATTATACTATGTTCAAAGGCCTATGATTGGGCCTCTTCAAAAGAGTCTTGTTCTTCTTGACATCCAGCAGTCCTTAATTATTATTATTATTATTATTAAAGCAGTTTTTTATAGCGCCCCTTCAAGACTTCAAGATTGCCTACTCAGGAGTGCTCCCAGCCCAACCGCGGTCGAACAATGCAGTTTTGAGAACAGTAAGAAACAAGCTAAAATGACCAATCAGTATTTGGCGGAGTTTGGTAGGGAGCCCATTCCAGGTCATGGGGCCAGCCACAGAGAAGGCACGGCGCTGCTGTATGGCTGCCCACGCGCGGGGAACAATAAGTTCAGCCTGCACAGCTGAGCGGAGAGAGCAACGACATTGCGAACATGAAGTGGGACAGCAGAGCTCCCGTAGGTATGGAGGGGCGAAGCCTTCAAAGCACTGCCGAACCAAAGCAGAGATTCGATAAGTGATGCGTTGCGGGTAGAGGAGCCAGTGTAGGACATCCCTCATATACGCAGACACTCAGCCAAACTTGGGGATGCGGCCTATAAGGCGGGCAGAACGCAGGATTCTATTCAGTGGCTCAGTCCGGCAGGTCGGGAGTCCGTCATATATGGCACTGCAGTAGTCCAATCGAGAAACAACAAATGCATGGACAAGCGTAGAAGCTGCACCAGAGGATTAAGAACGGGAAATCACCTTCAGCTGCCGGAGCTGGTAATAACAGCTGCGGGAGAGAAGGTTTATGTGCCGCGTAAAATTCCATAAATGCAAGTTCTTGGTCCAGAATGACTCCCAAGTCCTGGACCCAGGTCGAGAAAGTAAGGTGTGGGAATAGCAAGGCAAGAGAAGTCAGATCGATTTTAGAGAGCTGCTGGGATGTGCCGAGCCATATAAACTGCGTCTTAACTGGATTAAGTCTTAAGCGGTTTGCAGACATCCAGGCCTGCAGGGATTCCATGGCACAGGTCATGGTTTCCACAGCTGCAACAGCCAGGACAGCAGGGCAGTGTACATAGGCTTGCAGGTCATCAGCATAGGACTGGTTAAAAACTGACCCAGCTGAGAGCAAGGACCCCAGGTCAGCAGTGTAGATTATGTAAAGAAGGGGGCCAAGGACGGAGCCCTGAGGCAGGCCAAAAGGAGCAGGGACCCAAGGGGACCTAGTGGATCCGTGAGCCACCATAAAGGAGCGGTCTTGCAGAAATGAAGTAAGCCAATCTAGAACATTACCAGAGAAGCCAAAGGAAATGGATAGGCGCTGCAAGAGGATGTCGTGATCGACAGTGTCGAACGCAGCACTCACACTGAACAGCACAAGGAGAGTGACCTGGGATCTGTCGATGGCCCCATATATGTCAGATAAGATGCGGACTAATAGGGTTTCTGTGGAGTGGCCCTTACGGAAACCCAATTGAAAGGTGTTAATGTTAGGTTCCTGTGTAAAGTCCAGTATGTCCTCAACACTGCAGTGACTGACCTTGCAGATCTAACAGATGGCATTGCTGTAGGAGTAGTTTAGTGTTCTGTTCACTCTTACTGAGGGTCACAGCTTCCAATACGTAGAGCAAGAATGGCTTGCAACAAGATGCAGTAATACTGGCTCAGTGAATTTTTCAACATTTACTATACAAAGAGTTGAAAGATTTGTAGAACTTGACTCTCATTTCATGCAAAATAACTTTAAATGATGGGGCAGAAACAACAGAACAACCCAAGTATTTTATGTTTTTCGACATAGTTAATTTGAACACTATTTAGACTAATCGTTTAAGTATTGGTCAGAGGACACCACCCGGCCTACCTCCACAGGCTAGACTGATCATATCAGACAACATGTTATCCCATCTGATATAGGCTGCACTCATATTATACCAACTTATGAGGATGCATAAAAACAAACGAGGGACTGATCTATCCATTGACTTGCTAAATAATGCATATTGATTGACTTTATCAAAAGCTTTAGACATGTCAAATGCACACAGGTTTACACTAAAACCATGATTAGAAAAGAAAAGTCATCTTACAGCAAGCAGTGCATGAGAACAGCCCAACCCCTTTTTGAAACCAAACTGCAGGTCTGAAATCAGCAAGTAAATACCATACAGTTCCAGCAAACACATTTCAGAGTTTCGACAGATTGGAGCTCAGTGTCATACCTCGACAGTTGTCACTCTTACTATTGTCTAGGGTGGCCCATTTTTCCACAAGTAGGATGATTCCTAAGCCAAACTTGGTAGGTACATTGCGATGCCTAAGCATCTCATGGAATAGAAGAGATAGAAGCACACAGTCTAGGATGAGAAATGTACTAGATGCTCTGCCTCTATACGATCTAAGCCTGAAGCTCTACTATGCTTCACTGTGCGGATACACTTGTTAACCAGGTCCACAGATACCGTGCTGTAATCACAAGCTGGGTTTTACTAGCTGAATTTTTCAACTACTCTGTATGAAACAGTATATCTGCAAGATGTAATACGAGTATTACTTCAAAACATTTAAGTGGATTTGTGAAACATAAACGAAGCCAACAGATTGAAACAGAATCAAGGAAATTGCCAAAAATCTCCAGTTTCATTGTCACTAAGACTGACTCAGCAACGGCAATTTCTGGAACTGATCGCCTGGATCGGTAGCGACAGGGTCGGACTGGCTTGCAAAAAGCTGACCAGGAAACTTGGTCCACATTAGGCCTATCGAGCACCGAAGGCATGAAAGCTTTCAGGATAAGGGGCTTGGACCTGCCAATGCTTTATGTATCATTTAGCATAAAATGGAGAACATTTTTAGTTATTAATGGGCCAAATGGCATAATATTATTAAATGAATATTAAAAGATTAAGACATTAACACATATGCTTTTAATTTCTGATTTGTCGTAAATTCATAACTATGTTTGGAACATTAAGTAGTGCACTGTGCACAGTTTAGTTCACTTCAAAAACTTAACATCATGATAGAATTAATAGACACAATTTCACACAAGCACTTAATATAGCAGTTTTTCATCATATCACTAGTTGACACCAAAACGTCAATGATTTCATCGTTATTAATTCTGAGAAGAAGGTCCTTTAACAAACCATCAGCATGAAAGACTCTGACTTAACTGACGTAGCAAATTTCTTAATCTGTTCAAAATGTATTTCAATTTAAAAAACGACATCTCACAAGCAACTTGTGATGTCAAAACGAATTTGTAAGCCAAAAACAAATCTGAATAAGTCAGACTAAGCAAATTGAACTTAAAGAGAACGTGGTAAGAGCAAACAATACATTTTCTGCAAGATTTTGCATTTATTTCTGTTCCTGTTGCTGTTTTCTGCTATTGGGACTGTTTCAATTTCTATAGATTCAGACTGCATGGCGTTTTCTGAGACTGCATCTGTTATTTCAGTGTCAAATAGAAAATTAGTCTTTTAGTTTTGAAACTTTCCCAGTTTCTTGCAAAGTCCAATTCCCTTTGCAGCTGCTCTTTTGTTACACTGTGATCAAATTTTCCGAGCAGCTCACTCAGGTGCTATATGTAGTCCATCACTGGGAATCCCCTTATCAAAATTTCTGCAAAAATTGTTTGGATCTAAACAAGACATATCAGCATAGGCCTAAAGATTACCGTGCTCAGAGAATCTCTGTTTCAAACTACTAATAACTTGATCCATTACCATGTTGTGAACGATCTCAAAATTTATCTTTCGCATTTTCATTTGGCTAGTCTCTAGCAGATTCTTCTGGCAATTTCTTTTTTTATCTAATTCCTCTCTGTTTCAAAGCAGTCTCAACATCAATGTCGAGATTTCTTTTATCTAGTTCACTGTGAGCAAATTCTGAAAAATGTGTAGCTGCTTCGAAAATGACATAAAAAGTTCAATGTATTTGACTTAATTTATTGATAGTATCTTGAACCATCTTATAGGCTCGTAGGATTATCTAGGATTATGCCGTTTGTTTGCAAATATTGAGATAACGGAGTTGTGTGTTCAAACACTTTCAAAATCATTTGCGCTGTCAAACTAAATTCAAAACTTGTCAAAGAATCCAGGACAGTTTTCGCTCTGGGGGGGCATCATTGTTAAATTTATTTGATTCTGAACTATCATGAAAGCATGTTGCAGCATGTCTATGCACAAGAAATCGACAACTTCTGTTTCTTTATTGCATGAGCTATAATCAACGGAAGTTAAAGTGAATATTGGAATGTAGCAGCAAGTTTCACGTGGCAGTGCAAGTTTCTTCGTAACAACCATGCACTGGGCCTGGGCAGCCGGCCCACTGGGAATTTCCTGGTGTCCTGGTGGTCCAGTCCAAGCCTGGGTACTGACAACAGACTGTACAGACAACAAAGATGTCAGTAGCGACAAAGTATACCATTTTAGGCCACAGTGACTATGATGATGGTGACGCTGCTGGAGGACATCACTTACTTGTGGATCATGACCTAGGAAGGCTATTTACTATTTAGGATAGTCAAGTGCAACTCCAGTACTATTTTGTTGGCCGCCCTTTGCATGGGCGTGCCTATGCTATCATATAGGATAGGTGTGTTGTCTGTCTGTCCATCTGAAACATTCGCATATTGTGATTAAACAGTGCTCCACAGAAATTTCATACTTGGCACAGGCATGCTCAAGCATTTCTGTCATCTGCTAGATATGGCAGTGACTGAAGACCTTAATTTAGGCATTAGGCCTAGGTGGCGGATGACATACACATGAGTCCATGACAATATTGGTAAGAACGCAAGGCTACAGAGCCAAACAGGTGCTCATGCGGAACCTCTGCACCCGGGCCCAGGAAAAGCTAGCTACACCACTGGCCAGACAACAAGATACCATTTTCCAGTCATGTAACAAATGACAGTGTAGATGGGATAGTAATGTATAGAACTGTTGCTCGGAAATGTGAGATAAAAGTGTGAAATCTTGTAGTATAATGCAAAAGATCTTGATTTTACAAGATACTCTACAAAACTGAAATTGCACACAACTACAGATTGAATATAGCTGTGCTCCACGAGTAAAAATTGCTGTTGTATCCTTTCCACTTGACAAAGTACTAGATTTTTGCTCCATGCTTGTGAGTTTTTAACACTTTTTCAATCCTGTAAACGTCATCTTCTTTCAGAATTTGTTGCAGCTCCTCTTGGTAGAATTTCCCTTTTAACTTCTCACCACTTAAATCTGCCAATTCGTACGTGATTGGAACCGTTGGTATTCGCAAAACAATCACAAAAATTTCTTCGCTCTAAGAAGGTAGGTAGACCTTTTTGAATGCAATTCTAGCTTAACTTATTCTCACTTTGTCGCCACTTTGCAGGTCTTTTCTTTTTCCCATTTAATTTCTATTAGTCTTCGTTTTCACTAGACACTTGACTGGGTGGTGTGCCTATACATCTGTGATGGGTGCTATTATACCAGCGGTTCTCAACCTGTGGTCCGCGGACCACCAGTCTGCCTAGTGGTCCGCGAGCAAGGTCTATATTTTTTGCAATTAAAAACATGCAAACAGACAAATTTTGTCATTTTTTTAAATTTCTGTTTTATTTCAATCGCTAGAATTGAAATAAAACAGAATAAATAAATGGCAGCATGAAACTAATAGGGCCTAATATGCGGATTTATGGCAAAAAATTCTTTTGTATTAATTTGTTTTTGGCACAATTTTTAGTGGTGGTCTGTGACCGAGACACAAAATTTATGAGTGGTCCTTAAGTCTCAAAAGGTTGAGAACCGCTGTATTATACGAGTGTGCCAGATCTTGTAGAACACTGACACAGCAGAAGGTATTACTCTCCTTTTTTCAACTAATATTATCTTCTTATTAGTTCTATGTTTTATATTTTTTCTTTACTTGTTCACCAATGTGCGGTTCGCTTTTGGTTTTTCAATAAAGAATATTAATAATAATAATAATAATAATTTTCGTATGTAAAATATTTCCACATCTTAAGTTTTAAACATGCGATTCAATCTTTCGATGACAGAGGCTTTTGTGTGTGTTTTCAGTCGTATAGTAGAGAATTGCATTTCTACACAAAAGCGCTTGAAAGTGTTTACTTTATTAGTTTGTAAATATGCTGCATGTTTATTGACCATTAATGTGGAAAAGGCTTCAGTCAAGGCTGATCCTGTCTGATTTGAGTGGGAGTATGGGGACTATGTAAGCATATTTAGAAAATACGTCTATACACGACAAAGGATTTTATTCTTGTCTTTATATCTTGACAATGATGAAAGATCGGCCAAATTGACCTGCCACAAATCGTCTATACAGACATTGAACGTTTTCCGTCATCCAAATGTTAATCCTTTCACATGTTTTTGAAACGTGATCACACCACCAAAACTACCAGCATGCTCTGGGTCAATGTATACAAGTAAATCCATCAGTACGGTTCCCAAACAACTTGTCTTCCTTGCCTTGTATGTTTGCTATTGGAGCAAACAACTCACTAGCTTCGTGTGTTGCATTAATATACCGTATTTTCGCGGATATAACAAGCACTCAAGCATAACACGCACACGAATACAACCCGCAACTTTTACGGGCTTGTGTAAAAATAGAATTATATATCATGCACCCGATTACAAAATGCATGTATTTTCAGGCGTCCACCAACGAGGTAATAGACAAATGCGTTCTCTAACGTTAGTGTTACTTAACCTAATAAATTTCTAACCGAATATAGTCACAACTGTTTCTGTTAGACACAAATAAAAATCATTCATTTGATAAAAATTCCTTTTGCAAAGAAAAAATCGAACATTTCGATCAAGTTTTCTACACGGTGAGTCATTAAAAAACGTGTCCCTACATAACTTAAAATAATTCATGCATATAACCATCAATTTTAATGAAACTTCACAATAATGAAGCTTGATAGTCCAGCTAAGTGCTGTATAAATTATTTTTTTATAAAAAGCTGAACCCGCCTAAACTATAATTATGTCACGACAACCCTTGGGAAATTGGTGTTTACCGAGGAAGATAAACATTTCATAACCCCAAAAGAATAAAAATGATGGTGCGAAACGTTTTTTAAAGGAATTTTCAGATAAAGGGTTGATTCATGGTAGATTTAATGTTCTCCTTTCAAAGATCGATAAAACTGGATTTTTTTATCGTCGACCAGGTAGAGGCCGCCCGTTAACGGCAATGACAATGAGACTTTTGAGTTACTGCAAACTGAAACACCTGATTTCAGTCCGCCTATTTGTGGCTACCTAACATACCTGATTTTAATCCGGTAGAGTATAAAATATGGAGTATCGTGCAAGAAAAGGTGTACAGATACCAAATACATGATGTCAACGAGTTGCGTCATCGAGTTTTGGAGGGATGGGACGAATTGGATCAGCGCATCATTGAAGTCAGTCAAGCAGCGGTGTATGCGTCTTTGCGCATGCGTGGATGCCCAAGGATGTCAATTTGAACTTAAACTTTAAGTTTCTTAATGCTCTCTAATAATTCCTCTACCTTTACTTAAAATTTCTTTGACATAACTTGTGTCTGAGGAAGTTATAGCAAAATATGTAGGGACACGGTTTTTTATGACTCACCGTGTATATAAATTTTCTATACACATTTCAATCCTGTAGGCGGAAATTACTTGTTACTACTTCTTTACTGGAACCTTCACAAGGTAAGGTCTCCCCCGTCAGAAAAATTATAGTGTTTTAGTATAGTGACTTTGAACGGATTAACCCTTATAATTTTTAAACTTAGGCCGATAATATAGTCGAGTACAGAAATAAGTGGAAGATATGTTTAAAATAGGAATCCAAATACGTAATTCAACCAATCAAAACAGACATCTAAATACTTGTACCAACACGTATGCTTGCCGTATACTATTTGAATAACATCCGTTGACCTATCAAAAGCGTTATATTTTCGAAACTTTAGGCCAAGATAATATAAGCACAGAAATAAGTGGGATATTTTTAGAATTGGAAAATAAATACGTAATTCAACCAATAAAAACGGAATTTTGAATATATCGTGTATTTGAATAATATAATAATAATATATTCGTTAAATATCTTAAAACTGACAACAACGCAGTATGATTACAAATCAGTATGAACGGATGATCACAAGTTATTACAGGAGTCGAATTTAACTGTATACGGCAGCCATGCAAGGCGCCCATCACGTCCTACATCTCATTTTTAACAACGCGCCATCTCGCAAATGCAAATAGGTTGAGTGGACCTTTTTGGGAGGGTTGCGGGAGGCGATCCCGCAACTGCTTGCTCTTCACGCCAGTGATGTTACCACTACTCTATGGACCCCCCCCCAAGATGGCGGATAGGTCTCGTGGATTCTGGGATGAAATAAACTTGCTGTTTGCTTGAGAAATTAGGTTCAAATGATGACAGTTTTGATGAATCTGATGATGAAAAACTGTCTCATGTACCAAATGAAGAAAATAAAGTGGCTTTGGCAAAGGAAATCCCGACTTTGACACGAGTTTACATGCATACACTGTCCGAGCGTGTCAAGTGGGATGGAAAATATCGGGTGACCTGGTCTTACTAAAAGAAATTGTAACTCCTTCATTTATGAAAGTATTTTAAAAATTTCTGTTTTATCTTGTCTGGCGGCTTGTCAAGCTAACTGTTCTGTTTTGATAATACCCGGTACGGGTTAAATAATAAATGAATATTACTACTGATGTCGGACTTCATGTTTCAACGATTTCGAGGAAGTCCATTGCACAGAGTTTGATTGTGTAATATTAAATTTATATAACATGCCCACGAATATACCATGCATCTAGGGTGCGTCGTTTGTAAAACTTTGCATAACCCGTGGGTTATATTCGCGAAAATACGGTAGGTCCATCTACCCTGGTTACCAATGAATTCATGTGGAATATTGCAGTCTTTCAATGCAATGGCAAGATGCTTCCAACCTGTAGAACTTGACGTGGAAGTTCTTTTTCTGAGCAAATCGTTTATCAAATCCACAGCATGAGTTCTTGGAAACATCGTATTCTTCACAATGAGTTTGCCCTTTTCACTCCACTTTACGTCTGCATTGTTTCTAAAATGATTAAAAAGTCTTGAAGCTTCAGTTTTCCATTTCTTCAGAACATTACTTAGCACCTCGTCCTCTGCAAATTTCACACTCTTTGCAGAATCTGTTTTAGCTGTATCTTCGCTAACAGCCATATCTTTCGATGAAAACTTTGTTATAGCGCTTTTGCAGAATAGGTTTCGTGTCAGGTATAATAAGGAAACGTTTCTGTGGTGGCTGATCTTTATTAATATTTTAGCAACTCTTTTGTCTATTTCACGCATGAGATCATCTAAAGTCAGAAGAGTTCTTTTCTCTTCCATCGAAAATATTCAAGTCTGGAATGAAATTGAACTTCAGGATATTCGTAAATACTTCTCGATATATGTCATAGCACCACAAGCTCGTTGCGATTATTGGTTTTATCACGTGTGGTAAGTGATGTATAAGAACAAGAGCAGAGCAGTCTCTTATGCTAGCCTTGAGGAAGCCATGGGTATGAAGTGTTAGCGGCTTCATTTTCTTGGCCTCGGCATATGAGGGCGGGAAACCAGTCCGCTCCCTCGCCATCTCATCTTCCCACCGACAGTGTACAGTCAGCGTACTCATCATAGCTGAGTTGGCTAGGGGGGTGCAGGTGGAACAGAAATCTCGAACCAAATTTCTCCCCTGGTGGGAATTTGAACCCCCGACCTCTCCCATTTAACAATGTATAAACTGTGTTTTACCACATCCTGAAAGGTCGCTTACAATAGCCAAAAAAAGATGCCTTAAAGTAGGATCCATTGTACAGATTGAGTGCATATAGTTAGTTTGTAAAGCTTTATATTGAAAATTTGTGACGCCGATAGTATTTCAAATCTATGTACACGATCAGCTAAGTGTGGTTACGTTTAAAACTGGTAGAGGTTAGCATATGTCGAAGCTTCAGTTGATTCATGAACGGTCATTCTACGAAGATGGTCTAACTAAGACTCAACACAGACATCTGTGACACCATTGCTTCTGGTCGCGTCATGCTCTTTTGGATGTAAGTTCAACAGGGTTGATTATGACATCTTGATCACGCATCTCAGAATCTCTTATGCAATCAATGGATGACCTGTGGACTGGCTTTGTTCCTTCCGGCATGGGCAAACGAAGATGGTGACCATCGGCTCAGACTGCATGGCTTGAACACCAGTTTGACTCAGTGTTCCACATGCCACTCCTGTAAATCTTATGCATGGCTGATCAGACTTAAATCATCAATGTTTTAGGAACGCGGGTCCAGCAGTACGCTGACGACGTGCAACTGGGAGTGCTGCTGGACAAAGACATAACAATCACAGACCATGTGAACCACCACTGCAGATCCTGTTTCTACCAGTTGTGCCAGATACAGGTCATATGGTGCAATCTGTCTTAAAACGCACTTGTTTAGATCTGAGAGCTAGTGATAGGTACAGCGACTTTGTGAGTTACTTAAAATGTACTATATCAATGTTCTCATACATAAACACATACATACATATACATACATACATAAATACATACATACATATATACAGTGTTGGGTAAACTCACACAAGAAATGAGTTAAATCAAAACTCAACTCACGCACCTCAAAATGAGTTTAAACTCAAACTCAACTCATCCTAAGTGAAATGAGTTAACTCAAACTCACTTGTTAAATGAGTTAACTCATAAACTCACACTTTCATACTAGCACGTTCTAATCGAGCAACAATTTTTCCATCACGCCTACTTGTAACAGAAAAATATTTTCTGTCAAGAATACACGGTACTTCAGCCATGTTGTTCTTAACTGTTCACAATATACAAAATATGCAGTGCTTAAATACTGTCCGCTAGCAGTGTTTACAACCCTCCCTGCCGTCACCACTCACCAGTATGGAAAGCCGACGATATAAAAAAGGCTTGTTTTAACATAATATGTGCTGAGTGCCGAAGAGTGAGTTGAGTTTAAAATAACTGACAGTTACAACTCAAACTCACAGAAAATATGAGTTAACTCAAACTCATAACTCACACTCTTTAAGGTGAGTTAACTCAAACTCATAAATCACAGCAAGTGAGTTAACTCGTGAGTTTAAACTCATATGAGTTAACTCATACCCAACACTGCATACATACATACATACATACATACATACATACATACATACATACATACATACATACATACATACATACATACATACATACATACCATACATACATACATACATATTAAAGGTAGAAATGATAACTCTGATGTAACCTGATAACATTTACTAGAAAATATCCAGAGTTCAGTAAATATCCTCCACGCAAAATCGCATAAACAGTCAAAACTTGAACAGGCCATGGTGGATGTAGACACACCAAGTGGCACCACCACACATACATTAACAGTACAACAGATATACTGTACATACTCGAGTATAAGTCGCAAAATTATGGACAATTTGTCAGATGACACATGATTTATGGTCACAACTTATATTAGGGTCAATACATCTTCTCATTTTCTCACTTTCCCAACCCAAAATTTATGGGACAACTTATACTCGAAGTCAACTTATTTTTGAGTATATATGGTACTTTTAGTAATACAGTGATGACAGAAGCAAAGCAGCTATCAACAAATGTTGCAAATCTTTAATTAAGAAAATGCAACAACTCATTTTTCAACAGAAATTTACCAAGTAACAGTTTATCTACAAATTTTATGGGTGATTTAAGTTAGTTGGTGTTCCTATCTGATGTTGGTGCACCAGATGTGAGATGCACAAATTGGTGAAGTAAAAGCACAGCTGCCTTTCCGACATAGGAGAGGCACTCATTTCCAATACTTTGGCCCTTGAGACTACATAAAATCAAAATGAATAGATGCCTACCATTCCATGGTTGCAGACATCACCAACTTCAACGCATGTTATCTAAAAAGAGATGTAGAACACCGACAGTTAAAAGCACCATCAAACTGGTAATACGCAATCCATTTGTCAATTAATTGAATTATACACAATACAATTATTATTAAATATTAACATCTATCGTGCCAGTGTCTAATGCAGGGGGCGGGGAGATGGTTGAATGGTAACACGCTGGCACGAAGATTAGAAGGACGCGGGTTCGATACCCGCTAGCCCTGTAAAAGTTGACTCAGCCTTTTCATTCCCTACACTCCCTGGGGAGGCGACTGTAAAATGAGCAGTAGGATGGATGGGCACCTTGCAGGCTGCCATACAGTTAAATTCGACTCCTGTTAAACTTGTTATCGTCTGTCACTACTATATCATGTAATCTTACTGCACACTTGTCAGTTTGAATTTAATAAACGAATATTATTATTATTATTAATAATAATTTATTATTATTATTACAAGGCTTTCAACTGATAGTGCATCAGTAGCAGTGGGCACCTGGAGACCAAGGCCATGAACACAACAACCATTATCCAGTCAAGGAAGCATAATCCTTTACGCAGATTGCTGCATAAAGGATTATGGTCACAGACCAAAGAGCTCACAACTCAGTTGTCTGTTTCCTCTGATGCCATTACCTGAAGGTTGGGAGGTGTCATTGCCATTATCCGGCACTGGATCTTATGCACATGACTTTATACTTACGCTCCCATTCTCAACACTGGTAATTGGTTTGACAGGTTTGACAAAGGAGTGTCATCCAGTTCTTTAAAATTTAAGATATTTAATTAAGAATAATCAATTTTATAGTTCAACAGCTAACTTCTTCAAAAGTTCAAAGTTCTTGTCGATCACAATTATGAGTTAACGTCACTCATCTCACTGACTCTTCTTCTTACCAACAACTCAGTGAAACATTCAACTACGCTATTATTGCCAAAGGATTAAGATACCACTCAAATCATCGTAATATGGCAAGTTCGATGTTTTTCATCAATCCATTCGTTAACACCAAATCGCAAGATCAAACTACTTTATTCATTTTTCGTTCTGATATTCGATTTAACCGATCCAAATCATCTTTAAGTAACTGCGAAACAATCAGGATGAATTGCCTAACAAAGTGCCCAACACTTTTGACAATCTCCAACTAAAATTTTAGAACACTGTGCTAAAGACACGGAAAATCTTGAACATCTGACCAGACAATCTTAAGATAACAGTTGAGTTTGAATTATCACTGCTGGTTCCATACTTCACATTGTATAATCCAACAAAGCAAACCGCATCCCCAAACCCTACCCATTATTATTATACCCATGATGCTGGTAATTAACTTAAGTTATGCTTAATTAGTTCAAGTAATTACATATTCACTGCTTCATATACATTAAACCAGTGCTTTTTCTAGAACAAGGGTTCCAGAGCTGAACAATAATTATTGTGAAAGGGCTAAATCGAGGGCAAAGCCTAAGAAAAAAAAGGGTTTGGGGAGGGGTTTTAGTGAGCATAGTATTAGTATTACTGCCATAAGCAATATTAAATTAATTAATTTATACAATATATAAATAAACACAGAAAATATTAAATTAAATTAAAATAACAAATTATTTTTCAATAGCTGAAAAAAGGTGCTGGAATGACGTTCCGGAGCGTTCCGGCAAAAAAAGAACTGCATTAAACCAACACAACTTCAATCACATTTAATAAGACACAATGTGTAAAAAAAGGACATCATTACAACTTAATTCCCTCAACTTAAAATTCGAACACAAATTTTTCTACATTTTAGGTCACAAAGTGCATTCCAATGCATGTACATTGCTGTGGTCATAGATATCTATGGGCTCTAAAGTTGAATGGATGGGAGAGTAAAAATAATTCAGAACGGCGTTTCGGCTCCTTTTTCAGCTACTAAAAATAATTTATTTATTTTAATAATAAAAACAATAACTTACTTATTTTAATTTAATTTCAGTGTTTTGAACTGTTTTCAGTGTTTATTGAAACCCTCCCAACCCCAATCCCGTTTTCCTCGGGATTGTAGCCCTTCCATAATTGTTCCGTTCCGGAACTTATTGTTCCGTTCCGGAACCTTTTTTCCTAGAAAAAAAGCACTGCAAAAAGTAAAGTACTAAACATAAAATCTAATACAAAGGATGAGAAACATAAGGACACCTTACCTGTGATGATAGATGGCAAAACAAGGAAGGAAACAGTCATTTATGGTCGCAGAGGTTCGTGACAAGTTTGTGGACAAGTTGTGCCATGACTTAGGACCTACCATCAAATGCAAGTGTCAGAGGTCTGGTACAGATGAAACATGACTACGGGATGAACCCAATGTTCCAGCAGATTCACCCGCGTGTCCAGAAGGTGAAAACTCTAACAGCAGATGCTCTGTCTGCACAGAGAAGTACAAGGTGGCCAAGCGAAGACATCCAGAAGCCAAACTCAAGGACTTGCCCAAGCGAAGGTTGTTTTCCATCCAGCTTCAAATCTGCTTTAGTCATGCCTTTACTTAAAAAATCCGACCTGGAATGAAATGCTTTACTGGTGTAAAGCATGCAAAGTTTTCTTGTGCAATGGAACTGGCAGTAATAACTGTTTTCAGAATCATCATTCAAAAGTTGAATTTTGGCAAAACATTCACTGAACTGTATATAGCACTGAACTGTAACATAAAGGATGGTATGTGGGGAGACACAGTGAATAAATAATACATAAATAAAATCATAATGCTGTACCAAAGGTACAAAAATTTGGAGTTATAATATTTTATAACTTCTCAAAGTAAACAAAATTTTCTCTGGGAGCCAAAAATTTGCTCAGGAGCCTTGAGTATATGTGCTGAATCGCTAGGGAGCAAAGGTTCAATGGGTTAAGCCAAAAGCGAAATGACAAGCGACTGAGCAGAATGAATTAATACAGAGAGACAGAGTTCTAAAATCTTAAATCTAGCAACACCAAGAACAGTTCTAGTCCTAGTTATGACCAAAGAAAGATAATCCGATGACTTAATTGAATAATTTTAAACCAAAAGTAGGACATAATAAGTTAATTAATTATGTCCTCATTAACCACATCAAATTTGAATTAAGTTTAGAGATAGGCCACAGCATCAAAGACAGACTGCAGTTGGTTAATAAAAGCCTGAACAATTAGCAGTGCAAATAAGACTTTACTAGGCTAACACTTAACAGGCTGTACTACACTATAGTACACATTTATATCTTTAAAAATATGTATAGAGTTGTGTAGCTATATTGTGCTAAGCATTAAATGCGCTGGTTGTGAAGTTAGGTGATTTAGTTTAATTAATTAATTAATTACTAGCATCTAAAACCACCATCATAAGGTATTGTATACCTTATGATGGTTTTGTACTCTCCAGACCCTATCTTTGTATTGTATACAAAGATAGGGCTTGGAGAGTACAATTCACTATCCAGGATGATTCGATGTAAAGCAGGGTACCATGACTGTATAATTCAAATCTTAACAGCTGGTGAAAAGCTCGTCTGCTCGAATGACTGCTGACTGCCACACTGAAGCCTAAAGCAGCAAAGATTTTCAGTTCGAGTTTTGGCTGTGGTGAACGTTGGTTAATTGTCACTTGAGAAACAGTTCAACTCATCCACTCTCATATGCAATTGCTTCATTCTGTTACTCCTGTTGAGTTTTATCTTACTGATCATGTTGCCATCTTTTCAAATTTTGACTTCTCATTTAAAACATCTCTAAATTACAAAATCATTAAATTTCAACCTTAGTATAAAATTGATTTAAATAAACTGAAAAATGAAATATTGGCATCTCCATAACAGTTATCTTCTGCACGCATAGCTAAGGAGTTGGCTTTGCAGTTCCAATCTACTTACAGGTAAATTCTTTTCAATCCTAAGACAGCAGCAGAGTGCACAAAACAGCCTTGGTTCAAGTCTGCCATTTCTGAGACTAGACATTGCATATATCAATTGAAGCATTGGTAGCACCACTCTCATTTTCCTTCAGGTTTAAGCAATAGTGTAAATTTATGTAAAAACTTGTTCATCTACCAAATCTACATATTTAACTTATTTAATCACAGAAACAGCTCCTTCACCAAAGCACTTGTAAGCCATAAAGCTTTAATGACAAGTGCATGGAAAAATGCATGGACAAATAATCCCTCTCATCGTTAAAGAGTTTCCTTCAGGTTTAAGCAATAGTGTAAATAAATTACATGTATTACATCAGGAGAAGTTACATTTTTCCCTTACTGTGTGCTTGGTTACCCACGAGCTTGCAAGTATATTCCTGACCTTTTTGTGAATACAATTTCTTAAATAGCTCAGTAACTCTGCATTGGACAAATTCAACCATACACCTCCTGCCATGGACTACTTTCAACCAGTAACTATTGCACAGGTTCGAAAACGTCTTTTCCTCACCTAACAAAAACCTCTTTGACATCATTCTTTATCTCTTCTGAAAGAGTGCTTTGATGTCCTGAATCTTATTTGCAAGAAGATCCTTCCCATTTGTATTTGTTCATGTCATAGTTCATCCAATGCTTAAGTAACCTACTCCTGACCCTGACAACCTATCAAATTGCAGACACCTCTACCTCTAATCTTCCCATTTCATTCACCAGAATCCACATTTCTTGCCGTTCATTATTACAACATGTGCTCTATGAACAAGTCTAAGTTTACCAAGCTTGTTGTTGACTTGGGATGGCAATATCGGCAACTGAAAGAACACTCGGATAGGGTTGATGCGTGCGTTTCCGTGTTCGTTCGATTGTTCGCTGTGACGCTGGTAGTTGACATGCTCCTTCCAGCGTCAACGTACTTGTGCTGAATAATTTGTCTAGGTCTTTCAACGCCGTGAACGGCGCGGATCCGCATGTCAGCAACAGCTTTCACAGCTTCGGTCTTCGCGACGTCAGGTGCGTGGTAATGTTCGGTGATCAAATTTGTGTCATCGCCGATTTCTTTCAGACGTCCTCGACACGTCGTCTGAACGCACCTCCATGACGAACTCCCATCAGCATTAACTCTAGCCTTACGATAGCGAAAATTGTCTTTAATCAGCAACTGCTTTCCCTTCTGCGAACCGATCTTCTCCATTTTTAAGCGACGTTTAATCATTTCTTTATATAGGCCTACCTAATACCTATGTGGTGCTCGACTAATAAGTCATTTATTCCTAATCACTGGCATCTAAAGATATCTAAAGCATTGCCGCCAAAGAACGCAATGGCTTTTTAAATATTTACGTAACAGAGACTTCACCGTAAACTAATAATTAACATTTACTAATTGACAAATTACGGCTTGATCTAAAGCATTCCCGACAAAGCACGCAATGGCTTTTTAAATATTTACGTAACGGAGACTTGACCGTCAACTAATAATTAACATTTACTAATTGACAAATTACGGCTTGATCTATCTAAAATATTCCCGACAAAGCACGCCGAAGTTGATTCAAGATATAGGTAACGTCTATCGTTACCCTTTCATACTAATTAGCAACTAATTAGGCAGTTCTCTGTTGATTCGAATAAACAAGGCTCTTCAAACGGCACAGGGCTATTTTGTCGGGGCTATTTCTTCTGGAGCTATTTTGTCCTGGGCTATTTTGACGGGGCTATTTCGTCGGGGCTATTTTGACCGGGCTATTTTGACTGGATACCATCGCAAACCATAGCCTTGTTTCCTCTCGCCTTGATTATGCTAATTCTGTCATTGTTGGTCTCTCAGAATAAAATTCAAACTGGCCTGTTTGACATACAAAACCCTCAACACCAGCACACCTCCCTACCTTCAATCATTACTAACTCCTTACATCCATCCCCGTTGCTTGTGATCATCAAGTACGGGCCTTTAAGCTGAGCCATGATGCAAAACAGTTATGGGCTCGCATGCATTCCACGTCTCAGCCCCGAGGAAATGGAATCGACTGCCACTCTCTCTTCGTAGCTCAAATTCACTTTCTACCTTCAAAAAGAGACTCAAAACTCACTATTTCTCCTTGGCTTTCAAACACTTGGATATATAACTGCATCTTCTCCTGGCGGCTGACTATCCGCGCCTCAGATTCACATTTTGGTGTGACCATGCGCGCGTTACTAATTAATTAATAATAATAATAATAATAAATTAAACACCACAACACTAGGTAAATTTGCTGGTCAATCATTCACTGGGGCAGGCCCGGATTTAGGCATGTGCACCATGTGCCAGTACACAGGGGCGCCCACCACATAGGGACCTCCACCACAAAGGTGCAAGAAATTTTTTGACTTGTGTTTCATAACTGTAAGATCAGTTTCTCCTTCAGTATTTACTACTATGGTCCATGCCTTCATTTGCTGCCGCATTGACTATTGCAATTCATTGTTTGCTGGGCTCCGTAAAGCGCGCCTTTCATCTCTGCAGTCTGTTCTGAATGCGGCTGCCAGGCTCATCGCCCGTTTTCCTCGCTTCTCTCACATAACTACCTTTATGACTGATGTACTTCACTGGCTTCCTGTTGCTTCCCGCATCCAACACAAGGTTCTTTTCCTGGTCTCTAGGACTCAACTGGGAAAAGCTCCTAAATACCTCTGTGACCTAATGCGTAAACCTCTATCTGCTCTGTCTTCCTGCCCTCTTCGGTCTGCTGACCGCCTTGATCTACTTGTCCCTCGCGCAAGGACTTCGATGGCTCAGCATCGTGCTTTTGCCATCCTTGGCCCTTCCCTATGGAATGACCTGCCCCCCTCTCTCCGTAACAACATATTGCTTGGGATCTCGCCCTCTTCTCTCCGCTGCCTAAAGACCTTTCTTTTCCCTCGGGGCTGACACGCTGATAGCGCCTCTGAATAGTCTATGCTGTGAGAGGCGCTTTTATAAATAATCATATAAGATAAGATAAGATAACTGATTAGAAAATATTTCAGTAATGTGCATTGTGCACAGACACAATTTAACACAAATATCTAAAACAAAGAAAGAGTTAAAAGGTCAGAAGATAGTTTGTCTCAGGCATGAACTAATGTCAAATTAGCAGATTCGGTCACCAGATCCTCAAAGTTGATCTCACGCAGAATGTCAGCTTCTATGCTCATCAGAGCCAAGTGGGACAACCGCTCATTCCCCATCGATGTGCGAAGTCTGTTCTTTATTACTTTCATTTTTGAGAATGAACGTTCCGCACTGCAGTTACTGATCAGAAGCACCAGATAGGGGCCTACACGCGGAGTGCTATCTCAACATTAGGAAATGATCCCTGAACTTGTTTCTGAAGTATCAGCCGATACATGAAATTCTCTCGAGAGACATCTTGAGCTTGTTCATCCTTGAATGTCTACACGACATCAACAACTGCACAAGCTCATTTCCTAAGCATGCATCAAGGTCGTCTTTATAGACCTCAACGAGATTCGATGTCGCTTGTTCCTGTGATGAAAGCACATCCAATTTGTGCAGGAAGCCGAACCGAGATGAAATAAGCTCATACGCACCAAGCCGATGTTGCAAAGCAGTAACAAACTGATCAATGACTGGTAGAAAGTTTTGTATACGAAATTTATCTGACTGTGTCAACTCCATCCGCGGAATAGTGTGACGAGGTCGCACGTTGCATTGCCATTCTCTCTTCTGAATGTATTCTGTTGTTCCAGATTTCTCTATGCCCTCTTTCTCGCACTCCTTGAAGCAATCTCGCTTGGACTCGACGAACACTTTCAGTGATTTTACTATGGCAACAGTGGAGTTCAAATCAAACTGGGGTCCTGCGCAGCGTCTTGCTGGTGGCATTGGCTGCCAAAACGTGTTTAATCTTGATAACTACTGTCATGTTCCAATGTAATCTTACTGAGTACTTTTTCCAGAGGGGTAAAAATTTCTAAGGAGGCAAAATTTTCTGGGGGCAAAAATTTTGTAGAGGGATAAAATGACGTTTTCTGCATAGAATAGCTGACTTACTTCAATAATTAAGTGTTTTTTGTAGCGATGTTAAACGGAAATCGGAATTCCGATTATCGTTTTTGAAAACGATTATCGTAGGGACCTGCAAAGCTTCGATATTCGATTCGAAAACGAATCGGGCGGTAGTATTCGATTCGATTCGAAAATGATGTCATGATTCGAAAAAATTTCGAATCGTTTTTGGGAAAAATGATTAGACTTGACGCACTTTGTTGACAACTAATTGTTTTAATTGTTTACTGCTCGTGGAATGGTTGTCGAATTTCTGCGTGCAACGCGGCCCCCGACGACAGCAAACCCTCTGGCACGAAAATGGTGCTTATAATTAGAATATTATTTATACTCTGCTTAGATCAGGGATGGGCAACATACGGCCTGTGGGCCAGATCCAGCCTCTGGGACCTTTGGACTGGCCCTTGATATGTCTTTTTTTATTAGCATTGTGTCATAAAAGTTATTCTGCAATATTTATTTTGGTTCCATGACATTTAAACACACGACAGATAATCACGCGACACTTAAACACAGACACTTAAACACACGACAGATAAACACAAGGACACTTAAACACAGCGACATTTAAACACACGACAGATAATCACGCGACAGATAGACACATGGACAGATAATCACACGACAGATAGACACATGGACAGATAATCACAGGTATTCATTGTATTAACTGTAAACAAAGTTTGTGCACCACTGTGTGCAGTGCCTGACTGATCATTCAATGTGCTTGTCCTTGTTAGACTACGACTTTAGTGTACGAATATCTTTAACAGAAGCCGATACTTCACCTGTATAAACTGCCAAGTAGAGATTCTAAATTGCGGACAGTTTATCGCATAAAATTTTATTATTTATTACGATATGGCGACACAAACAGATTCTGTTACATTTGGCGTCTCAACAAAAGGACGTTCTACAGTAATATACAGAAATTTTGAGTATGTTGAAGTTCGGGAGAATAAGAATGGAGAAATATATTGGCGTTGTAAAATGTATCAGAGTTACAAGATGAATGGGGTAGGCCCTACATGGCAGGGTCTCCCTCATCAATTACTTTTAGTCGAATAATTAAAGCGGAATTTTGAACGTTAATGATTTTTATCTTTTTAAATGTTTGTGTTTTTAGACAGATTATCAAGATTCATCACTTTGTTTTTAACCGATTTGGAAAAATATTCATTATATCATATATATATATATATATATATATATATTATATATATATATATTATATATATATATATATATATATTGTGACTGGAATTCTCGCGTTAATATGTTTAAGTGTCGCGTGATTATCTGTCCTTGTGATTATCTGTCGTGTGATTATCTGTCCATGTGTTTATCTGTCGTGTGTTTAAGTGTCTGTGTTTAAGTGTCGCGTGATTATCTGTCGTGTGTTTAAATGTCGGCACACCATTTATTTTGAGTAAAATAAATATTGTATCACTTTCTGGGGCAAATTAATCTGCAAAAATTAGCCTGCGATTGGCATACGGCCCCAGAGCTGCCCTTAAAATCTTAGGGCGGCTCTCTGTTAAAAATAAGTTGTCCATGCCTGGCTTAAATGTATGTAGGGCCTACACCAAAGTGCGGTTAAGCAATTTGTACAATAAAGAATATACTTACTTACTTACTTAACTCATAAATTATTTGTGTCATTGTTTATCTGTTACTTAGCTTAATGTTTAGTTTAATTGATTTTTAAACTGCAGAAAAGTTATTAATATATTGATACTGACAGTGGTACGCCTGTGCAATCAAGCTTCATGAACATCAAACTGGTATCCGCTGATTCGATTCGAGATTCGATTCGAATTCGAATCTTTACCCCCGATTCGATTCGAGATTCGATTCGAAGAAAAATTTATGATTCGCAGGTCCCTAGATTATCGGTTTTTATTATTCACAAACGATTATCGAATTTATTTAGTTTTTGTCATTTTCGTAGTGAAAAATTACAAAAAGTACCAGAAAAACATTAAATTGTTTAATCTGTTGGCAAACTTAAGCTATTGTCATCCCTAATTGTGCAACCTCGCGGTATTCGAAATTAGTGATTATTCGTACAAGAGGTCTCACCGTAATATAGCGTCATTGATGCATAAGTAAACCTTCCATTTAGCTAGGCTTATTGGTGTCAATGTGTAACCTCTTGTATATATAAGCTTAGTCCCTTGAAAATCGGTCTGTAGTGCTTATTATATACCTCAATGGTAGGGATGGATCTCATTACTATTAGGGACCCCGATAGCGCGTTTGTTAATGAATACATAAGGTGTTTAATTGACGTCAATACTACTAATAGCTTAGTCGAGCGGTCGTTAAAAAGGCATTATAGCTAGTTAATAGTAAATAGCGTGACATTTAACTCTCTAAGTAGAAAATAAACAAATCAGTGTCGACACTGCGTTGCTTACAAGTAGGTACGTTACGGTACGTAATGCATTAAGTAACTTGCATTTTATTATAATTTATAGTATATTTCTATGAAGGCCAAAAAAAGCGATTATCGGTTTAATATCGGATTTATAAAATCGATAATCAGTTTGCCAAAAAAAACGATATTAACAACCCTAGTTTTTTGGCATTGAAAATCGTGTTGGAACTGTTGGAATAATCATAAAATTCAAGATTTTATTTGTTTAAATATTTTTTAAATCCAGGGGGAAATGCCCCCCTTACCCCCTCCGGACGTCCATGGTCCTATGGACCTCCACCACGGCGGTGCACTGGGGCCTCCACCCAGGTTAATACGGCCATGCACTGGGGTATCAATTCAATGCTTACGATATCCAAATTTAAATTTCATCTGAAATTTGCCTACTCTCTTGTCTGTACAGCTGATGCCCACTGCCTTTGACGAAGTGCAGTCTTGGAATGGTGGCCAACAAACTCTTACCTAACTCACTGACGACTGAATTTCTGCTATTTTTCCAGAGCTACTTAAGAAATTTTGATGTCTTAAATCTTTGAATCTGGATGACTTTCTTGTTGAGTTTCCTGATGGACGTTTTTTTATTCTATTTCTCTGTGACTATGTAAATGGTGTTCATAACTCTTTATATATGTACATTCATGATATATGCAGAATTTGGTGTTATGACCCCTTGTCTTCAACGATACTCCTTGGTCTCCTGTCACTGTAAGTAACTTGCTGCTTGTTGGTATTAGTAACTCGAACATGCTGAAAAGCCACAAGAGTTCTAAAACCTCAGGCTAGAGGTTTTAGAACTTTTAATACATCAAAATATGAACATCTAACCCCGTGCTTAATGTTTGCATTGTTTTCTTGTTCAGCAAAGAATCGCTTCATCATCATCATCATCGTCATCATCATCGTCGTCGTCATCATCATCATCAACAACAATAACAACAATATTCATTTAATTCAACATATCCGGTTGACAAAAATGCAACAGGTTACCAAACCACGTTTGTGTTAGCCAAGCTTAGTTGATCAGTTGGCAGAAATTTAATATACATGTATCTCTGAATAGGACTTGGGAATGAAGTTGCACTTGTCTTTTGGTGGGAGGGTGAAAATTATGTGTTCCTGGTCATAAGTCATATTTAGGCTCTTTCAAATTTTGGCTCATAGTTTATAAAACATTGAATACTGGACAGTATTTAAAGTCAGGCCTGATTCCCAGGTTTATCATTATTATTCAACCCAGGTCACATTGATTATCTTTCTTTCGTTAAACTATATAAACTAGAACTATTCTTGGTGGACAAACATCCTCGGTTGCTGGACCTTGATGTTTGAACTTTCTCTTCCTGTCCGTTTTGCCCAGTTCCTGTAATTATTTCGTTCTTCCATCATTTTTGTATCTTTTTCAAATAACACTTCACCATATGCTGCGTCTCTGTCTTAGTGGACCGAACTTGATATTCACCTGACTGCGACTTGGTTTTAGTGTGCCATGGGTTGATGTCTTGTGCATTAGACATTACCACGAAAGAAGTTATAAATTACTTTACTTCCTGATCCTTTATTCATGAAGTCTTTTGGCCAATCCTGTTGTCATTTTTACAAGGAAAAACAAGTTCAGAATATTCTTAGGTATAAAAAATTCCAGCAGAAGGCCATGCATCTGGACCAGTATAATGGTCCATGATTGCAGTTTCTCCTCTAAAGATTGTGCAAAGCGTCTAAATTCATAAAACTGGCAAGAGTTGAATGACTGGCACATAATTGTCTACATAGACGCAAACATAGAAATACATCAACTGTCATGAACAGCACTTTAACAAAAGTTTTATGCATGAAAAGTTATACTATACCATTCCAAGGTCTGTAGCTGCTGCCCACGGTTTACTTCCCAAGCCTTTATATACAAACAAGTCACCATTAATGTTGCCAATAACCAACTCATTATTCTGTGTACAAATAAAACACTGAAAATTACTTCATAAAACTATATTGGCTGCAAATGAAGAACAGAACAGTTACAGGAACAGGCATAGTTTCTCCTTTACAGATCAAGACTGGCAACAAAATAGAAAGGCAGACACCAACTTACGAATTAAAAAAATCAAGAAGTTGGGTTATGTGTCGTTTGGTTTTTAAATAAATATTTTCCTAGTTAAATTGGCAATTTAAGATGCATCTTTTTAGATCTGCAAAGGCAACAGGACTGCTCCAGGCCAAGAATGAGCGAATTCATCTTCTATGATCCATGACACAGAGACAAGTGTCGTGTTTTCCCCCGTCTCAACAGATGTCACCAGCATCATCTCATCGACCTGGGGGTTCATGAGTGATTGCTGGGCTATCGGGAAAAATGAGGCATGATGCAGAACATAGTGTTCAGGATTCACATTCCTGCCGAAGGCTCTTGCCAATGGACTCTGGAGCTCAACTCACAATAATCTAGACTAGTCTTTGCTCCTAATCTTTAGCTTCGTCTCAAGGTACCAGGAACTGTTTCGCCAGTTTCAATTTGCATAGTGCTCATTTGCCCTGAGCAACAGAGATCAGTTGCTAAGCTTCTCCCAGCTGACCTTGGATAGCTAACTGCATAGCGCTCAACTGACTTTGAGTCGCTGCCGTCAATTGATCTTGGGTTGCAGCTTGATGTATCCCGGCGTGTCAATAGTATGTCCATGGCTGACCCAGGCCTTGATATGCATAACAAGGGAGTGCTTCGATAAGAATACAAGACATCTTAACCCACAGCACGATATAAATCCACCAAACTACTCATTCTCACCTCTACCTTCCTTACAGCTCTAATAAGAAAGAGAGAGCTCAGTCAATGGTTAAACTTCAAAATTGTTGTAATTAAGCAAACATCAACAAAAGTAAGAACTCGCAAAGACCACAGTAAGTAAGAAACTATACACAATAAACCTACACAACCGTGCAGCAGTTGGAGAAAAGAACCAGTAAATTCCCCTTTAATGCTAAATGTGTCAGGGTTCCCACTATTAGGCCCAGAAGAACGCTTCTCAAGTATTAAAAGTTCTCCCTTATATAGCTCGAGAAAGATCAAATCAGGTATATCACCCTCGCTCGGTTTGACGACAGTTAAACACCCAAGACTGACAAAATCTAGCATGCACGTGTCGAATTCGGTACCACAAACAACAGTTACCACTTGGTTGATGGTGGAAGGTCACCAGAAAGCCACAACCTCGACGTCAAATATTACGCACCAAAGTTTGACCTGTAGATTCAGAATCACTTTCAGCTGACTCAGAATCGTCAACGTCAGGCAGTTCACTATCGCTGCTATCAAACTATTATATTCTCAAAGAGCAGGCAACTTCTATAATGCAATATACATGTCATTACCACTAGGCAAAGAAACCCTTATCTCTGCCCTGGCAGATCTACACAGAGTTCAATGAAACGACTGTTCTCAGCAAAGATCTTCTGTCAACTGGGACACCTAGAGGCCAACTGTTAGCATGAGAAGGATCTCCTCCACTACCCCTTTGAAGTCACCGACAGAGCTCGCGCCGGCAATAATTGCCAGCCTCCCTTCCCTGTTGAGGCTCTAGTTCTGGAAATGGCTGCTATGGAAGTGCCACCATCGCTCAATGGACGTGAACAAATATGCAAGAAATGTCAACAGAAAACAGTTGGAGGTCGACCTGAAATACAAACTCTGACGAGTGTCTTTACACTCATCACACAAGATCATGAAAAGAAAAACAACACTGCAATTAGACAGCCATCAAACAAAGCAAATATACCAAATGGCTGTTATCGCTGTGGGGGAAGACTACATGGCTAGTGTTTGTCTGTGTTTTGCATGTGGGAAAAAGGTCGCACAGCTGCCAGATGCTTCACAAAGTGACAAACACCTACGCAGAAGACCCAGCTCATTAGACATGAGGCTCAAGCTCATCAGTTGGAGGTGAAGTTGATGTTTATACGGTTCAACCAGTAAATATGGATCGAGTTAAGCCGGTATGTGTAAAAATATTTGGCTTAATAACAAACCGGTGTCCATGAAAGTGGATACTAGGGCAGTGGTGACAGCATTGAGTGAAAAAACCTTCAAAAAGATAAACCAAGGAAGGCATCTGTTGAAACTACAGAAAACCAAGTCAAGGCTTCGTACGTACACAGCTGTAAGTTCTGACTGAAGTTGCACTTGAAGCACAGTATGGTAAGCAAAAAACTGACTTGCTGGCACTGGTAGTAACTGGGAAAGGACCAAACTTCATGGGACATACTTGGTTGAGACAGATTCATCTGACCTGGGTACAGATACTCCAGCTAGATAAGGCTGGTGTGCAGGAGCAGTTAACGGCTGAACTCCAACAATTTGCAGAGCTCTCTATAGAGGAGTTGGGTACAATGAAAAGTTTCAAGGCCAGGATTTACAGTACATTAATTCTGAGGCAACTCCAGTCTCTCCTGCAGTTTTTTACTACCATTATCCATGCATTCATCTGTTGCCGCATTGATAATTGTAATTCTTTAGTGGTAGGCCTTCCGAAAGTCCGTCTCTCTGCTCTTCAATCAGTACTTAACGCGACTGCTCGCCTCACTGCTCATCGTTCTCGATTCTCGTCCATCTCTACTTATATGACTGATGTTTTGCATTGGCTTCCAATCTCTGCTTGTATCCACTTCAAGATCATAACACTTGTCTCTAAGGCGCAACAGGGCTTAGCTCCAGCCTACCTCTGTGACCTGATGCGCAAACCTCTCTCTTCTTCTCATCGACCCCTACATTCTCTGAATCGGCTTGATCTGTTTGTTCCCTGGGTGAGGTCTGCTATGGCTCAGTCACGCTCTTTTGCTGTCGTGGGACCATCCCTATGGAACTCCCTTGGTACTCCATGGGACCCTACTTACTAGGTTCTCCCTCTATGTTGTTTGTCGTTTAAAGACTTTTCTGTTTCCGCGAGGCTCACACACTGAGAGCGCCTCTGAATAGTTCACACTGTGAGAGGCGCCTTATAAATTCTCAGATACCATACCATACCATACCAATTAGATATGGGATGACGGTTGGGATATCATAGGTGTACAATGCTGGTGGAGCAGGCTAATTATGCATGGTTGCAAATCAGGGAGGCGGAAAGCTGGAAAAGTTGGCACTGGCCGCCAACCATGTTTGTAAATGTACTGTAAATGTAAATCTCTAAAATTTCTCAGTGCCACACAAAAGCCACATCATGGAGACCAGCTTATTCACTAGCACTATATCAAATCAAGTCTGCAATAACCAGGTTGCCTTGTTTGTTCCAGTGCCAGCAATAGTAGGGCATAGCCAGTTACTGACCCGGGGGGAGGGGTGGTGGGGTCTACTGATAATGTACATACACAAATTGATTGGCCTTCAAGTGAGCTAGAGTTCAGTCTTTCCAGCTATCTGGTACCATCAGAGGAAGTAGGACTGTGGGAGAGGTGTCACTTGCATGCCACCTTACCTCTGAACGCTATTATTAAACTATCACACAACTCAACAGTGAGTCCATGGATTACTCAACTCATCCTTCAAACTGGCCTAAAGTGCAGACAGTCGCTGCCTGGACGTGTGTAACTGACTCATTCTGCAGCTGGTCTTAGGGGGGTGCATCAACTGTACGTATTCAGGTGGGGGGGTTGAAAAAATTACGCCTGCGAACAGGGAGGGGAGGGGGTCCAATTTTCCCGGATTTTTGCGTACATAATATATGGATGGCCCCTTAATACCCGGACCCGGTACCCGGACCCGGTACCCGGACCCGGTACCCGGACCCGGCAGGTTTTATTTATTTATTTTATTTATTTTTTATTCAAACTGCCCGCACCCGGTACCCGGTTGAAAAACATCACCCGGCTACACCCTACGTCAGAGTCTGGGGAGGCAAGCCAAGGAGACAGCAGGGTGCTAAGGTGGTAATCGGTGATGATGGTGGTTGTGTGGCGGTGCAGGAATGGAATCAGGATAGGATAGCTTGAAGTGTTCGGTTTTCAATCATGAGTGTAAAGCAGGCAATATAGAAGGATGAGCAAACTGGCAGAGATCTTTTGGACGATCATTCCAAAGAGCCAGTGCAGTATAGACTAAGGAGCGGTTGCAGAATTTCAGAGTTTTCAAAGTTGGAATTGCGTTGAAAATGTATTGTTTTAGTGTGGATATTATCACAGTCCATGAGCGATGAAAACATTTCATACTTAAACACAAACTAGAAGTTGGATGAGCGATGAACATATAACAAACTAGAAGGTGGATAAGTGATGAAAATATTTCATATTAAAAGTCAAATCTTAAGTTGTATGAACAGCAACGTGAAGTACGGGACTAAACACATGGCATAAATTTAGCAACGTAAACTACGGGCCTGAAAACATGTTGAATTTAGCAACGTAAACTACGGTTTTACCGACTTTTATTATGCAATATGTTCATCAATCATCCAGCTTCCCGTTTCAGTAAGATTTTCATCAATAATCCAACTTCTAGTTTTACTATGAAACAATTTTCACACGACTTGACGTCAAAGAATTTAGCAACATTACACGTAAAATACGGATTTCCAACCACTATCAATTTGGCGGCGAAGCCGGGCGAACATGTACAATCTGGGTGCCTATGTACTATCTGGGTGGGTGTCTTTGCATCGTGAGGGTCGGTTAGGGTCATGGTAAGCGTCGTGAGGGCTTAGGGTTAGGGTCAGTGTAGCATAGATGTATTTGTGCGACTAAAACACCATGATCTCCTTGAAATTACTAGCTCGAAAGCAAAGGAAACTGTTTCAACATAAACGCTCAACTTATCTACGACAGCAAATCGAAGAAGCAAAGGATGATGGCAAGGCCCTCTGGAAATCGCTGAATTCCATCCTATCACCGCCACTCACCACTGAATGCCCACTCACGCCTGATGAGCTTCTTGATCACTTTGCAACTAAGACCGAAGCTATTCGCCAATCAACTAAAGATGCCCCCAAACCTGACCTGATATCTAACCACCCAAACTTTCCTGGTCTTACTGCCTTTGATGAGATCACCTTGCCCGAAGTTGACAAGCTTCTCAGTGACTCCTCATCCAAGCATTGCGAACTGGACTCCTCCCCTGTCTGGATAGTTAAATCCCTTCGACATATTTTTGCCCCCATCCTAATCCTACTTATAAACTGTTCTCTTTCCACAGCAAATTTTACCCACATCCCACAAGCGTGCCATTATCTGTCCTCGCATAAAAAAGCCAGGCCTTGACCTTTGCGATCCTTCTAACTACCGCCCAATATCTAATCTTTCATTTATATCTAAACTTGTTGAACCACTTATCTGGTCCACCGTCGGCTTTCACACTACATTGAATCCAACTCACTACTACCTTCTGTTCAATCTGGTTTCCGTCGCCTCCACTCCACTGAAACTGCTGTCCTTAAAGTTTACAATGACATAATCATGGCCCTTGATTCTGGCCTCATCACTGCCCTCTTACTACTGGATTTTAGTTCTGCTTTTGATTGTGTTGATCACTCTATTCTTTTACAAGTACTTGAATCTCAGTTTGGTGTTATGGCCTCTGCTCTTCTGTGGATTGCTAATTTCTTGGCAAACCGAACACACTTAGTACGCCTTGGTACAAAGACTTCAAAGTGCTTTAATATTCTTTTTGGTGTCCCTCAAGGTTCAATTCTTGGTCCCCTTTTGTTTATCCTTTACACTTCAAATATTATTCACATTGCTCTTAAACACGGCATCCTCATACACCTTTATGCTGATGATACACAGCTATACATTAAACTTGCCACCAAGAACATTGATAATGCAAAGTCCCGCTTAACCATCTGCTTCTCTGAAATTCAAGCTTGGTGCGCATCTATGCGCCTCAAATTAAATGCCTCTAAGACAGAGCTTATCTGGTTCACCCGCCATCCGAGGTCTAGCTCAGACATACTCCACTCTGTACTTAACCTTGGCCCAGACTGTTCAATTAAACCTGCTGAAGTTGTTCGAGACCTTGGTGTCCTCCTAGACAGTACACTTTCTATGAAAAATGAAATCTCCTCCATAACCAAATCCTGTTTTTTCCATCTTAGACACATACGGCAAGTCAGGAAAAGCCTAACCGAGAAACGTCTTTGCACCCTTGTCCAGGCCCTAGTCATTTCCAGACTCGACTATTGCAACTCAGTCCTTTATGGCCTTCCTGCATCTACTCTTCAACCACTTACCACTGTTCTCCATTACGCTGCAAAGCTTGTCAAAAATCTCACTCCCCGGGACCACGTCACTCCGACCCTTCGTGAACTGCACTGGCTTCCCATACAAGCTCGCATTATCTTCAAGATCTGTCTCCTAATGTATCGAGTCTACACATCTATACGTCTCGTCTATACGTCTCTTCACGGGTTACTATACATGTTGTTCTCTTCAAGCCAGACGAGGACTGCGATCGTCATCTCAAGGTGACTTTGCCATCGCTCGTTCAGTCAGAAAATTTGGAAATCGAGCTTTTGCATTAGCCGGACCGACTGAATGGAACAAACTTCCGGACTTTATTCGCATATCCTCGTCACCTTCGACCTTTAAATCCAACCTTAAAACCTACCTGTTTAAGATGTACTATGACTAGTATTTTTTCTGTTACGCGCTTTTGTGTAAGATGTCTTTTTTGTTTAGGCGCGCTATAAATGCCAGATTAATAATAATAATTAATAATAATAAAACAGCTATACCTACGAGTGGTATAGCTGTTGGACTTTAAAATTCAGGGCTAGGGTTAGGCACCCGATTGTACATGATCGCCAATTTGGCAACGTAAGCTGCGCTTTTACCAAAACCGCTAAATTTCCAGTACCATCGATTGATGCCTAGAGCAGTAACATGATAGCGTTATAGAAACTCTGTGATTGGATTAAACACTTTGGCACTTCAGTAACTCTCACATTGTCGTTGTCGACGTCCGCTGCAATTATGGCTTTACTGAAGATATTTCCCTCATAGTCGAGTTCAGTGAATTCCACAAACGACACAGTCCGCATGTTAAATACACACTTCACTCGGTGAAATTATACTATATCAAATTTCGTTAAACATCAGAACATCCACAGATCGACACGCGCTTGCGAATATACAGCTAAGATTTTTAGTCTACAACATGAAGGAAGATATCTCTTAATGAAACGTTAGAGTCTTCTGGGTGTTTTAATCTAATATTTATTTATTTATTAAGGAGCTTTTATATAGCGCCCGTTCAATGCAGGGGCGTCCATCCTATGGGGGGAATGAAGCAGAAATCTTCATAGCCTTTTCAGGGGGGGATAGAAGAAATTTTTAGTACATTAAAGTTAAACGTCTGCTCATTCTTTCCATTTCAGTGATTAATCGATTAGTCAATTTCATAATTTTGCCGTATGGTACGCGGCATATTCAATCTCGGACCATAGGAGGTTTCCAGTGTTTTAATGTAACAGCCCACATATACAGCCCTGTATTGCCCTCTTCTCCTCCACGATCCCTTGTAGCCCCATCAGCCTTGCAGAGCTGACTCCAGGCCGGTAGGGTAGAACACAGGCAGGCAGGCAGAGAGGAAGGCAGACAGCAGCCCGGCTGCTCACAAGTCGGCCGGTATCAGATTCCTCGCCTATAGGGTGATTGCGGCGAAGGGGTGAATGGAGGCCATTGGAGGGGTACTCTTTGGCTGACGTGCCCTCCCGCAAGATGAGATACTTTGATTTATAAGCGTTTCTTAATTTTGATGTGCTAATACTTTGCAATTTCATTTTACTGGTAATCATGCCCAGAGACAATGTTTTAATTAAGTAGGCCTATAAATGTTGCGAGCCGTTATGCGGCATGCTTATCCGTATAGTGACAAATGGCGCATACATTGTACTACACACCACAAGTGAAAGACTACAAGGTATGTATAAATTGCACACAATTTATACATAGCTGGGTTTTCACTATACCCACAGGTAGGCCTAGTGCAAACCGAGCTCGAGGAGTTTTCGACTCTTAATGAATTAATTCCAGACGACGGAAAACTGGAACTAATTCAACTAGACAGTGACAATGATGACGAGCAAAAGACACATCTGTGGGTTTAAATCCTGATCTCCCTTGCGGTGACCGGCTGCTCAGCTGAGTGAGTAATGAGTCGCATCCGCATTGTGAAAAATTGACTGAGATCAACCATATGGTTGATGACTGGTTTGCACCTCGGACAGTATTAGCCTGTTAACGAGACGCTACTCCATCACTAAAACTACACGAAATTGTTAATCGCCTGGCTACGCACTCTGCTGCTCTGAAGAGGCACCTGTTGTAATTTTAGTACTTATGTTACTGCGTTTGTACTGTCTGGCCGCTATGGCGGAATGCCTCTGTCTTAACGTAACTACTTTCAATCCACTGTCCTTTCGACAGATGTGTCTTTTGCTCGTCATCATCGTCAAGCCTTCATATTTATAATGCATACGGTAATGTTGCTTTATTAGCGAACTGAAAGTTACAGAATTCAAGAGTAAAATTGTGCTTCAGAGTTCGGTAATCGATATTTTCTCTTTTGTCAACAGTCGGCCAATTGTCTGGGAGTTCGTCGTGGGGGGAGAGAAATCAGATTATATGGGGGGAATGCGTCATAGACGTAAGGGGGGATGGACGCCCCTGGTTCAATGTGATCTACTCAGGAGCGCTTCTAGTCCAACCACGGCCAAAGAGAGTAGGCCTACGTAGTTATCAAGTTTGTAAGAAACAAGGTAGTGTGAGTCGTAGGGACCAGGCGGAGTGCAACAGGAAGGCCATTCCAGGTTGCGGGGCCAGCGACCGAAAAAGAACGGCGCTGTATAATGGCTGTCCGCGTGCGGGGGACCAAGAGCTCGGCCTGGTCAGCCGAGCGAAGAGCAGATCGCCGCAAGACCCCCGAGGTAGGGCGACACAATTCCCGCAGGTATGGGTGGCAAGTCCCTCCAGACAACGCCTAACTAGTGCAGAGAACCTGTAGGCAATCCGCAGCGGGAAAGGGAGCCAGCGCAGAACATCCGCATATAAAGAGAAACCTGGTCAAATCTGGGTTTGCGACCCATAAGACGTGCGGCTGCACGCGAAACCCGGTCCAAGCACCCAAGACGGGCAGCTGGGAGACCAGCGGAAAGGGCGCTACTTTAGTCCAGACGGGAGACCACAAACGCATGGACAAGGGTGGAAGCAGCCGCCTTCGTCGAGTGCTGGAGACTACCCTTAACTGACACAGTTGATAATAACAGTCCCGACAAAGCAAATTCATATGTCGCATGAATGTGAGCTCTTGATCCAGAATTACACCAAGAGGAGGCAAAGGAAACCTAGGGGAATTCAAGTGACATTATACTGACATAGCCTCAAGGTTAATTTTTGCAAGCTTTTGGCGCGTACCAAACCAGATATATTGAGATTTTGCCGGGTTTAACCGTAGACGGTTTGAGGACATCCAGGCCTCCAAATTCCCCACGACCCGGGAGATCTCTCGAACCGCAGCAGCAGCCGCCGATGGCGAGCAGTGGACATACACTTGGAGGTCATCCGCGTAGGACTGACTTAATTAAGCCTGCACTGGCCGCCAAGCGGGGACCAAGGTCAGCAGTGTAAATCTCGAGTATGCACAATAGGGGACCCAAAACAGAGCCCTGAGGCAGGCCAAACGGAGCAGGAACTCAGGGTGACCTAGCAGACCCACAGGCCACAATGCAAGGGCGGTCCTGGAGGTATGAGGTAAGCCAGTCAAGAAAATTTCCAGAGAGACCATATAGGAGGTAGAGAGGCGTGTCAAAAGAATAGTATGATCAACTGTACCGAATGCAGCGCTTACATCGAACAGTATGGGTAAATAGGGCATCGGCTACTCCGAGCCTTCGCAGACTTTGAAATTCATATTTTCATTGTATAACTTTTCATATTCGTAATCGTAATCTGGAGATTTCTACAGCGCCCAGAAAGCGAAGTCGCGGAAACCAGCTTAGTCACAGGCGCTCAGTCAAATCATAATCGATAGACGGGGGGTAAATCGGTTCCAGGTCAAGATCTAAATGGGTCAATCAGGCACATAGTCAGACGGCTGAGGGTGGTGTTTAGGATTGAAACGGCGAGTGAGGTAAGAGGAAGAGGAGGAATCTGGGCAGGGTTTGTGAAAGAGCAGTGTTTTAAGCAGTGTTTTAAGTGTTGAGTGAAAGATCTGCATGTGGAGGGGAGCAGTGGGGCTCTGGGCTTTTCCAACAGGGAGGCCACGGAGAGACCGGGAACCTGATACAGGGGCCATGCAGTTGGATGTCCGGCATCGTCAAAACTTAGAGTGGTGATAAGAGAACTGTATTGGACCTAGGCCTACATGAATTGTTTACCTCAACAACCTCAAGTTAAGACAATATAGGTATACAAACTCACTCTATTAAAAGAAACCATATAAACTATAAACTATACATACGGTACGCTTAATGGAGTGCAAGTTAACGAATGTTATGCCTAAAATCAAACTCGTCCACAAAGGCATCCATGTTAATCATGGGGAATTTCATGGTTAAGGTCTTCAACATAATACTACTGCTATACAATAGTGCAAAATACTCATTATTATCATGAGCTAAGAATGTCGTGTTTTGGCGTTGATGATTGCATACCAACATACCAGTAAGCGAAAAGTCAGAGAATTGTCCATTTAGTTCGGATATGATAGAGATAGATCAATAACTGGCTAGTTGATAAGTTGCCTATAAATGCAGTCTGCGCATATGTGTCCACTTCAGAACGATGCCTGTGAATTTTACAGGCACGCTATTTGGGTAGTACAGAATGCCTATAACTAGTAGTCTATACGACACTCCCATCAAGTGTTACTGAGCCTCTTGAGTTGCCTCACCGGTTCCTCTGAATATAATTCGCTCTGAGCTTCAGCCCATTTCTATACGGTCGCTAGGCTATAGAACATCGCGTACATTTACATTTTTCTACACCTTGTCTCAAAATAAACTGTGCAAAATTGTTTAGGCTATGTCAGAACTTCGTAAAATTTCCACCGATTTAAAAAAATGTGGTAGGTGGATGGCAAAATAGCTGAAATTTTATGCTATATATAAATTTTCACCTCACCTGACTCATGTCACCGCACTACCTTGTTAAACACAGATGTACCAATTTCTTATATAACGCTTAAATCTTAACAAGTTTTTAACAACTAGAGTGCTCAGATTTTGTTCATCAATTCGTTAGAGGGCGTCAGATGTTATTTATTAAATTTATAATTTTAACTAGTCTACCCTCAGACTAGCTGGCAATCATTATTTACGTATTAATGACGTAACTGTTTATTTTAAGCTGCGCTATCGTTGATTAAAAATGGTGTTTTTGAAGGAAGATAAGATTTTGATTAAAAGTTTACGAGAACTGAAGGGTTACAGTCCTACTCGTTTTCTTAGAGAACTTCAGACCAACAACTGGACAAGACGAGGTTTGGATTACTTGTTGGCGAAAACTGATCGCAGTGGATCGGTTGATCGCGTGGCGGGGACTGGTCGTCCCCGCACTGCCCGTACTGCTGGAAACATCGCCATTGTCGAAGACATGGTATTGAGCCAAGAAGACGCTCCATGCACTCACCGTACTGTCCGAGAGATTGCACGCGAGTCTGGCATCCATCGGACTAGCGTCCACCGTATCGTGAAGAAGGAACTGCAGCTCAGGTGCCTAAAGAAGACTAATGCCCAAGAACTAACAGCAGCTAACAAACAGGCGAGAATGACTCGAGCTCGGCAGCTTCTGGACAAGTATCCGAGCCACATGGTGAACTTCATAGTTTTCACCGATGAAAAGCTATTCACGGTCGCTGCCCCAACCAAATCGCAGAACGATCGTTTTTACGTCCTTCCAGTTACCATAAAAAAGGACGTCAACGAAAAGAGGCTCCTTCGAACAAGACCGACATCCAGGAAGTCGGTGATGGTGTCGGTCGGCGTCTCGAAACTTGGCTGCACTGAAATCCATTTCATCGAGCCGGGTGTCAAAGTGAATGGGGCCTACTATCGCGACAACCTTCTTGCCCATAAGCTACTGCCAGACATAAGCCGGATATCCCAGGGCGAGTTTTCTGTCTTTCAACAGGATGGCGCCCCGGTGCATCGAGCACGCGACACTGTCTCTTTCCTGGAGCGAGAAACGCCCGACTTCATACCTCCAACACTGTGGCCGCCGAATTCACCGGATCTTAACCCAGTCGACTATAGCATATGGAGTGTGCTGCAGGAAAAGGTTTACCGCTCCAGAATAGCCAACGTCGACGAACTCAAAACGCGTCTGATCGACGAGTAGGCGCGCTTTGACCAGTCGATCGTTGATGCTGCTATCGGCCAGTGTCATCGCCGTCTAAGCGCTTGTGTCCGTGTAAGCGGAGCACATTTCGAGCACCAATTCTAACACTTTTAAGCAGGTCTGTCATAACAATTAAAAACTGCTAAGTAAACCATATTTTACTTTACTGTGTGCTGATGAAGTCGTCAGATAGTTTGTTGCATGTAATAAAATTTAAGCGTTATATTAGAAATTGGTACATCTGTGTTTAACAAGGTAGTGCGGTGACTTCAGTCAGGTGAGGTGGATAATGTATGTATAGCATAAAATTTCGGCTATTTTGCCATCTACCTACCAAAAATTATTAAAATTGGTGGAAATTTGACGAAGTTCTGACATAAACAATTTTGCACAGTTTATTTTGAGACATGGTGTATAAGATAACTTGAATAAAAAACATAACCTTTCAAGTAATTTAAAAAATCCCTAGCCTTTGAGATAGATTTATATGCAGTAGGCCTATATAATTTCGTTTATTGAATCAAAGTTGACAAACCGCAACTTCTGACAGAAAGAGTATGCTACAGTAAAAACGCATTCATGTAGATTAGTCTACGAAAGGTAGAATACTATTTAGTTCCTAGAACATGTCGGAACAAAACTCTAGGTATAAAGTAGGCCTAGTGATTGTCCTTGCATGGGAGTTCAAAATCATGAGGTCTAGGGCGTAGACAACTCTTTTGGACCACTCTCTGGAAACCTCCTGATCTGGTACCCTGGAAATCGGACTTGGACCTCTTTTGGACTACTCTCTGGAAACCCCCTCTGATTTGGTTTGGCCTCCTGGAAATCGGACTTGGACCTCTTTGGACCACTCTCTGGAACCCCTCTGATTTGGTTTGGACTTCTGGAAACCGGACTCGATCGAACCTCTTTTAGACTACTCTCTGGAAATCCCTCTGATCTGACGTAGCGGTCGTTAATAGGCTGATGCCCTGCGCTTGGCCTTCGAGTGGCGCTTTAGAAGTTTGGTGATTACGATTACGTAGGCCATGGGTCCTAGGTACAATATATGGGAATAGAGAGCGAAGAACGTGGCTGGGGTTACGTATAACCGCCTGTAAGAGCCTTCGTCGGCCTAATCCATCATTTGGTCCAAGTCGGGTTATTGCATCGAGATAAAGTCCATTCTCTGCATTCTACGTAGGAATCGCCGTAATCTTTTGCAGTTGTGCATCAATTAAAATTAAATTGAATTTATGTGCATAAGATTGGAACTAAATGGCCAATGGAGATGTCTGCCTTGCCAGCTGCTGTACATCCTTATTTACACCGCTCGTAATGATCATGTTCATCACATTTGCACCGTATACCTTGACCCGCTAAATATGACCTGATGTCTAAATCCTATGTCTGTAATGCCTAAAATAAGTCCTGACAGTTACTGCACAATTAATCCGTTTGCACGTTTGAAATCTAGATTATAGAAAGCATTCGTTAACTGTCTTGTTTGGAAAAATCGTATTGCAAAAGCTGTTCCTTGTGGGAGGATTGTGGTGTATTGTAGGTGAGTGATAAGACTGTATATTCTATTTGTACAGGTATTTTAAACCAGTGGGGGATTCGAGGACAGGAGTGATGTGGTGATGTTTGGGGTGGGGGTAATCACAGTACGGGCGAGGGCATTCTGAATAGACTCTAGGGCCACTGGTGGTAATTGACGGGCTGATGGTGCCATTGTAATCTTGCTTGCTGAAGTGTGTTTGTGATTGTCTGTATTTGGTGCACAACTGTGGCATCGCCTACTTACCTGTAATTAAACAAAATTCTCTTATAGAACACCGAGTTCGAGTATTTGCTAACTTAAGACTGCAATAGAGGTGAGGCTGAGGAAATGTTCAGGTTAGAAGATAGGAATAGAAATCAGGAGGAAGATATGGAGGAGAGAAGGTCACCCTTTGTCCGAACCTCCCCTCAATACTGTTGACGTTTCTACCGAACTGATTTGCGAATTGAGAATGCTTATGGCTGAGAGGGATAATTTGGCCGCTGAGCTTTCAGCTATAAATGCAGCCAAGGGGCAGGTTGGGCCACAACGAGCCCTGATTCATCCGAGGGATGGGTTACTCTCCATTCGAGGGTCGTGGACATGCCTAATCAAAATGCCACAAGCCTGTCATCCTGGGTACCATGGTCTGGTGGTGAAGAAGTTGTAAGAATGTCCAATCTATCAGGTGATCAGCCGGCCTTGGGGCTAGAGAATGCGGTTATCGACCGATAGTAACCCTACAGGTCGGGATATGGCGGCTCAAGCCCTACTACAAGAGGGATACAAGAGGGCAGTAAAAGGGCAGGGAACCAAAGAGCCACCCCTGTGGGAAACCGACAGCCAGGGAGCTTTGGCCATGAGGGTCCAGGTACCCGTTCTTGGGGGCCAAGGTCCTGGATAGAAAGAGAGGAAGAACCAACAAGGGTACTAGGGATTCCTTCTATCCGTACTGTCCGTACTGTCTTGTTCTTGCCTGTAACCACCCCACTCCTACCTGCCCGTAGTTCAATGGTAATGAAGAACTTGGCCCCGCAACCGGTGCTAAGGGGTCATCCATATATTACGTACGCATGGAGGGGATGGGGTAACAAAAATGCATGTGTTTGCGTACGCTTGCGAACGGAAGCGAGGGGGGCGGTAAAACCTATAATTTGTCTATATTGGCCCTCAAATTGATTGACCTTCCAGTGAGCCAGAGTTCAGTCTTCCAGCTATCAGGTACTGTCAGGGAAAATAGGACTGTGGGAGAGGTGTCACTTATAAGATCTTACGTCCTTAACTCTGAACGCTATTATTAAACTATCACACAGCTGAGCAGTGAGTCCATGGATTACTCATCCTTCATTCTGGGCTAAAGTCCAGACAGCCGCTGCCGAACCGAAACATTAGAGGGACCCGTAGAGTAATGGATAACACACTGGCGTGAAGAGCTGAAGGTACCAAGATCGAACCCCATAGAAATCCATTAATTTAAGGTTAATTCTGCCTTCCACTCGCTAGGTGGCGGTGGTGGTTAAATGAATAGTAGGACATGAATTGGCGTCGTATGTGGCTGCCGCATAAGCAGTTATATTCGACTCCTGTAAAACTGTTATCATGTGCTTCTACTTAATACATGTATGTAAGGCGCACTGGGTGGCTGCCGTTTCTACTATATGTATGTTCATTGTACAGCGCAGTGCGTTTGCAGGCGCTTAATTAAAGAAAAGATTATTATTATTATTATTCTGCAGCTGCTCTGGGTGTGTGTGTGTGTGTATGTGTGTGAGAGTCAAGCGTACGTACGCAGGTGTGGGGAAGTACGCTCGCGAACAGGGGGGAGGGTCCAATTTTCCGGGATTTTTCCGTACGTAGTATATGGATGGCCCCTAACCAGTGCGGATCGTGGTGGCAATGATGTATTGTGGACCACCGCATGTAACCTGTAGAAGTCCGGTGACCCGACAAAGTTTACAATGAACCGACTGGAGCCCAGTTATCCCTTTGTTCCGGATACGGGTGAGCGATACCTGTTTTCTAGAGTGGACGAGTTGCTATCTGGGTATCCAGAGGGATTGGGTGCAAACCGTTGGAGTGATATTCCTGTTGGTGCTGGGGAAAGGCAAAACATTTTACCAGTTGTGAGTTTGTGACACAGACAGCCATAGTCATGCGGCTCATGCCTACCATTCACCAGTTATATACTCCACTAATCTTCGACCAGGGGAACATTCAACTCATTTGGAAACTCACGGGAACTGACCGATGATGTCCAGTCGGAGGGCTGTCCCAGAAATACGGATGGCGTCATGCTCGAGTACTGTCACTGGGTCTAAACACTGGCCGTCTGGTGTGTCAAGTAGGGAAATCCGAAATACTGATTGTGAATGGGAGGAGGCTCTAAGACAATATGAAATTGTGGATGGTCGGCTCAATGAATTGAGGAAATTAGATAAAAATCGGATCAGTGCAGAAGGAACTACAGTGAGCCCTGTATTCCTGAACAGTGGGGACAGAATACAGAGTGGATCCCAAACAAAAGTTGAGGCGATAAAGTCAAAGTCAGAACTGGTGTGGTCAACTGCGCCTCTGACCTCGTCAGTAGTCGTAACAACCAGACAAGAGTAGATAGATGTTAAGTCCGCTCCTGAACCTAAGCCATTTTTTCCTGGGAATAAACCAAAATTTACTGCGTCAGAAGCGAGTGCAGAGATAGCAGAAATACTAAGTAGAACTGCTATAAAGCCACGGCAATGGATAAAATCATAAAAATACGACGGGCAATATCCGATAGAAGCATTTTTGGCTAAGTACGAGATTTGCGCCAAACACAACAAATGGAGCGACGCCGAGCGTTTGAGTCAGTTGGTGTGTTCACTGGGCGGTCCTGCTGCACAAGTGTTATAGGAATTCAACGCCTCAGGAGTTACTTCCTGGGTTGATTTGGTGCGTCGAGTCCGAGCTCGTTATGGAAGTTCAGAGCAGACTGCATTGTACCGAACTCAGTTGCGAACCAAGAGACAGAAGGATGAAGAGAGTCTGCCTGCTTTGGCTCAAGAAATACGGCGTTTGGTGGTGCTCGCTTATATCCAGGACCAGCAACGGAAATGATTGAAACCGTTGCCATTGACGCTTTCTTAGATGCGTTGCTTGACACCGATTTAGCGTTGAGAGTGCGTGATCGAAACCTCCTACTTTATATTTGGCTTGTCGGTTGGCAGCTCGGTTGGAAGCTAATCAGCGGTCGGGAAACAGGAAAGAAGATTATGATCGACGAACTGGTCGGGTTAAAGTGGTCAGAGAAAGCGAATGTACTCTAGAACAACTGACACGCCAGTTGTCCGATCAGATGGCGAGCATGGAACGTCGGCAGAGTCAAATAGAACAACGCTTATCAACTATGTGGTCACAGCCGACCAGAGAAACGGAACGAACTTTTGTAAAGATTCCGTGGTCATCGTCTTGGGGTCAGAACTCGATGCCCAATTGAGTAAATCGGGATCATCGTCCTGGGGGGGGGGAAGGAAACGCCCTTCAAACGATAAATGTTATGGATGTCATCAGGCGGGACATTTGTAGCGACAGTGTCCACTGACAACAACCCCTCGGGTTGACAATGAACATCATGAACAAGACGAGACTGCAAATGCCAGATATATCAAAGGTTGCACGAATGCATACTTACCAATGAGAATTCACGGATAGAATATTCTAGCTCTTGTGGATACGGGGAGCGAGCTGTCATTGATTCCTGCCTCTTTGGTACACCAGAAGCATCTGAGCAAATCGCAACAAATGTTGAAAGCGGCAAACGGAACTTCAATTAAAGTGTTTGGAGAGACGCTGGTTGAAAGTGAAATCTCTGGTGTGACTTTTCGCACTCCCTGCCTAGCAACAGAACAGTTGAGTGAGATGATACTGGGTTTATATTGGTTGGAGCAGCAAAAAGCTACATGGAATTTTTGCGAAAGATGGATCCAGCTGCTGGGTAAAGTCTTTTCCTTATACAGTCTACCCCGCTCGCTCGAAGTGTATGAAAGTGGCGACGGCTTACGATGTAAGAGTACCAGCCATGAGCGAACTAGACGCGGAGGTATTTGCGGTTCTTCCCGATCTTCGAGCTGAGGTGAAAGAATGGGCGACTCAACCTCAAGTGTTGGAAACTGTCCTCATCGTTGCTGGAACGTTGCTTCCGGATAGAACTCAGGAACTGATGGGGAGAGTCATGAATCCGACGCGCCAACAGCCTCGAATGCAGTGTGGATTCCAATGTGTATTGGAAGTAGTGCAGGTCGTAGATGTGGCAGAGAGCAAGAGCTACACCGTTAAAGGAGCGGCTCTTAATAAACTGACCGAGGTAAAACAAGAGTCGGAGGAGATGAATATCCTGTCTGCATTATGGACAAATGTGGCTGAAGATGTAATTGAAGAAGTCCGGGAAAGGTTACGTGAAATTATCCTAACCCATCGTCGAGCCTTCTCGTTGCATGAATGGGACTTAGGGTTTAGAGATGTAGTTCGCCAGGAGATCGGTACATGACATGAGAATCCCGTGAGACGACTGCTGCGTCGTCAACCTCTTGCGTTGTTGCCAATTATCGACGCACAGGTAGGTCAGATGTTACAGCAAGGTCTCATTGAACCATCGCAATCCGAGTTGTACGGTAATATGGTGATGGTTCGCAAACGTGATGGTACTCCCCGGTTTTGTATTGACTATCGGGCTGTGAACACCAAAACTCGTATAGATGCCTACCCGTTACCGTTAATTAGTGAAAGCTTAGATGCTCTGGGGAACGCATCTTGGTTTAGTACATTCGATCTCAGGGCTGGTTATCATCAAGTAGAGGTCCATCCGAAAGACAGGTACAAAACCGCATTTGTAACCAGACGAGGGAGCTTTCAGCTCCGCATTCTTCCGTTTGGCCTGTGCAATTCTCCGGCGTTGTTTTCACAAATGATGAACTTAGTCATGGCCGGATTGAACTTTTCGATATGCTTAATTTACTTGGACGATATTATCGTATACGCCAACAATATCGAAACCCATCTTGATCGACTAACTCAAGTTTTACAACGTCTGATAAAGGACAATTTGAAGTTGAAGCCGTCAAGGTGCCATCTGCTGCAGCGGCAGGTGCTTTTCTTAGGTCATGTAGTTAGCGCAGACGGGGTGGCGACTGGTCCTGAAAAGGTATCTGCGGTGAGAGAGTTGCCCGTTCCTCTAAAACTTCGTGAACTGCGAGCCTTCGTAGCACTCTGTTCCTACTATCGTCGTTTTGTGCCCGACTTTGCTAAAGTGGCACGTCCTCTCCATCAGATGACCAAGAAAAGAGTCCAGTTTCGCTGGACCGAAGAGTGTGACCGGGCCCTTCGTGAACTAAAAGACCGAGTAACGGACGCACCGATCTTGGTGCTTCCTACTGACGAGGGAATGTATGTTTTAGACACCGACGCGTAGGGAGATTCGACAGGAGCAGTCTTATCACATATCCAGAACGAACAAGAAAAGGTGATTTGTTATGGCAGTTGTGTGTGCTCCACGGCTGAGTGTAACTACGACGTGACGAAGCGAGAATTGTACTATTTAAAGACATTCCGTCAATACTTACTCGGGAAGAAGTTTCTTCTTCGTACTGATCACTCAGCTCTTCAGTGGCTGCGTAGAACTCACCGTCCGATAGGTCAGCAAGCCCGATGGCTGACCATTGTCGAAGAGTTTGACTTCGAAATTAAACACCGAGCAGGGGCAGCGCATTCGAATGCAGATGTCTCGGCGACCACATTCGATTGATGCAATAAAAACAGGAACCGGGGAAACGACGACCTCTGCCGTACCGAACGAGTGGGAACGATGCTGTTACGCGACGAACAACGATCCGACTCAAATTTGGGTTGGGTGATCGCGAAAAGCTGGAGTCGGAGAATGCTCCGTCCTACGATGAAATTCGATCACAGAGCGGAGTGATAAAAATACTAATCGCTCAATGGCCGCAGCTGGTGATCAAAGATGATGTTCTTTGTCGGGCGTGGATTGATGCCGTTACGGGCCAAGTAAGACGTTATCGGTTGGTGCCGCCACCTACACGGCGAGTGACACTGATCCAGTAGGCCAATGAAGAGTTCACTGGAGGGCATTTTGGGCTACGACGGACCTTAGCCCAATTGCAACGACGAGCGTTCTGGCCCGCTTGAAAAGACGATGCTCAGCGACAGTTGAAGAGGTGCCACCCGTGTGCACAATATCACCGAGAGAAACCTCGTCGACAAGGCGCCTTACAAACTATGTCTGTAGGTGAGCCGATGGAGTTTTTGGGAGTCGATATCAATGGGCCCATCCTACTTCCGGGAGAGGACATAAATACATTCTTATTGTTGTGGACCATTTCGCACGGTGGGCTTATGCTTTCGCGATAAGGATCCAAGAAGCCGTAACCGTGGCTCGGGTACTGGTGGACCAAGTCATTTCTCATTATAGATGCCCACGTCAAATCCTGACTGATCAAGGACAGTGTTTTGGGTCATTACTTTTTCAAGAACTCTGCCGACGATTTCAAATTGACCAGATACGCACCTCGCCATATGAGCCGAGTACCAATGGTGTGGTGGAACGATTTCACCGGTCTTTGGACAGTATGATTGGCAAAGTGGTGTCACAGAAACAAAGAGACTGGGAATGGCCGCCTATCGGGAGACACAACATAATGGCACGGGTTATAGCCAGAACGTGTTGGTTTTAGGGCGAGACGTGTTATCACCCATTGACCTTGTGCTGGGTGACTGTGATATGAACGACTTAACGAAACGGAGTCATGATGACTTCGTATTTGACATTTGTCTTCGTTTTCAGGAAATCTACTGGGAGGTCCGCTGTTTTTCCGAACGGTTAGTGAAAAGGAGAACAGACCGTTATAACCTGAGGGTTAAGCCTGTGGAATTTCAGATAGGACAGTGGGTCTGGTATTATTATCCCAGGAAGCGAGTAGGGGTCAAAGACAAGTGGGCCAAATTTTAAACGGGACCCTTTAAAATCTTAGAAAGATTAGGCCCGGTGCTTTACCGTTTACAATAAATCTAACCGGACCAACCCTTTGGTGGTTTACGTGGACAAATTAAAACCTTACACAGGGATGCTCTAAACCAGAGGTGGGCAAACTACGGCCCGCGGGCCGGATCCGGCCCGCCGACACTTTTTATCCGGCCCCCATAAGTCTTCAGAAAATTTTAAAAAATTCGGACCGCGAGAAGTTTTCTTCGTTTTGCTCCAGTGGCGCTGCTCTCTTGCTTACTACTCCGGTCTCGTCTTTAATAATAACTTTGTGCGTTAACTCTGCCGATCTGCTCCACTTCCTTGCAGAGGTTTTTGCACATGATCTTTATATGCAGAAGTGAAATCCGTTCAAGTAAAGCTAATGTTGCGTTCAAAGCAGATGAAAGAACAAACTACTGGAACTTTCCTACCCTGCAGTTGCAAACTGCAGGGTAAGAAAAATATAGCCTTCAGCTGTCAGGTTTGACAAAAGAGTTCTCCAGATGACTTGTAGGTTTTAAATCAGTTGAGACTGAATTTGCTGTGCTTATTATACCGTTCACATTTAACATTCACAAGTAGCTCATAAGCGGAACTTCAGCTGGAATTAACCGACCCACAAAGTGACATTGTTCCCAAAGAGCAACTCAAAAGATCAGACCTGATAACATTCTTTTCTTCACTCAGGAAGGAAAAATTCTCAAAACTACAAACCTTTGCTTTAAAAATGTTTGTGTTATTCGCATCCACTTACAACTGTCAACAAAGATTTTTAACTATGAAGACAAACAAATCCAAGTAGCCTACAGGTCTCAATTAAGTGATCTAAACTTGAACTCAAACAGTGAATTGCAATCAGCAGATCACTCCGGATTATGGGAAACTTGTTAATTGAATGCATGCATGTTCACAGTCGCATACATATCATTAGTTAGGGCCTACAGCCAAAGTGTATTTAATATTGTAAAAATAAGTAAACTTCTTTTCACGTTAGTCGTTATTAAAACTTACAAATTTGTTATCCGGCCCTCCGAATTTTTTGGGCGCTTAATGTGGCCCCATGTGCCAAAAGTTTGCCCACCCCTGCTCTAAACGATCGGGAACCAAAACGGGAAGTTGAGGTCCAGGAACCGATGTAAGTGTTGGAAGGGTTAGAGATAGACGTTGTGCCACCGGCGGACCCCCTACCCCGGAACGGCCGAAACGCCGAGTTAATCTGCCTATCAGGTTTAGGCAAGACATAGGAGAATAGTTTTTGACATTGGTTCATCCTGAACAGTATTAGTTAAGCTATAAATTATGTTTTTTTTCTTTTGTAAGGATCACATACGAATGATTTTCTTTTGGTTATGTACATCAATGAATACTGCCATATGCAGTTGGGAACTGACGCCTTGCGATTGGGAGTGCTGGCTCAGGCCCTGTACTGTTACTAGGATATGTCCTGGCTCTGGCCTATTTTGTTTTCAGACGAGTAATGTGCAGACCAGGGATATTAATGTGCGTAGCGAGTTGATTCTGTCGGAACGCTGTGAAAGGAAAGTAATGCTGGTGGCAATCTGTTTAGGAGAACTATGGTAGGAAATCAAGCCTAAGACCACAATTTTTTTGCTTTTGTCTAATTTAATGATGAGTTAATGATGACCATAAGATAGCCGTGCTGAATTACGGGGTAAACGTCCTGGTTAATATCTTCTTTATGATACCTAGACCAAGTGGTTTTCCTTGAGGTGATAACTTCGATCATGTGTGTTCAATAATGCTCATCATCATCATCATCATCATCATCATCATCATCATCATCATCATCATCATCATCATCATCATCATCATCATCATCATCATCATCATCATCATCACAGTCAGTGGGCTCAACGCCCGTTGGTGTCAATCGCATGCTTCACCATTTCCTTCCATGCGTCTCGTTCTGTTATCAGGCTCAGCCTGTGTATGTCCAAATTGCACCAATCTTTAACATCGTCTATCCATTCTCTGCTTGGCCTCCCTCTGATCCCCGTACCGTCGATTAACCCAAACATGGTTTGCTTGTTCAGTCTGTTATTGTCCATTCTGCACACATGTCCGAAGAAGTTGAGCTTTCTTTTCATTATCAGTTGCTTGATGTTTTTGGTGTTTCAAACTCTTACTCATACCTCTTTGTTTGTTATCTTTTGTTGCCACCTGATGTGTAATATCCTTATGTAGCATCTCATTTCGAATGCCAGTAGTTTGTTTGTATCGCGCTTTCGCAGAGTCCATGTCTCGTATACGTATAGCAATACGCTGAATACGCATGTTTTGATGATTTCTATTTTGGTTTGTATAGTGAGTGATCTCGCGACTTCTCCAGATACTCCCAAATCCCGCCATTGCTGCTGCTGCTGCTGCCTTCGCAATTCTTCTTCCTATCTCCTTCCCACAGTCGTTGTTCCACGTCAGCAGGCTTCCCAGTTAGACAAATTTGGGGCTACAAGGATCTGAGCTATGAAGAAAGGTTGAAAAGGTGTGGACTAACAACATTGGAGAAAAGGAGGAGCAGAGGAGATCTGATTGAAGCTTATAAGATTATCACTGGAAAGGAAGCACTGCAGTGGAGAGGTTCTTTGAATTAGCACCGAACAAGGCAACTCGGGGACACAGGTATAAATTATTTAAGAGGCCGAAGGGAACATTAGGGCAGAAATTCTTTAGTGCAAGAGTTGTAGACCTGTGGAATGGTTTGGACGATAGTACTGTCTCAGTGGACACTATAACAGCTTTTAAGAAGAAGCTAGGAAAATTGGGCTATTAAGCGCTCGAGGTAAATTTGCAGTGGTTCTAACACAGACTACACGTCTTCTGAACCACTTAAAACCCTTGTTGTGTTATGTTATGTTATGTTATGGTTCTCGCCTGAAGCTTTTCTATAAATACTAGGCTTTAGGACTCCGGGCGTTTTACTTATCAAATGGCGCTGCCACCACAGTATAAATAATTACACAGTACGTCGACTCTCATTGCTGGCTGTTGACTAGTTTTTGTGGTCACGTGATTGCGACGCCATCTTGAATCTGAGCTCCTGAATTATAGATTTAAGCTGAAATTAACGTTAAAAATAATATTGTTAATTCTAATGAAGTTCTCGATGTTGTTTAAACGTTTAAAAAATATTTTATTTGATGGATTCCGATATATCGGCGTGTAGTCCTCAATGTTGTTGTAATGTTTAAAAAATATTTGAAGTGATTGTTTCCGGTGTATCGGCATGGAAACGTTCTCTTTCAAGATGTTTTTTGGTCACACATTCTGACTGCTGCAGAGGCCGGGAGTCGACGTACTGTGTAATTATTTATACTGTGCTGCCACTTAAGGTGTGTGGGGAAGGATGTGAGGGTTCGGCCCTTCACAAGTTAGGTTGGTTTCCTAGAGCGCTACCTTTTGACACGCGCCCGATCGGCCTATTTTTGGTTTATTTTTAGACGTCCAATCACGGGCCAGGGAACTGGAAACCTTATGAGATTGGCTAAAATTCTGTTGATGTTGGCTGCCGAACTAAGGCACGCTGGCTCTCTTGTTTATGTTCTTTCCAGACGCTAGGACGCGTCTGTGTTTGTGTTGCCAAAAACTGCTACAAAATAATATTTTTATCACAATATGATGCGAGTTACTGCTGGGAAGGTCGAAAAGGACCTGTAGATCTTGTTAACTGATTTTTATGAGATGATATCCTTTTCTTACGGTGAAATTTAGATCATTGTCAGACTAATTACGAAGCCCGCTAATGGTAATCGGCCAAAAGATCCGGATGTGGTTAGTTTAGCTTAGCCTCGTTGTTCTATAGGGTCCTTGCTGGTAAAGCGAACCAGTTTGGTTTAAAGTGCAGTACAGACACTAATTTTGTACAACTATGGTCAATGACCTATACCAATTGAAAGAGAGCTTCATCAACTATCTAAGCACTTAATATCTAAAGCAAACTACTGTCATGTAAATCTAATCAGCCCAATTAATAGGACCTGTTGTTATTGTGATGATTCAGGTTAAGCGAATCACCATTGTAGGAAAAGTGAACAAATGTTGTGTTAAACCGAACCACACATTTAAATGCTTTAGGCCTAGGCTTTCACCCCAAATACAATGCACTGAATTAGGACCCTAACATAGCCTACATGTTCAAACACTTAATTTAGAAGCAAAAAATAGATCTTAATACAATTAGTAGGCCTACTAGGGCCTATTTGTCAGGATTCGTTCGAAATAAAATCACCATTGTAGGAAAAGCGAACCACCGTTGTGCTAAACTGAACCACACATTTAAGTGCTTTAGGCCTAGGCTATCACACCAAATACAATGCATTGAATTAAGACCCTAAAATAGCCTACATGTTCAAACACTTAGGATACAAGCAAAAAAGCAACAGTAGTATACTAGAATGCAATGTCAATAGGTCTTACTACAATTAGTAGGCCTACTAGGGCCTATTTGCCAGGATTCATTCGAAATAATGACTTAACCTAAGTGCAAAAAGAAACAACACTTGGATAAAATGGATAAAAGTGGGCCTAGGGCTATTACCCTATCACATGTAGGTTACCTACAAAATGTCAAATTCCAGTGTATAAAATTAAACGTAAAACTTAACAGGCTAAAAATTCAACAGTCCAATATTTAGGCTATGCCTAGGCTAATTATGCCACTGTCATTTTGTGTGCCATTGTCGTCATAGGGTCTACAGTCAGCCACTGTCTGCACAGCTGACACAGATAAAGCTATGTATAGGCCTACGAGCTTTGTCATCTAGACCCTGATAATCATAATGAAACCAAACCAGACACTGGTGACACTGAATCCATTTTTGCTTATATTTATCATCGCAGCAGCACACTCTGCACACCCCACATGGCACTATACTCACAAAATACTGTAGCGTATACTCACCTCTAATTTGTTTCTGAGACCTCTAGAGACCATATACTCACCTCACAAAATATTATTTTATATTTATTTATACTAAAATACTGTAGCAAATACTCACCTCTAATTTGTTTCTGAGACCTCTAGAGACCATATAGTCACTTCACAAAATATTTATATTTATTTATACTAAAATACTGTAGCGTATACTCACCTCTAATTTGTTTCTGAGACCTCTAGAGCCCATATACTCACCTCACAAAATATTTATATTTATTTATACTAAAATACTGTAGCATATACTCACCTCTAATTTGTTTCTGAGACCTCTAGAGACCATATACTCACCTCACAAAATATTTATATTTATTTATACTAAAAATACTGTAGCGTATACTTACCTCTAATTTGTTTCTGAAAACTAACCGATAGCGTGTACTCACCTCTAATTTTACAACTACAACCCTGCTTAAATTTAATTTGCCATCTGTATTTACACAACACAACAATATAGTAATAGGCTTACTACATGAAATAGGCCATGTAAGGTAAAGTGAACCATGGTTCGCTTTTTCAGAATACAGCAAGTTCGGTTTACCTAACAGCTAAGGTAAAGCGAACCACACCATGTTACCACAGCCACGTCACATATTATCGCTCGCATGCACTTGGAATCTATGTTTTTATAAACTACATCGGACTCGCTTGCATTGTCGACAGTAGTTTGAAAAACATAAATATGACTGCACGTGCCGTAAACAAAAGTCAAACAGCCGGAAAAAATATAAAGTTTAGCGACAAACTTCAAAAGGCGTGACACGTGGAAAGTAATTTGCACACGAATTTTAGATTTCGTTTCAATAAGGTCCGATGTCGTGTTTATATTATGCATAGATATTAGACCAATGAGCGAGAACATCCACAGACAGGTTAACGACTACTAGGCCGTGGTAGAGTTCCTCGTAATGAAATTTGGTTCGCTTTACATTATGGTTCGCTTTACCTGCAAGCACCCTAGTCGATAAAGTTGGGTAATGTGGCACGGAGAAGTTTAGCCTGGAACCCTTGTGAGCATCGATTTGATACTCTGACGCCATTAAGGTGGTAAGAGTTAACTTGCATAGGGTACGTTTAAGTGGTGGTAATTGACGGGCTGATGGTGCCATTGTAATCTTGCTTGCTGAAGTGTGTTTGTGATTGTCTGTATTTGGTGCACAACTGTGGCATCGGCTACTTACCTGTAATTAAACAAAATTCTCTTATAGAACACCGAGTTCGAGTATTTGCTAACTTAAGACTGCAATAGAGGTGAGGCTGAGGAAATGTTCAGGTTAGAAGATAGGAATAGAGATCAGGAGGAAGATATTGAGGAGAGAGAAGGTCCCCTTTGTCCAATAGGAATAGAGATCAGGAGGAAGATATGGAGGAGAGAGAGAGAGAAGGTCCCCCTTTGTCCGAACCAATACTCTTGACGTTTCTACCGAACTGATTTGCGAATTGAGAATGCTTATGGCTGAGAGGGATAATTTGGCCGCTGAGCTTACACCTATAAAACGCAGCCAAGGGGCAGGTTGAGCCACAACGAACCCTGATTCATTCGAGGGATGGGTTACTCTCCATTCGAGGGTCGTGGACATGCCTAATCGAAATACCATGGGTACCATGGTCTGGTGGTGAAGAAGTTGTAAGAATGTCCAATCTATCAGGTGATCAGCCTGCCTTGGAGCTAGAGATGGGGTTATCGACCGATTATAACCCTACAGATCGGGATATGACGGCCCAAGCCCTACTAGGCTAGGGTTAGCAGCAGCACGAGGGGAGTGCACTGATCGGTCGGTACCGGAAGAAGGGGGCTCCATAGGTTTAGGTCCTAATGAGATGAAGGCGTATGAAGGCCCAACCTTAGTAGCTGGCCCCGGCGATGAGGGTGCGTTACATAATCTTGAGCGATCTGATGATGACGTTAATCCCCGCCACGCTGGGATAGAATATAGGGATGTTGTCAGTGCTGTTGCTTTCGTAACTTCTCGAAGAGGGTCATTGGAGAGTTCGCTGTGTTTTAGTACTCTTAAAGCATTAAGTTATCTATCACAAGTTGCTAGGGTTGCGCTCACATAATAATTAATAATAATAATAATAAATTAATAATAACGATAATAATAATAATAATAATAATAATAATAATAATAATAATAATAATAATAATAATAATAATAATAATTGTCCACTTCCCTTCCTCCAGATATTCAAGTATGATAATAACAATACAATCCAACTAAACCAAAAGACACGATGGTTTTTCCTACCATGACGGCGACTGCAGGTCTGAAACCGAAGAAGACCCAGGGATCCTGCAGCGTTTGTCATTCGGTCCGTCAACTTCATACAAAGGATGGCATGGTCCATCAACACGGACCCAGAACTAATCCCTGCCCGGGTTCGCACAAGCCCCCTCTATCGGGTACTCTACGGCCAATAAACACCGCGTTGGACGCTCGCGCCGACGCTGCTGAAACTACCCAGGAGCCAGATGCGATCCCCCTAACGGTTCCTCAAATGGCCGATGTCCCGACCGTTCCAACACCAGGGCTCTCGGGGCCGGTACGGCACCCCGGTCTCACACGAGGATTACTGAGACATATCCCCAAAGGCGCCAGATCCGGGGCTGGACATCTTCTGACCGACATCATGGACGCCATACTATCGGATTCGACGAGCCTTGAGAAATGGCAACACCTCCTGGCCTTCGGAGCGGGGATCTTGGAGGTGACTTCGAGGGGTTGACGACGCCACAACCTCACATTTTGCCTCAAGAAACGCATCGCCGAGTTCCGTAGTGGGTGGTTGGATTTGGCTGCGGCTCTTTTCGCGCCCAGAACGGACGCCCCCGGCGGACGCGTACTCTCGGGTACGGACGGAAAACGAGCGCTGGCTGCGGCAGTCGCCGCCAAACTAGAGGACGGCAGCATCAGCGCGGCGGCCCGCATCCTCTGTTCCAACGACGTCCCGGCCCAGATCAACGAGGAAACATTTGAACTCTTGCGCCAAAAACACCCTGCTCCGCCCCCTGACCGTCCGGCCATCCTCTTCTCGTCGTCGTCATGCGCACCCTTCCAGGCCACAGAACAAGACGTGCGCATTATGTTGCGTTCCTTTCCCTTGGGCTCGGCCGGCGGACCGGATGGCCTGCGCCCCCAGCACGTCACGGAACTGATCGGCGACCCTGACGCGGGGCCCGGGCTGCTGAGGGCCACGACGGCTTTTATCAACCTACTGTTGGCCGGCGTTTGCCCGCAAGAGCTGCGTCCGGTCCTGTTCGGAGGAACTCTCTTTGCTCTGCGCAAAAGTTGTGGTGGCCTGCGCCCGATAGCCATAGGTTACGTTTGGCGCAGACTTGCGTCTAAATGCGCAAACGCATACGCCATCCCACGCGTCACACCTTACTTGACCCCAAAGCAGCTGGGGGTGGGAGTTCCTGGAGGGTGCGAGGCGGCAACTCACGCAGCCCGGAGATTTTTACATAACATGAACCCTGGAACCGTTCTCGTGAAGCTGGACATCTCGAACGCATTCAACAGCCTACACCGAGACCGCATGCTGGCGTCGGTTGACGAGGTCATTCCCGCACTGTCTGCCTTCTGCCACCTGGCCTACGCCGCGCCGACATCTCTCCAATTTGGCAGATTCAGTATACAATCGCAAGAGGGCTCACAACAGGGCGACCCCTTGGGACCTCTGCTCTTCAGTCTGCCGCTTCAGCCAATCCTTACCCAGCTATCATCACCATTGGCCTTTGGATACCTGGACGACCTCAGCCTGGGTGGTGGACTCGAGGTGGTTGAGACAGATGTGGACCTGATCGAGAGTGGATGCGCACGCCTGGGCCTCACGCTTAACCGCGCAAAATGCGAACTGATCACTACCGATTTCGAGAGCGCCGGCAGGGGCCCCCTGGGACAGTTCGCCCGGGTTGACCCTCCATTGGCCATGCTTCTGGGCGCTCCGCTTTCGCCAGCTGACGCCCTCGCCTCGGCCCTGGACACCTGCGTGGCCGACCTCCGCAACGCAGTGGACAAACTACAGCTCATCGCCAGACAAGACGCTCTCCTGATCCTCAGATGTTCCCTCGGCTCACCTAAACTCATGTATTTACTGAGATGCACCCCTTGTCACGGCCACCCAAGGCTGACGGACTTTGACGAGCTGATGCGGGATGGGATCGGGCGGATCCTGAATTTGTCGCTGACCGACGATCAATGGACGCAGGCTACCCTCCCGATCAGGATGGGTGGGCTGGGCATTAGGAAGGTGACTTCGCTGGCACTACCCGCCTTTTTGGCTTCAGCCGCAAGCACTCTCTCAGTCCAGTCCCTCATCTTGGGCGTGGCCTCGAACACCGATGACGCTGCCAACACGTCTGCACTATCTGACTGGCTGCATATCGTTGGAACTTGGGACCCAACGAACCTCCCTGGCAACAAACAGTCACAATGGGACAAGCCGCTGCTCCTCGGGGTGACATCGTCTGTCGACGCGAATCTGCACAGCCCCTACGATCAGGCACGCCTAAAGGCCATAACGACCTCACACGCCTCTGACTGGGTTACATGCTCTCCCGCTCACCGCATTCGGCCTCAGGCTGAGCGACGAGGCCGTGCGCGTGGCGGTCGGCCTGCGGTTGGGCGCAGTCATTTGTGAACCACACACTTGCGCATGCGGCGCCCCCGTCTCAGCAAGGGGATCGCACGGCCTCTCGTGTTCGCTCGGTTTCGGTCGACAAGCCAGACACAGCGCCATCAATGACCTTATTCACCGCACTCTTAATAGAGCGGGTACCCCGGCGATCAAAGAACCATCAGGACTGACCAGATCAGACGGAAAAAGGCCGGACGGCCAGACTCTGATCCCTTGGAGTGGCGGACGCCCTCTGATATGGGACGCGACCGTGGTGGATACAGTAGCCGCTTCATATCTTCCCGAGACAGCGATCACGGCCGGAGGAGCAGCAGAAAGGGCGGCCACAAGGAAGCACGCCAAATATTTAGAACTAGAAACGAGATACACCTTCGTGCCGATCGCCGTGGAGACATTGGGCCCTACCAACAAAGAAGGTTTCGCCTTCATTTCTGAAATCGGCCGCCGATTGACGGCAATCACTGGCGAGGCCCGCGAGACAACCTTTCTCTTCCAGAACATATTAATAACAATTCAACGATTCAATGCCGTTGCATTCCAGGGCACCTTGTCAGGACTACCCGGGATCGAGGACCAGCGGGCCCATCCAAGCTGGAGCTAACTATACAATCTTGAAGAAAACGTTGCAAAATCGAGATAATAATAATAATAACAATAATAATAATAACAATAATAATAATAATAATAATAATAATAATAATAATAATAATAATAATAATAATAATAATAATATTATTATTATTATTATTATTATTATTATTATGAATGAATAATAACGTAACGCAACAAGTCGGACGTGGGATTTTATCTCTCGTAATGTTTTAAGTTTTTAAAGGTTACGCGAGTTCGTCAGAATACGTTTTTAGTATCATTGTTTTTCTATCGATACTAAGACATGGATTATCTATATATTTTCTGAAATTGTGCTAAGGATTTTACAGGATTTTAAGTTAAAATGTGTGAAATGTACAACTGGAAACCAGAATACAACTTCATAATCTACACCGGTAAAACAGTTATAACATCCTACGACGTCACAATGCGCGTCGCCTAGCAACGCAATAAAAACGTTCATTCATTGACATTTTAAACATAATTTGTTGACATTCGGTTTCAATCCTCCCACTCTAGATGTCTCCATTATCTTCCTCTTCATATATCCATATATAATAACAATGCAATCCGACTAAACCGAAAGGCAGAAGGCATCTTTTCATCGCAAGTCATGAGCCAACGGTCACCGAAAGACGTTGGCATATGCCCAATTTGTTTTAACGAGTTTAAAATACACCGCTCTAAAGGCACACTACACTCCCATGGACCCCGTCGGAACCCATGTCCCGGATCAGACCAGATGCCTACTAGTGTTATGCAAGCAGAGAGCCGCTCTTCACACACAATGCATTCTGACGACAGTCCGTACAATGAAGATAATGACGGAGACCTATTAAGCAGTGAGCCGTTACGAGACATTTTAACCCATCCAAATGTTAGAAGACCATTGATGAAACACATTCCACTAGCAACAAGAACAGCGTGTAGGAACTTACTTACCAAGATCCTAAGGGCCGTAATACAGGAACCAAATAACCCCTCAAAATGGCAAGATCTGCTGCAATTTCCATCAATAATTCTATCTAAGCCCAAGAGGGGAGGTAAAAAGCGGAATTTGGGCAAGGTAATTCTACAGCGCATCGAAACCTGGCATAGTGGAATGGTCTTTTCTGATGTGGCTAAAGAAATCGCGCCTTCTGACACACGAACAAGGAGGAGCGACAAGACCTACGATGGGAAAAAATATCTTGCCCAGGCTGTGTCTAGCAGACTCGAAGACGGCGACATAAAAGGAGCCCTTCGTTTGCTATGTTCTGATGATGTTCCTGTAGAAGATTCACCTAGAGTGATGGAAGAACTGAAGAAGAAGCACCCGAAGGCTTACAATGACCGGAGGACACTGCCATGCCCTCAGGAAGACAAGTTTGACGCGATACAGGTTTCTGGAAAGATGGTTTGTAATGCTATAGCTACCTTTCCGGCAGCATCTAGCGGAGGACCAGATGGCTTCACACCACAACATCTAAAGGACCTTCTGTCCAATGCAACAGACACAGATTTCGTGGAGACTGCTACTGATCTAATCAATCTACTATTGAGAGGCGGGCTACCGAAACACATTGCAGAGATTTTATACGGCGGTAGACTCATAACACTTGGGAAAAAAGATGGAGGAGTTAGACCAATCACAGTAGGATACACGTGGCGACGTCTTGCTGCCAAGTGTATCTGCCAAGTTGTCACTCCATACCTATCGCAAATTCTGTCACCGCTCCAAATCGGCGTGGGAGTATCAGGAGGGGCCGAGGCTGCTGTCCACGCAACCAGACGATACATGCAGTCTATGCCTGAAAACCATATTTTAGTGAAACTGGACTTCTCGAATGCCTTCAATTCTCTGAGAAGAGATTCAATGTTAGAGGCGGTAGCAACAAAAGCTCCAGAAATATACAGATACGTCTTTGACAACTACGCCTACGCCCCACATCTACAGACCAAACAGCATACTATTCTGTCAGAGGAAGGGACTCAACAAGGCGATCCCTTAGGACCACTGGAGTTCTGCCTGACAATACATCCACTTCTCGAGAGTCTGACAACCCCACTAAATATTGGCTATATGGACGATCTCACTCTTGCTGGACCGATTGATAAAGTCGAGTACGACATCAGCTTGATAGAGAAACTCGCGCCCATGTATGGTCTACAGCTGAATCGAGCAAAATGCGAAGCATCTTTTATAAGTTATGACAAAGCAAACAATAGTCAGGCCTTAGCCGAGTTTGAAAATGTGGCCGTTGAAGATTTGACATTGCTGGGTGCACCGTTACTTCCAGGCAGAGCTGTCGATAAATCGATTCAGAAAAAGATTAAAGATCTGGAGAAAGTCATCACAAGGCTTGAGACACTACATCCACACGACTCATTCACCCTTTTGAGATGCAGCTTAAGCATACCGAAGTTGCTATACACACTGAGAACATCAGCCTGCTTCCTAAACGAAGGACTTCTATGCGACTTCGACGAAATCTTGAGAACAGGACTGTGTAGCCTTCTTAGCATTCACATGAGCGACGATCAATGGATCCAGGCATCTTTGCCTGTGAGAAACGGTGGTCTTGGGATTCGTAGTGCCGACATGCTGGCAACTTCCGCCTTTTGGCATCAGCCGCTGGCACGCCAAGCCTTCAAGGCCAACTGCTGCACGATGTCGCCGTAACGGTCGCAGATCCATTGGTAGAGGAGGCTTCTAGTTCGTGGTCTTTGAGATCGAACGCGCCTACTCCCATCGAACAGAAGGCTCATGTACAAAGAGAATGGGACAGTGCACTGATATCGCGTGCACTTGAAGGCCTTTCAGAAAGAGCTACTGATTCTACTGCCAAAGCCAGACTGTTAGCTGCGCAATCACCACACTCAGGAGACTGGCTTCAAGCACTACCCATAACAATCGCAGGATTACGGATGCCAGGAGAAGTACTGAGAATAGCAGCCGGCATCCGGCTGGGCACTGCGTTATGTGAAAAACACACATGTAAATGTGGGGCGGTAGTAGAATCCAATGGCCATCACAGATTTTCTTGCATCAAGGGAACTGGAAGGCAACAACGACATGCCATGATCACTGACGTGATTTGGCGGGCCTTCATCAGAGCCAAAATACCGGCCATCAAAGAGCCCAATGGTCTCTCCAGAGCTGACGGAAAAAGGCCTGATGGAGTCACCATAATACCTTGGGCCAGAGGTCGATGCTTAGCGTGGGATGCCACGGTGCCAGATACATTCGCAGCATCATATCAGCATGTAACATCGCAAAATGCAGGTGCCGCAGCGGAAAAAGCAGCCCACAATAAGGAAAACAAATATGCTGCCATCTCACAATCACACCATTTCGTCCCTGTTGCAGTCGAAACCTCAGGAAGCTGGCATGCCGAGTCGCTGGAGTTTGTCCAAGAACTTGGTGCCAAGATAAAAGCTGCTACAGGTGATCAGCGTGAGACCAGCCTCTGCTGCAGCGTCTATCGGTTGCCCTGCAAACTGGAAACTCTCTGTCTGTTCTAAGCACCTCGGATTTGAACAGCAAGGAGACCGTGCAGCCAGGACTGAATGTCGGTCTATAGCCTAGAATCCCTAGATACAGTTAACAATTCGTCTGCATATGATTTTGTTGGTTATAATAATAATAATAATAATAATAATAATAATAATAATAATAATAATAATAATAATAATAATAATAATAATAATAATAATAATAATAATAATAATAATAATAATAATAATGCCAGATTTGGAGCCAGTAGAGCTCCACACGCGGGTGACTGGATCTCGGCGGTGCCAATAGCGGCTTGTGGAATGTGCCTAGACCAGTGCTTCCCAATCTGTGTGCCGCGGCACACAAGTGTGCCGCGAGCGCGATAGAAGTGTGCCGCCGCCGAATGTCGGAAATCAGAAGTTTTACATGACAGTAACATCACTACATCATAATATGCACTATCCCATACTGATAAATTGGTGCAGTCAAGTATAATTTCTGACCAGGCTGATTTAGTTGTATGTGAATCTGCATAGACCACTTTATTAACTATCCGATGAACTAACTTATTTATTTACTCTGTCTAAGACATCATCGTTAGTATGCCTCATTATTATGCATCTTTGCGTCATCGTAGTTTCAATTCAATTTCTATGTTTCCTCGCCCAGTTAAAGTTGATCCAGGTGCAGGCGTGTTACATGACCTCGTTATTGAGTATTTGTCAGATTTTAAAGACAATTTACAATATTATTTTCCAAGTTTAAATGTCTCTGACAAAGACAGGGTAAGAAACCCATTTCATCACCAACCGAATTTGTTTGGCCTACAGATTTCGGAAAAGGAACAGCTGATTGACATTGCAGCTGACAGAACACTGCGACTTAAGTTCGCAGTTATGAATTTAACAGACATCTGGATTATGATAGAAAAGGAATATGCCTTGTTAGGTGCCAGAGCTGTTGCCATACTGCTGCCCTTCTGCACTACTTACCTGTGTGAAAAGGCATTAACAAGAATGACACAAATCAAAACGAAACGACTTACGAGTGTGCTTGTCAACCGCAGCCCAAGCTCTTATTGACGCAATTTCACATTCTTTGCAAAGTCAACCGTCCCATTAGCCATTATTTTCATTCTGGTTTATAGTCTGCTTTTAATCAATTTGTCCTGGTTATCTGGTTTTAAAACAACGGCTGACAATTCCTAATTTGTTTCTCAGTACTGACGTCGACACAATGACATTGTTTTATCATTAATACACACTTTTATAGATTCAAAACATTGTAGCTAAGTGGATAAATAAACGCTAGTTTATCTAAATTAAAATGAATAAGTGTATATACATAATATATATATATATATATATATATATATATGTATATATATACATATATATAAAATAAGTACCATAATGCAATGTGCCGTCTGGCGGATGGTTCTTAGAAAGTGTGCCATGGTTGAAAAAAGGTTGGGAAGCACTGGCCTAGACAATGAAGCAATCCGCATTGCAATAGGCCTGAGGCTGGGACTTCAGCTTTGTCAACCCCACAGATGTCAATGCGGAGACATAGCGGATCAAGGGGGTCTTCACGGCATGGCCTGCAGAAAATCAGAAGGGAGAGCCAGCCGACATTACCACATCAATTACATCATCTGGAGGACGCTGAGGAGAGCGGATATTCCCAGCGCCAAGGAACCCCAGGGGCTTGTAAGATCTGGCGACAAGAGACCGGATGGCGCCACCCTCGTCCCCTGGGTTAGCGGCAAGTGCGTGGCTTGGGACGCGACGTGCATTCACACCTGCGCATCCTCATATCTTCAGGTTGCCTCTATGACACCGGGCGGAGTGGCGGAATTGGCTGCAGCCAGGAAATGAACCAAATATGCTGGACTCCCGGGATCGCACATCATCATCCCCATCGCATTGGAAAGTATGGGCCCACTCTATGAGCAGGCATTGGTATTCCTCAGGGAGCTCGGGCGCCGCCTTTCAACAATAACAGGAGACTTGAGAGAAACACATACGTGATCCAGCGCCTTTCAATTTGCAACCAAAGATTTAACGCAGTTGCGTTCACGGGCACATTCGCACAAATGGGGGAGGATGAGGCACAGTAAACCAATTTAACCACGCACCTTCTCAATCTCTAAGAGCCTGAGGGTCACACCTCGGGCGGCAAAGAAATAATTAAGAAAAATAACAATAAAGATCGGTTATCTTTGGCGCAGATTGGCCTCGAAGGGAGCAAACTCAGCAGCAATACCAATAATCTCCGCATTCTTATCGCCCAGGCAGTTGGGAGTGGCGACGCTGGGCGGATGCGGCGGTATACGCGGCGCGTGGATTTGTCGAAGCCATGGACTCTTGAGATATTTTCGTCAAAGTGGATATTTCAAATGCCTTTAATAGCATGCACCGCGACAAAATACTGGTCCCAGAAAACGGGCTGCTGCTAGAGCTGGCACCATATTGTCATCTGGTCTACACGGGGGCTTCTACGCTCAAGCTCGGCAGTTATACCATACAATATACGATAGGACCGAAGCAAAGAGAGACCCCTTGGTCCTTTGCTCTTCTGCCTCCCTCTTCAACCTACTCTCCTAAAGCTACCCTCTCCACTTACGTTTGGTTACCTTGATGACATCTCTCTGGGCGATCCGACGTCGACAGTGGTGTCGAACATGTCGCAGTTGGAGGCGGATTGCCCCGACCTGGATTTTACCCTTAACATGGCTAAATGTGAAGTGGTGGCCAGGGATAAACATCAAGCCGAGAACAACGTCTTCTCACAATCCACTTACACAGAGCCTGACGCCGCGATGCTGCTGGACGCGCCGCTTACGGCGGGCACGGCCATGCGGGAAGCACTGGAGTCCAGATTAGCCGAACTTTCGGGGGCGCTAGATAAGTTGGGCTTGATAGGACGGCACGATGCCCTTCTCATTCTCAAAATCTCTCTGGGAACCCCGAGGTTGCTGTACACGCTCCGTGCGCTCCTGGCGTGGACCATCCGGCCCTGCAGGACTACGATCAAAAGCTGAGAAAGGGATTAGAGACCATCATCGACATCAACATGTCAGATCATCAGTGGCTTCAGACAACGCTCCTAATAGGAATGGGAGGAATTGGGATACGCATGGCACCCTCGGGCTCCAATCCAGCATCCTAGGGGGTCTAAGTCTGGGTGCTGACCAGATGACCGAAAGGTTCCATCAACAATGGCTGGAGGAGACGGACCAAACAATAACAGCCGATTTTCAATAAAATGCCCAAGCAAAGTGGGACGCCCCGCTCCTAAAACGCTTATACGACGACCTAGAACAAGCGCTGGTGGATAACCACGATCGTGCGAGATGAAGAGCGATCACGACCGCACACGCTGAGGACTGGCTTTACACGTTGCCCATCACTGCGTGTGTTTCAAGACTGAGCGATGAGGCGGTGAAGGCGCCGTCAGCTTGCGGCTGGGAGCTGTCGTATGCGAGCCACATACCTGCCCTTGTGGTGCGATGGTCACAGCCAGGGGATCGCACGGATTGGCGTGCCCCCTGGGTTTTGGACGGATGGCAAGACACGCGGCCATCAACGACCTCATTTGCCGGGCGCTTTGCAGGGCGGGCTTCCTGGCTGTCAAGGAACCCTCGGGACTGAGTCGCTCCGATGACAAAACAAACGAATAATCTTCTTTATTAATTCAAACTGACATGTACGCAGTAAGATTATATTGAAACATGACAGCACAATCAATTGTCCAAGGGTCAGGGTGTGGCCCTGTTGGCTTCGTCGTTGAATCCTCAGATCTCCATTCTTTGTATCCCCGAAACATGATAGATAAGTATGCAGGTGATACTTATCTGATCTCAGGAGAGAATATGAGACGTATACGGTCTCAGACGAACTTGACCATATCTGAGAATGGGCTAAAAAGAACAATCTCTCAATTTCAACAATTCTCGTTAAACGATAATCTTTCGTCGACGAGCTCGTGACAAGAGTCCTCCTCAACAACTTGGAATCGACAGAGTAACCAAAATGAAGATCCTGATCCTTGGTGTTACCATCACAGACGACCCCAGAGCCACAGCACAAGTTAGTGAGCTAATCGCCACTTGCTCCAGCTGTTTGCATGCTATGAGAATCTGACGTGTCCATGGACTTCCCACTTTAAAAGCAATTCACGAGGTGACCCGTGCTACAATAATTGGGAACTACTCTATACCTCTCTAGCATGGCATGGTCCTGCCTTGTTAAGTGATTACGACAGATTACGGCGGTTCCTTCGTTGAATGCAGAGAATGGACTTTATCTCGATGCAACAACCCTATACTTAGACCAAATGATGGACGAGGCCGACGGCAGACTCTTACAGGCGGTTATAAATACGTAACCTCAGCCACCTTCTTCGCTCTCTATTTCCAGATATTGTACCTAGAACCCATGGCCTACGCTCAAGACCTCATGATTTTGAACTTCCATGCAAGGACAATCACTACTTTATGCCTAGAGTTTTGTTCCGACATGTGACGGGTCCTGTCGACAGGGCTATGTAGGTCGCTATTGGACGTTAGGTGTTATTAGGCCACGCCCACAGAGACCCGTCTGCATGCTAGATGCTGGACACTGACATGACCACAGGGCATTCGGTGTAGAGGCCATCGTGTGAATAGTACATTAGCTTTACCATCCTGTGCTTAATACCTATTAGATCTTGTACAACTAGCTATAGTAATAAAGTAGTAGTAAAGTACATAGCATGATCTTACATGGTGTCAGAAGATTAACTGGACTACCGCGCTCAAATAATCGAGTAAGCCGATAGCAGAAGTACGACAAGCTAGCCTTATAGACTCAGATAAGCTAGGTTTTAAGGACTCTGAATCGGACAGCAGCTGAAAGCAGTGTCAGCATTCGAAGAAGATGCGCGAAGAGTAGCCGCTGCTGAATCGGACAGCAGCTGAAAGCAATGTCAGCATTCGAAGAAGATGCGGCCCTCTACAGAATGGCATACTCAGTTCGGTGCAGTTCTGGAGGATGTTCATCCCGACTGCCAACTGAATCTGCTGTGAGTGCTGTCCACAGACAAGCCAGCAACGGGGGACACGTCGCTGTAGGTACTGTGGCAAGACAGCTCTCTACCGAATCGCCAACTCAGTTCGGCGCAGTTCTGGCGGATGTTCATCCCGACTGCCAACTGAGTCTGCTGTGAGTGCTGTCCACAGTCAAGCCACCAACGAGACACGTCGCTGTAGGTACTGTGGCAAGACAGTTCTCAACCGAATCGCCAACTCAGTTCGGCGCAGTTACGGCGGATGTTCATCCCGACTGCCAACTGAGTCTGCGGCCCACAGTCAAGCCAGCAACGGGACACGTCGCTGTAGGTACTGTGGCAAGACAGTTCTCAACCGAATCGCCAACTCAGTTCGGCGCAGTTCTGGCGGATGTCCATCCCTACTGCCAACTGAGAAGATTGTCCACAGACAAGCCAGCAATGAAACACGTCGCTGTAAGTACTGTGACAAGACGCATGCGCCGCATAAAGCAGTCGTCCGCGCTCTCGGTCGAAGCCACGAGATACGCCCAGCAGCGGCTACTCTTCGCGTGATCTACCGATCGCAACTGCAAACGCACGTAATGATTACAGTGACCGTCAGTGACCTACGGACGCTCCTGAGTTTCAAAGCCTGTCGAAACACGGAGCTCTTGAACGCAGTCCAAGAAATCATCTTTGAGGTATGTGCATCTCAGACTGATATGACCACAATCGACCCAACGAACGGTTGCATAACCGAGTCGAATAAACTGAGACAACGCGTCGACATTTACGTCTTAGAAAGCGACGTCCATCATGCAAACGATGAAAAGTGTCTTCCAGTCCAGTTACCACCAAAACGTTTTCCTCTAGAGGTCCAGGCTGCGCAGCAGCCCGAGCTAGAGACGGAAAGCATGGTCACGCTGGTATCAATTAGGGACCAGCCTCCTCCAAGTGATCCCCCGCCTGTCATCTTATCGCGAGTCCAGCCCGACACAGAGATCGGCGATAGCTCTGTTGGACTCCAATTCTCACATGAATCAGCGGCGCTGATGAACGGCCAGCAATTCGATGCTCTACGCATGGCTGTTTATAAGAGGACCATTGCCGTTATGAAGGCTGCGCCCGCAGTCGAATCTTGGTCTACCTCCCCCACCGTCGTGCCGAAACCTCTCTACCGCTATGATGGGTATGCAGACGAACTGACCACAGAGGGCGGACGCGTCTACAAAGGCAAGCATCCTGTAATTAAGAAGCTGGCCTGCCTATGCCTTGGAGAAAAGTATCAGCTTACAAAGGGCGATCTGTTTAGAGATTCTGAAATCGACAGACCAGCAACAGATGGCCCTCAACTCCTCTTGGATCGCCACGACGTGCCAGGGGTATCAGCTCTCGAGTTCCAAGAGAGGTCAAAGCGTTAATCAACTCTTGCTATACGTCTTCTGAACGCTCCTCAGAAGCCTCGATCGTCTCTCGCTACGTTTGCGCTACAGATATACGAAGACATCCCCTCGCCGCATCCCTCCCAAATCTGGCCTATGAGCGACCATCACTTGACCACATGTCGGGCGCAGGCCCAAAGAGACAGCAGCAACCCCTACTCCTGACAGCTGTTCCTGCCACCGATATACGCGCGTTGCGCTGGGCCATTAAAGCAACACGCTGGACGCTGGTACAGAAAGGGCCTACTGAACAAGACGCTGGACAAGGATAGACTAAACCAGAACTCTGGACGAGAACTTGTGTCTAGATTATACTAACTCTATTTACGAGGGGATTAGGGATTATTGATTAAGGAACATTGAATAGGGATTAGGATCGACTTTACATAAAGAAGGGGATGACACTAGTAGAGATTAATGAATAGGGATTAGGATCGACTTTACATAAAGAAGGGATGACACTATATAATATATAGTGTCATCCCCTTCTATATATATTATTGATTAGGGATTCTTGAGTAGCAATTCGACTTGAATGACTATCTATGGAAAAGAGATGTGACGGGTCCTGTCGACAGGGCTATGTAGGTCGCTATTGGACGTTAGGTGTTATTAGGCCACGCCCACAGAGACCCGTCTGCATGCTAGATGCTGGACACTGACATGACCACAGGGCATTCGGTGTAGAGGCCATCGTGTGAATAGTACATTAGCTTTACCATCCTGTGCTTAATACCTATTAGATCTTGTACAACTAGCTATAGTAATAAAGTAGTAGTAAAGTACATAGCATGATCTTACAGGTGACCCGTGCTACAATAATTGGGAACTACTCTATACCTCTCTAGCATGGCGTGGTCCTGCCTTGTTAAGTGATTACGACAGATTACGGCGGTTCCTTCGTTGAATGCAGAGAATGGACTTTATCTCGATGCAACAACCCTATACTTAGACCAAATGATGGACGAGGCCGACGGCAGACTCTTACAGGCGGTTATAAATACGTAACCTCAGCCACCTTCTTCGCTCTCTATTTCCAGATATTGTACCTAGAACCCATGGCCTACGCTCAAGACCTCATGATTTTGAACTTCCATGCAAGGACAATCACTACTTTATACCTAGAGTTTTGTTCCGACATGTTCCAGGAACTATTATAGGATCGTTGGGGGCTCCATATATAGTAGTGGTAACATCACTGGCGTGAAGTGCAAGAGGTAGCGGGATCGCCTCCCGTAACCCTCTCAAGGTCCACTCAGCCTATCAATTCGCGAGATGGCGCGTTTGTGAAAATGAGACGTAGGACGTGATGGGCGCCTTGCAAGGCTGTCGTATACAGTTAAAATTCGACTCCTGTAATAAATTGTGATCATCCGTTCATACTGCTTTGTAATCATACAGAGTAATTGTCAGTTTTAAAATATTAAACGAAGATTATTATTATTATTATTATCGTAGACTAATCTAGACTAATTTTTTTACTGTAGCATACTCTTTTTCCCTAGATCTGGGGATTTCGGCCTCCGTCTGGGGTTCTGGGGATTTTTTGGACAAATCTGGGGAAATTTGACCATATTGACCATTTGCATTGAAAATGTATGTATTTTGTGTGCACTGAGCATTAAAAACTATGTTTCTCTTGTTTTCTGCCCTGTACCCAAGACAAAATTGCTAAAGCAGAGGTTTTGTTGAGGGCTTTAATGGCACAACATAATACTGCGGCATTGTAAACTGATCATCTGATTGAATGCTGTAAGCAGATGTCTCAAGATTGCTCAATTGCTGAAAAAATGTAACTGAAGCGCAATGCTGCCTATGTGATACTGATGCACTACAGCATTGTCCATTTTTAGTGGCTTGAAGTAATAGACATTTGTCTGTCATTCATTTGCACTTTTGTGCAAATGCTACCCGCAACCGCCTACCATCTTGACTTGAAATTTTCATAACGAATGCCTGCTTCTATTTGTCGCATAGTAGTAAAAGAAAAGGTTCCAGTTAATACAAAATGTAGTTCAGGCCCAAAAACAAAGTTTTGAAGTTTTGTGAAACACGCTGGCTGTCCCGTCAAGCAGTTATGTGATCTTGACGAAACAGAAGTTATCATTGATTTGTCGACTTAGAAGCCGATTCGCCGACAACTTTGAGTCTTTGACACAGGGGCGGATCCAGGGGGGCCAATCCGGCCATGGCCCCCCATTTGAATTTTTTTTATTTACACAGGCGTTTTATGGGGTTTTATGGGCGTTTTATGATGGTTACACAGGCGTGGCCCCCGTAGGCGGGGATGAGTCAAATGTACACAGGACGTTGGTCCCGCAGACGTACACTTAAGACATTAAAAAGGGTTACTGACTAAAAAAAAAAAGGTCATCAACTTTTTTGGGATATGTATGTAAAAAATTTTTGTCCCTCTGATCGACCTTCTGGATCCGCCCCTGCTTTGACAAGTGACAATTTAAAAAAATAACGTTAGTATTTTTGTTTCCACTGATTTGAGGAATATTTTGTTATTAATATAACTGTAAGTATGTTACTGTTAAATAGTGTTAAAATATCTCATACCTATCAACAGAATGTTAACGAAATTGCTTGTATTATCTGGGGATTTCTGGGGATTTTTTGGACCGAATTCTGGGGAAATCTGAAAAACCTCACTGGCAACACTGTATCTAACGAGCATCGTGCTAACGAGGTAGGTTAGAGACACAATAGTCAGACGGACAAGTAAAAAAATCGTGCAAAAGTGGAAGAGAAGTTGATTTTTGGAGTAAGTATGCCTAGCGTGCTACGTCAAGCCACGCCGTAAAATTAATATTTGAAGTAATATTGATACATTTTGTACGGTGAGCGATAATAGGCGACGTGACCGGTTAGCACTGTTTGTGACTACTTCATTGTATTGTATTGTACTGTATTGTATTTACGAATTTATAAAGCGCCTCTTCCAGTACAGCCTAATCAGAGACGCTCCCAGTGCGAAGACAGCGAGACGTAGCAGCAATGCCCCCAGTTAGGATCTGAGAACAAGTCTAGAGGGACAGGCCAACAGATGCGTAGGCATGGTGTTGAGCCATAGAAGTCCGGGTCCGAGGGATCAAGAGGTCATGTCGGTCTAAAGAACGGAGAGGAGGGCCAGAGGTAGCTGAAAGAGGTCGACAGATAAGATCACAGAGATAACGTGGAGCTTGACCTTGGAACGCTTGGAACAGGATTTTTAACTGGATATAAGTCATTTTCCGGTATTTGGCTAAATTGGAAATACGGCTGTCCCTGGTCATTTCTCAGAAAACAATACCTAGCCTGATCATGCTAAGTGATTAGATTAAGACGTTATTGATCAGTCGACAATTTAAGAACTTTGAAAGTAATTCAGAGCAATAAAATAATTTATTAAAATTTAATTTGAATTTAAAATGTTCCACTATGTTACCGTCCCTAGGCTATAGTACATATTGATTCGTCTACAATTTCAAAATGATTTGCATCAAATCAAAAAATGTGTATGTTTCTTTTATAATAAACATAATTGTATATTTCTAAAAACAACTTTGTGAACCGGATCTTCAGTTTAATTTTTTTAAATATATTTTAACTTGTCCCCGGAAAATTATGTCCGCTCCGTTAACATGTAAAAATGATCTCGTATCTCACAACCCTTTCAGTTCTTTGGTCTCGCAACTTAACACATCTCTTCTGTGAAGATCTATGTAAGTAAGTATGTCTTAATACAGGATCTGAATGCTAAGACAAATTTCTTACAAATTTTCATTTATTATGTACCTGATGTGTTTTTTTTATTATACATCCACTCCGTTACTGCATTTTTGCAATGATTATGAATAAATTTAATTAAAATAATATTTTTAATATAACATTTATAAGCTATATAATGAATGTACCGATGATTAATGTGGACGAATGAGAGATAATATGATATTTACCGTGCTGATACACAATTTGTCCACTCCGTTAACTGTCCACTCAGTTACCATAAATGTGACCCCTGAGTTACTAAAATTTATTCCACTGTCAGGATAAGTCGTCTACTTAAATTATCATTTCTAATGCAGCTTATATAACAATATATGACATTTTAAATAAAAAATTTTTTCAGCAGACTGTTTTTTTGAAAGTTCACTTTTCACATTCTGTGCTCAATTCTCGACAGATGGTAACGGAGCGAAACTTTTTATGGTAATTTTTTATGTCATTTTGATGTTATGAGCAGATTTTTAAGACAACATCATAAATATTTTAATGTTTTTTTGTTCATTTGATCACTGGTAATGATTGGCTCAAGTGATTTTTATTTTGTCATTTGGCCAAAAAAAATACAGTCAACTTTACATTGATTAGATTTTCTATTTTTCTTTCGGTAACGGAGTGGAATTTCTTAACAAAATTTAAAATGTGATGGAATTAAATAATCATTTGTATTGTAATTTCTTCTATATTTCTTTTATAAACATTAATACTAAAAACATATTGGCATGTCAAACTACGCAGTAGGAAGCTGTCTACTAGTTAAATATAAATAGCTCATATGTGTTTTGGTAACGGAGTAACGGAGTGGGCAAACATTTTCGTAGGGCTATTTTCTTTCTGCTAAAAACTTCATAATTTTACATATTAGTGCAAAACCAAATATATATTAGTGAAATAGAAATATTAAAGATTTGCTCCAAACAAAAATCAATGTAATTTGCAAAAACATTTTTTTTGCTTCTTCAATTAGTGAATGTGACATATTACCGGAAAATGACTCATATACGCAGTGAGTGGAAGCCAATGTAAGTGCTCAGACATAAACGTCGAGATATGAGAGTAGCGTGAAAGGCGGGCAGTCAGGCGAGCAGCTGCGTTTAACACCGATTAGAGTGGAGACAGGCGGGATTTCGGCAGACCAGTAAGTCTTCAGCCGGGGTTGGGTCGGGAGTGCTTCTGTGTAGATAACCTTGAAGAGGCGCTATATAAATTCTCCATATGAATGAATGAATAAGTAATTAATTACAAGAATCAGTCCGTGAGCAGATAAACACAGCTATGTGACACTTCGAGTGATAAAATGTGTGAAATTGGCTTTTCCCCGTGTTTCGGCCTAAATTTGACCCACTTACCCACATAGTGAAATCGGTTTGAGATTATTTTCTATTTCCGTGGGTGGATAACTCATGATAGGAAAAGAAAAATTCTAAGTAAAAGATGGTATGAGACACTTGTAGTGAAAAAATGTGTGAAAATGGCATTTCCCCGTGTTTAGGCCTGAATTTGACCCACTTACCCACAGAGCGAAATCAGTTTGAGATTATTTTCTGTTTCCATGGGTGGATAACTCATGATTGGAATAGTGAAATTCACAGAAACACAGCTATGTGACACTTATAGTGATAAAATGTGTGAGAACGGCTATTCCCCGTGTTTAGGCCCATATTTGACTAACTTTCCCACATACAGAAATCAGTTTGAGATTATTTCTGATTGCCTACAGTGAATAACTGTTGATTGATGGTGGGTTTGATTGAACATTTTATGTAGAAATGCGAATTTATGAAAATGTTTAAACTTGTATTTGGGTCATTGCATGTGAAATCAACCAGTAAAATAACAATTTGCCACCACACCCTTTGGATTTTTCTGAAAATTTTTATACATAAACTACATGCAAAATTAGGAATGATAGTGAAAATTTTAGCAGAATATCTCATCATTTGACCAAGATATTAATTTTTGAAGTTAATAACCAAAAACCGGATCGCGAGAAGATGGCATGATCCATCAACTTTGGACAGTCATATCTCAGCTAGGAAATGAGCTAGAGGGCTGAATATTTTTATGTAATCAGTTTGTTGTGCTCTTTCCAAATATGCAAGAATCTAGTTGGTGTTACCTGTGGGTTTTTTCTATAAATTTGTAAATATCGCACAGAGGCCAATTTTCGCTCAAGTTCCAGACATCATATGAGCAGGCAGGAATGATGTATAGTAACACTTATACTGGTTATATACTGAGGTACATGGGTGCTCATCAGACATATAGTTAGTACCTGATTAGTTTCATTATGTCTGTACTTTCAAAGGACTTTTTCCTTACCATGATCGTAAAAGTGGGGTGTACGGCTTGCCCAAAAAGTGAAAATGTATGTCTAATGAAATTCATGAAAATTTGCACATATATTGAGGACACCTAGAACTGTCATTGGTGAAAAATTCAGGATGGTGTTCTGCTCCTTTCCTTGGAAATAATTTTTTGAAGTCGACCAATTTTACAGTGCGCGAGTTGCTGTTAACAAGCCTTGTGCTGCATTATGGTAACATTTTTATAACCAGCTACCTTGAAACACTTGATTACTAGCATTACTGATTTTATCATTACTATGCTGGCAATTAAGTTTTCTCAGTTTGCAGTGTTATCATGCTATTCATACATGCAAAGGCAAATAAACTACATTACAAGTTTACACATACTTTGTGCTTTGATAATGGTCAATAACAACAATATGCAGCAGACGTGCACAGTTGCGTCCTGACACCAAATTCTTCTGATGCTTTCTCCTGAGACCAGCTTGCTGGTGCTAGCATTAGTAATTTAATTTTGCTGTCTGGTTGCCAACTCACATAAAAAATTTTAGCTCTGCAGTTAATGTAGATAAGTCACTACATCCCTCACATTTTGCTTGTTTCTGCCTCCCTTGTAAGTTGAACATGCACAACTTTGAAGCTTTCTTTTGTATTGCTGCTTTTGCCTAATCGACCTTTCTTTTGGCATATACTGTTTGTTCTCATGCATGAACATTATGAAGTTTGACTAGAGTGCAGCCAATGCCTGTTATGCTTTCATTTAGCTGTCCTAATTCCACATCAGAATATATAGGTAGAATCACTGCTGCCTTTAAGTGCTACTGATGAACTGGCAGCACACAATTTTTTGTGTTCTGGTGATGTTTCTCTTTCTTCTTTTTCAAAAACCAGTTTTTTCGGCAACCGATACACAACTAATCAACAGCATTGACAAGCTTGCTGGTCATTTGCTGAAGTTCTTTTACATTTTGAACAGTGCACTTTAAGTGACTTTTTAACTTTTCGCAAGTGTTTCCACCTATGCAGAAATTGGTATTGATGAAGCAAAACTTGACTGTGATAGCGACCAATAGTTGCTGAAGCAATGTTATTGTCAAACTTTATCTTACTAGTCATTACCAGCAATCAATGTCTTTATCAGAAAATCTGATAGACTGCAAAAGCTGTGCTTTTTGTGATTGGTGACACTCTTGTCATAATTTACCAAATGTACAGGCTGGAAGCTGGCTAGACATTGTGACTAATGAATGCAAGAAAATTTGTTTTAAATATTTCTATGGAAAGTGGTATTAAGATGTTAAAATGTACTTTAAGGTTGAAATTGCCAAACTAACAGTAATCCAATTTTTAATTAAAATTGTGGCCTATTACCAGACATTGGACACGCATAAAATATGTTAAATTCTGAAAAAATGAGCTCTTAAACAGGAATCTTTGATCCCCACGAGTTGCTTAACTTAGAAGAAAATGATCATAAAGAAATTGAGTATCATGAAGTTAAGCAAATGATAAATCACATCTTAATGCCTCTCGTGTTCTGCTGTTTAATTTCAATAGACATGAAATCTTACCTTTTGAGCTCAGTAAAACAAACTGAAAGATCTTTATATTAAAGTAATACTTATTTATACCAATTTGCAGTGATAAAAAAACACACTTCTGCCACACTTTCTACTAGGTGACACACACAAATATTTAGCAAAGCACAGGCCCACACAAAATAGCACAAACATAGCAAAAATTCTACAGAATTGATACAAATCAAATCAATCAAATCAAATCCGTTTTTATTACAACACACAAACTGCAGATTAAACAGTGACAGAAAACAACAGTTATCAGTTGAGTGTTATAAAAGGATGTCCCTAAGGGACAAGTCCCGCTTAAATGGGACACCCTGAGAGTTCACAGGCTGAGACGGACAGTATAGATACACATCAGGTTGAAAATTTATAAATCTTAACTAATTGTGAGCCAAAATTTAAACACAAAATAAAGCAAGCATTGGCTAATCAGCCAACAATTAACCATCCATTGTGAGTAGACATATTCATATCCAAGGTATAGCTATTATACTATCTTAAAACCTTAGGTGATTAATCAGTTAATGAGTGGTAGTAATAATTAACAAAATTTAATTATAAAACAGATAACATCAATGAACCCTAGTATATTATATGTCGGCAATTAATGAGGTGATGTTGCTTATAATATAGGACCTTATCAATTACACAAACAAGTTTCTTGTAATATAAATAATACATTTCCTGTGGATCAGTAGCCTGTGCATGGTTTAAAATGTTCAGTTGATATTAGAAAGGACTTAGATGATTGTAAAAGACATATACATGCAGCAAATCAGCTGTGAATCAAGTCACAAAAGCTTACAAGATTAACTCGTGACACTGTAAAATTGGTCAACTTCAAAAAATTATTTCCAAGGAAAGGAGCAGAACACCATCCTGAATTTTTCACCAATGACAGTTCTAGGTGTCCTCAATATATGTGCAAATTTTCATGAATTTCATTAGACATACATTTTCACTTTTTGGGCAAGCCGTACACCCCACTTTTACGATCATGGTAAGGAAAAAGTCCTTTGAAAGTACAGACATAATGAAACTAATCAGGTACTAACTATATGTCTGATGAGCACCCATGTACCTCAGTATATAACCAGTATAAGTGTTACTATACATCATTCCTGCCTGCTCATATGATGTCTGGAACTTGAGCGAAAATTGGCCTCTATGCGATATTTACAAATTTATAGAAAAAAAACCACAGGTAACACCAAATAGATTCTTGCATATTTGGAAAGAGCACAACAAACTGATTACATAAAAAATATTCAGCCCTCTAGCTCATTTCCTAGCTGAGATATGACTGTCCAAAGTTGATCGATCATGCCATTTTCTCGCGATCCAGTTTTTGGTTATTAACTTCAAAAATTAATATCTTGGTCAAATGACGAGATATTTTGCTAAAATTGTCACTATCATTCCTAACTAGCTGGTTTACCTGGCGTTGCCCGGGTTATAAGTTTCAATCCCTGTAGCACCACCACCACCACCACTACCACCACGACCACCACCACGCCCAGTTTAGTTGAGTGAAAGTTTCAATCCCTCTAGTGAATCCGTACTGTAGCTGCTTAACCTGGCGTCGCCATCTGGCGAGTGAAAATAGGTTGAGTTAAATTTTGGTTTACCAGGTAAAAGGCATTGGCCGGGTAGGTTTTTGTCCGGGACACCATGGTAGCGGTCAAAAGGGGGGACGCGAAGCCGACCACTGGGTGTGTCATGCCCACCCCGACACAGTAGTGAAGGTTTCGAGTGAAAAGCTCTAAAACTGTAGAAATGCATCCCAGTCAAAGTCGCTGTGACAGACAGAGTTTCTTCTTTATATATATAGATTTTGCATGTAGTTTATGTATAAAAATTTTCAGAAAAATCCAAAGGGGTGTGGTGTACACCTCTGGTTGATTTGACATGGAATGACCCATTTGACCTGCGGCTTTCCATACCGAATATCTAATATCTGAATGTGAATATTAGACCAACTTGACGGAGGTACTTTAGTGCAGGGGTTCTCAAACTTTATTTTTATTGTACCCCAAGGTAAAAAATAGAGTGTTGGCGTACTCCCGGCAAAAGTACCATCTGATCAGAAACAACAGGCAAGCGCGAAGTGCCCTTGCACTTAGTGTATGACCATGGCATAGGTAGACAAATTTAAAATATAATTTTAAGAATGAAATCATATCAACAAAAGTTACAACAGGTAAAATTAAATCACTATAACAAAGTGTTAATGCGAGCTGTGGGTAGGGCCGCATTAAGGCTAGTGCGGGCCCGGGTGATGTTATTACCTGTATAGCCATCAGTGCGGGGCCCAGTTACAAGTAGAATACAAAATTTAATGTAGGGCCTATTTCTGAAAATGCGGGCCGTCAAAACTACGCGCCCGGGTGCTGCAGCACCCATAGCACCCCCTTAATTTGGGGCTGGCTGTGGGCTTGTTTTGACAAGCACAGATTTACAATATCTGGTTTAATATTTGTCAATTTCAAACGCAAATCTGGTTCGAGGTCAAGCATTGTTCTGTATTTGTTTTTGATCGCAAGCATTGCTGAAAAACCAGTTTTGCACAGATATGACACGCTGAAGGGAATCAAACATTTTAAAGCTCAATCAGAAATTAATCCATATTCAGCTCTTCGCTTCAGCCAGAAATCGCACAAAATGCCTTTCATAAATTCGTTCTTCAATTCACACGACGATAAAAACTATCTCGCGCATTCTGTATAAAAAAGTCTGAGTACAATCCACAATAACCCAAAACCTTTATATCTTCATTTTTATTATTTTCTATAATCTATGTAGTCTCATGCTACTGGTTGCAGTTTGCCAACCAGTTTTTCATAATAAATGAATATACATACATACATACACATGAAAATTCAATAAACATTTATCTTTCCTGGACTTAAAAAATCTGCCGGCAACACTACATCGGAAAATGGATTTCAAATCCATTCCTTGGCATCAAACTGTTCAGGAAAATATAAATGGAAATCCAATATCAATTGAGAGCAATGTTTCTTGATATCTTCAATCAAATTAGCATGCAGTTTAAGCTCATTCTCCATTACAAAAGTCTCCAGACAAGAAAATGAAGTTACACGCGATTCCTCAAGGTCTGACAAAGGAACTGAAGCTTCTTCACCATTGCATTTATTTTATCCATAACAGTAAATGGAGTGATATTTCTGCCTTGTAAACTGGAATTGAGGTGGTTTAGTTTCCTGAAAATATCTGCAAATAGGCCAAAAGCAATAACCACAATTCATCTGAGAGCTTTCAAATTTACTGTCCATCAGAAAGATTTGTCATACCATTTAATCTTACGCTGCGTACCAGTGCCGTCATCCTTGTTAGGGTCTACTCGGGCGTCTGGAGTGTCAGTCTCGGTAGATTCAGTGCTAACGGTTGCGTAGAGAGGTTCTGGCCTTCTTTTAAGCGGTTGTTTTTTCAACCATTTATCCATTTTTGGTTTTAAAATAATATGCTACTATGAAGTATTGTAGTTACTTGTATAATAATTATTTGTTATGACAAATAAATGATGCAGCTGATACGTTGCAACATTAAAAATATATCATAGACATGGAATAGCTAATCAAAGAAAGATGGGCATAAACTCACAGAAAATTTAAGGAAAAAGAAGCGTATGGTGGACGTAGAATAGTGACTACAATAGTCAATAGCTAATCAAAGAAACATGGGAATAAACTCAGAAAATTTCTTCTTTTTTTCAATTTTTTTCGCGTACCCCATAGCGACACCTGGCGTACCCCTAAGGGTACGCGTACCACCGTTTGAGAACCTTTGCTTTAGTGCACACGCGTTAAGACCCCCATGAGTACACTTTAGTGCACGCACGTCATTTAAGGGTTGTCTTCTCTGTTTAATTGTGGCTGGACTGGGAGCACATCCGAGTAGGTTTCTTGAAGAGGCGTTATATAAATTATCAAAATGAATGAATGGATGAAAGAGTTTTGCAGACCAGATGGATGTCGTTGACACGAGCTCCTACATGCTTAAATCCGGTGATGCCTTGACTGGTGACTTGGCCATGGGCGGCCATAAAGTGACTGGGCTCCCCACGGGCGTACCAACATCTGAAAGCAACGCTGTGAGTGTGGCACAAGTGTCAAAGGTGGTCTCTAAATCTGACAGTGCACCCTTGGAGCACATTACTAACAAGCAATATGCTGATGCCCGGGACACTGCCTTTAAGACATTTGTAGACAATCAGCTTGCTGTTGCTAAGGCTACGCACGTGTTTATAGCCGGCAACACTATGACCGACAATTTGTCAATGGGTGGCCAGAAAGTGACTGGACTCCTCACGATGCACCAACATCCGATAATGATGCTGTGGTTAAGAAGTACATGGACGATCAGGATGCTGTTGCCAAGGCTGACGTTAAGAGGTATTCAGACGAGAAGAATGCCGAACTGGGGACTGCTGTCAGGCAGTAAACAGACTAGAAGAAAACAGTGCTGAGGGATGCCATTAGACAGTAAGCGGATGAGAAGCCTGCGACTGTTAGGAGGTAAGTGGATGAGAAGCATGTTATCGTTAGAGGCGCACACGTACTCAAAGCAGGTTGTACTATGACTGGTGATTTAGTCACGGGTGGCAACAGCGTGACCAGTGGCGTAGCCAGGTTTTAACACCAGAGGGAGCGAGCATATGAAAAAAAGCCCCAATTACTAAAATAAATAATTTCAATTAATTGCATTCATTATGATTACAAGTTTTTATTTTTTTATTTTAAATAGAAACACTGAAACACCTAAAAGGTGGCAAAAGCAATAATGTATAGTAAATGTGCAATAGTATAGTGTACTATAACATAACAGTACAAGCACAAACCAATTAATAGATCTTTTTTCATCTGGACTTCATTTTAGCAAAGTTATCGATTACTTCGTTATGATCCACTTCACTAGCGAACTGTCTTTCGATCGTAATCAAAGCTAAACCAGACAATCACTCCTCACCCATTGTAGAACGTCCGTGTGATTTTATGAGTTTGAGTCGGCTAAAGCATTGTTCCACACCAGCTCTGTTTATTGGCAAGGTCAGCAAAATGTGGTACAGTGTGAACTGCAGGCTAGGATAAATGGAATGCATGTCATTGGCGATCATGAATTTGAGTAAAATCATGTCTGCTACTGCTAGAGATTCTAATTTGGTCACATTGCTACATGTAAAATGCTTTGGATCTAAACAACTAAATTTGGAAGCCACATTTGTCAAATGCTCAAGGCTCTGGTTATATGCTGAAGGTCCTACATTGGTTTCCTGTCAGCCAGTGCATATTATACAGGGTTGTTTCCCAGGTCTGGCGGTGCCAGCTGGGCTGCACTCCAGCTTATCTGCAGGTCTTTTGGCGCCTCGTGCTGGGAGTTCATTGTGCCTTTTGCCCTCACAGCCACCATGGGAAACAGTGCTTTCTCGGTGGTGGGCCCGATGGCATGGAACGGGCTCCCTTTGGAGCTGCCCCTGATCCTCAGAACTCCCACTGATACGTTCTACACTAGATTGAAAACTGTCCTATTTGGCCGTGCTGGAGTCGGGAGCACCTCTGAGCAGCCCCCTTTGAAGAGGTGCTATATAAATACTCGAATCCATTAATGAAATCTTTTAGTTGTGCTATATATGCCACAATCTAGAGCAGAGTTTCCCAAACTGTGGGTCGCGACCCAAAAGTGGGTCGCGAAGCTCTGACAAGTGGGTCGCCAAATTTTTTCGAGACACATTTATTTTTTTGCAACAACAATATTTGGCTATGACTGGGCTATAAATTAGCTGGATTGCAATAAATTGTGAACTGTTTTCACCTAAGTTTCCTTTTAATGCTTTAAATTTCTTAGCGTTGTACATAAATCTGCATATTCCGATACCAATTACGAAGCAAGTTTTAGTACAAAATGCTTAATTTTACATAGTGGGTACCGAGGCTGCCAAGATAATCACAAGTGGGTCGCGACCCAGAGAAGTTTGGGAACCACTGATCTAGAGACACTTTCAACCATGAATTTTCATCCACTGACATTCCCTCGTGGAATGTCTTACTTTTCCGAACTCTAGTCAGTATTAATATCACATTTTTGAGCCAGCTCAGTTGTTTGATTCTCAATCTGTTCAAACTCAGATTCAAATACGTTTCGCATGTTTTTCATCTCGTTTTCAAATAGTTGAATTAGAATCTGAGAGTAAATCAATTATACTTTTCTGTAAATATGTGGATAAACTGAAAGCCTTCTTGGCACTTTCTCGCAGAATATTAGAAGAACTAAGAATTCGAACATATCAAGTGTTTCAAGAATACGTTTTGCCTCAGCCGACTGTTAGTAGTGCAGTTTGAAAGACGTTTACCATTTAAAAACAAGATGATATATTTCTTATGTTGTTTGAACGATTGGAATAAATAATTTTAGAACGTTTTGGAATAAATAAATTGTGAAAAAGGCCCCACATTTTGGAAAATGGTCTCCTCCTCCCTAGCTATGCCTCAGATATTGACTGGAATTGACTGGATGCAACCAACATCTGAAAGCGACACAGTGAACATGGCACAAGTGTTGCAGGTGATCACTGACACTATGACAAAGTGCGATAGAGTAGTAGAGTACCCATGGAGCTGTTGCGCATATCTAACAAGCAATACATTGGTGCCCAGGACACTACCCTTAAGATGTATGTGGATGAACAGGATGCTCTCATCAGGGATACGCACGTGTTTATAGCTGGTCAGCAATTTGTCTATATGCAGTCATAAAGTAACTGGACTCCCAACGGAGATTCAAGGATCTGATAGCGATGCTATGAGCTCAGCACAAGTGATGCAGCTGATCACCATTGCCACTACAAGCAGTGATACGACGCCCACAAGTCCAAAGTACCTAACTAACAAACAGTATGTCAATGAGAAGAACTTCGAGCTGAGCACTGCTCTTAGGTGGTATGCGGACCAGAAAGCTGATGCTGCTACGAGGTACACCAATGAGCAATCATCAGGAGCACATGTGTGCTCAAAGCCAGTGATGACATGACCGGCGATTGACCATGGGTGGTCACAGAGTTGCTGTGCTCCCTATGGGCACATCAACATCCAAAACCGACTCAGCAAGCATGGTACAAGTGGTAAAAGTGGTCTCGGACACCATAACAATTAGTGACAGAGTGCCCTCGGAGCCATTGCACATGACTAATAAGCAGTACGTGGACACTTTGAGCACTGAAGTTCTGTGGACGAGGGCGCCGCCATCAGGCTGTACGTGGACGAGCGTGTTGCCGCCAATATGGGGTACAAGGACAACATCAAGATACTCAACTACCGAAGCCACATTCTGCCCCTGTACAAAGACCATTCCAAAATGGGCTTTATCGCCTTAGCCAATTCAACATACCCCAGTTTCTCTCTGAGTATGGTATTCAACTCGGGCATCAGAGGTGAGTGGAGAACCCAGCCCCACAATTTTAATGGGGCTTGGAGATATGGTAGATTGAATGTCTGGAGTCAGTGCTCAGGACTTTCATTTGCAGAAAATTGGTGAGATAGAGGCCTTTCTGATATCGGAAGTGGAAGGTCGGGGGAGATTATGTAAGAAGTAACGGAGGGTCGTGGATATAGCTAATGGGGCTTGCATCTCTCTTGCTATAATTTGTGTTGGGACTGGCATGGGTGGGGAGGCTATGTTGGCCACAGAAGTTGATTTCGTACCTGGTACTGCTCATGAGGTTTTTACTCTCATGAGGTTTTTACTGTGGCAGCCAAGTTTGCGAGACATTATTGGAACTGCTTTAGGCCACCAGTGTGCCGGTAAGGCTTCTAAGAATGATGAGTTCCGTGTTTTCCTTTATTAATTCATTCAAGGATTTATATAGCACCCCTTCTAGGGAACTACTCAGAGGCATTCCTGATACCAGCATGCTCAAATAGTACGGTTTTAAGATTAGCAAGAAACAGGCCATGGGGACCACTGCAGACCTCTAAGGGAAGTCTATTCCAGACCACCGGGCCCACCACTGAAAAGGCTCGACTGTGCATAGTCATGGAACGTTTCGGTGGATAGTAAACTTAATACAGTTGAAGGCTCTAGAGGACATGGCTATAAGAGATGATGACCATAAGCTTATTCTGGGAGAGTTGAAGAAGTATAGGATAATGAAGGGTGAGATCCAATGCAAGGGTATAGCTGATGGGATTACAAAAAGGAGTTACCGAAGCAGAGCAAAGAGGATGTCATCATGAAGCTCATCAAGAAATTCACTGCCGCTGGATCTTCTCGATGATTTGTGGTTGGAGTGTTGAGCCGATTGTTTTACGAGTGCGTCACCACCATTATATTATTTGCGGGCCATCATTTTACTATTACATTCCAATGCTTTGGCCCAGCCTCGTGTGAGGTGTCTTGATTGAGCAGCAAACTGGGACATGATTTTGTGGTTCCCTTTATCTATACTATTCTTGAGGTGTGGTGGTGGTGTCTTTTGGTTGTATTTTGATCACAACTTTAGCCCAAAATATCCATTTTACTTCTGCTGTTATAAGCTCTAAAGGTGCTGATGGTGCCTTGTAAAGATTGGCCCCAAATTCCTGTGTCCTGTAAGCTTCAACATAGTCTATAATGTCTTACATCGGTACTCAGCCCTACGTGGTTTATGTTTTCAAACTGCTGAGCATATGTGATAATACTGATGGTAAGTGGAAAGTGGCGGGTTCTAAAATTTTCTCTAGATTTCTGCTCGATTTTAAGACCCACGTCGAGTCACATGTGATGAATTCATCATCAACTGTGGTTGGGAAGCAGCTAATTGGGCTCTGTGTATGTGCATCAGCCAGTCATCGATGACTCCTAGTTATCCAAACAATGTTTTTCTTACTGAAAACTGTTCTGCTCTTAATGACATTTAGCATTGTTTAGGCTAATGCAGATTATTTTCTGCTTATTTTCCTGAATGGCGGTATTTAAATTTCCTTAATAATAATAATAATAATTATTATTATTAATTATTATTATTGTTATTATTAATTATTATTAATGCTGTCGCGAGGCCTGATTTTTCAGACATTCAACAACAGCTCCTAGCATAATTTTTTTGACTCCTGAGGGATTAAAAAAATAATAATTAATATTAATAATAATAATTATTACTATGTAACATTATTATTACTATGTAACAAATAGGCAGCCCTAATTAAGCGGGACCTATGTCCCTTTTGGGCTTTCCCTATTGTATCCCAAATGTTTGTTACATTCCGATTGGTGCCTACTGTACTTTTGTATTGAATTCGGATCAATAAAGTTGAATTGAATTGAAATTGAAATTATTATTAATAATGATTGCATTGTCAATAATAAGATAAGGTGGCGAGAGAGACAGACAGCTGGACACCTCCGAGGCTAGGCAGAATTAAGTTGATTTAAGAATATTGCTCAGATGAATATGTTTCGCTAGATGCTGCTAGACAAGACGAGAAATAAATTACGGAAACTGTTATGGTAGCAAAAATGTTTTGTATGAAATTTACCCTTGTTAAACGTAATGGCGAGAGACCATTTTCTATTGTTTGGAACAGAATCTTACAAAATTTGTATAAAATTATAGGAATGGTTGCAGAAGATGGGAATATGTGAGTTTGGCTAATTTCAATTGTAGGTATCAACAGCTAAATTTTTTTGTCATTCAGACCATGTTCTGACCACCCCAGTAAAAATCGAGCCGTACCTAGAAATGATTCTGCAATACCAAGATATGTGGAAATGTTTGGTAGCAGGTCATGTCTTTGCAGCTTTATTGTATCTCCATTCAGTGTTAGAATGCCATTCCACTTTCTCCGATGTCTCTGAGGATGATGCTTGAAATAATAATGATAGTTTTTTAGTGATGATATTGTTTTTCTATTTCCCAGAGAATTTGTAAGTCGAGGAATCATTTCTACCTCAGGTAAAAAAAATAATAAAAATCAGATATTGGAAACTTAGCATGCATTGCTGGAACTTGCTAAATGATGACATTGTGTGAGTTATTTATAAAAAACAAACGGACAAATAGCAAACAACAAACAATTCATTCTGTGCATAAGCCTTAATTTTGCTTTTTGCTGTTTCTCCTAGATTGAAAAGTGTTCCATTTCTTCAAATCTGATAGTTTCTGGGATGGGGAGTTATCTTTCAAAATGGCGAGTAAGTTGTTTATTTTAGCAATTCTGAATTCAGGGATAAAATTTTGTATTCTAGAATGTTAGGACCTGTTTTGATGCCATACATACCATAATTTAATTCCATTTTGAGAGTTGTGTAGCACCTTTATAATACACATATTAATGTAGCATCTGGTCAATTCCAGATCAGTCTTGTAACACAGAAGTATTCATCAAGTGTAAAAGTATGTTGAAAAAAGGTAGTAATAATGGGCTATCAAGAAACAAGCTGTTAGAACCATGTATAACCAGGATATAATGAAGTTTCTTAGAATTAGCAGGGATAATGTTAATTAAGTCTCTGGTACATGCTCTATAAGGTTTACTGTAGAGCTGTACCAATGCATCGGGAGCATTCGTAATCAGGCCAATTATTAGAGGAATCGGCATAATCGGTATTGGCAAAAAAGTATCTGCGCCGATGCAAATTATTTTACATTTACGTTTTTTGCACAATAATCGTTAAAAAATTAAAATGAGCACAAATAGGTATCAATGAGCTTTGTTTCTTATTTATTGATTTTTTTATCTAACATTGCACTGCTTAGTAGGCACTGTTGAAACCAAGGACCTATTATAGTTTACACAGAGGTGGGCAAACTACAACCCGCGAGCCAGATTCGAACTGCTAGCACTTGTATTCCGCCCCCAACACTTTATCCAGCCCACACTATTCTTTGTAAAATTCTAAAGAAAAAAATTTCTGCTTTTCTGCTATTCCGATCTCGTCTTTTTTTAATAACTCTACGGATTATGGGAAGCGTGTTAATGCATGTTCACACTGTTTCACAGTTGCACCTCACTAGTGACAGCCAGAGTATATATTGAATTTTAAATAAGTAACCTTTTTCATGTTAGTCGTTAGTAGAAGTTTAAAATTTGTTACCCAGCCCTCAAAAGATGAAATTGGGTACATGGAATGTACGTTCTATGCAAACTGGAAAGATGGATGTGATTCAAGGAGAGATGAAAAAATTGGACTTAGCGATATTGGGATTAAGCAAGACAAGATGGAAAGGACAAGGACATTTCAGCTGGAATGGATACAAGATAATAATGTCAGGACAAAAAGAGCGAGGAAGAAATGGAGTTGCAATCATGTGTGATAAGACAAGCACAGATGCGATAATGGGTTATGATACGGTGAGTGATAGAATCTTGAGTGTAAGATTTAGAGGAGAAAAGGTGAACACAACTATTATACAGATATATGCTCCAACATCGATAGCAACAGAAGAAGAACACGATAGTTTCTATAATGATTTGCAGAGTACAATGGATAGAACTCCGAAAGGAGATGTACTGATAACCATGGGGGACTTTAACGCGAAGGTGGGGCAATGCAAAGGAGATGATAGAGGAACAATGGGTATTCATGGACTGGGTGAACAGAATGAAGCTGGGGAAAGACTTGTTGAATTCTGCAAAGGGAATGACTTGAGAATCATGAATACATGTTTTGAACAGCCAAAGAGAAGACTGTACACATGGACGTCACCGAATGGGAAATATAGGAATCAGATTGATTACATTTTGGTAAATAAAAGATGGAACAGTATGATACGAGATGTGAGAACTAGACCAGGAGCGGATTGTGGTACCGACCATGAGCTACTGGTAGCAACACTGAAAACGAAATTAAAAAAGCTGAAGAAAGGAGATCGAATGACTAGATACGACTGCAAGGGCATTACACCGGAATACAGGATGGAAATAAAGAATCGATTTGAAGTACTTGAGAGAGATGAGATAGAGGCGGAAGATGATTCAAACAACACATGGGAGAGAATGAAGAAAACCACAGTTGAAGTTGCTGAGAAACATATCCCAAAGAAGAAGAAAATCACAACTACAACTTGGTTGTCGAGTGAAGCTGTGGGCATGGCAGCGGACAGAAAGGCTGCAAAGAAAGCAGGCGACAAAGATAAGGTAAGGGCACTGAATAGTGCCTTCCAAAAACAAGCTCGGGAAGATAAAGAAAAACATTTAAATGAAATGTGCAAAGAAATGGAAGATGAAGGAAGGAAAGGGAGAGTTAAAGAATTGTTTTCAAAGTAAAGGAAATAACGGGAAAATTCACACCTAGAATGGGCTCAATGAAGACAGGAGATGGAAATGTAATATGCGACGAAGAGAAGATGAAGAAAAGATGGAAAGAATACACAGAAGAGTTATATAGTATAGATAAACGAGTCAAAAAAGAGCAAATTGATGTTACAGGGTATGAAAAGGAACCGGAGGTTATGGAAGCAGAGGTAGAATGGGCAATAAAACAACTCAAAGATAATAAGGCGCCGGGTCATGATGGAATACCTATAGAACTGATAAAAGCAGGGGACGATGCAATGATAAAAACAATAACAAAATTATGCAATCAAATATGGGCAACTGGAGAATGGCCGAATGATTGGAAGAAGTCGATCTTCATACCGATATTCAAGAAAGGCGACGCGAGGGAATGCGAAAATTACAGGACGATAGCAATAATATCACACACTAGTAAAATATTACTGAAAATAATCCACAAAAGAATGGAAAGCACAACAGAGAGGGAACTTCCGGTGAACCAGGCTGGTTTCAGGAAATCTCGAGGAACTAGAGACCATATTGCCAACCTAAGGTGGATAATGGAACGGCAAAGGGAGTATGGACAAGAGGTGCACATCTGCTTCATTGATTATAGTAAGGCATTTGACTGCATTAACCACGATTTAATGTGGAAAACCCTACTTGAGATGGGAATTCCGAAACACTTGATATGGCTATTAAGGGGACTATATGAAGATCAGATAGCGGTGATAAGAACAGAATACGGAGACACTGATCAATTCAATATCAAGAAAGGGGTGAGACAGGGATGCATTCTGTCTCCATTCCTGTTTAACTTATATGCTGAAAGAATAATGAGAATGGCGGAAATGGAAGGGGCAAAAGAGGGAGTAAAAATTGCGGGAAGGACATTGAACAATCTTAGATATGCGGATGATACAACACTAATGGCAAAAAGAAAAGATGAGCTGATAGAATTAATAAGAAGGGTAAGGAGAGAAAGTGAAAAAGCTGGCTTACACTTCAACATAAAGAAGACAAAAGTCATGACAACAGCAGAATGGGATAGTTTAGAGATTGACGGAGAAGAAATAGAGGTGGTAGAAAGCTTCACTTTCCTGGGATCATTGGTTGAAAAAGAAGGAAAATGTGATACAGAAATAAAACGAAGGATTGCGATTGGGAAAGCTGCAATGATTGGACTGGAAAAGATATGGAAGGACAAGCATGTGAGCATAGATACAAAAAAAGGCTCGTGAGAGCCCTAGTCTTTCCAACGGTTCTGTATGGTTGTGAGTCGTGGACAATGACAAAGAACACGGAGAAAAAGGTCAACGCATGTGAAATGTGGATCTGGAGAAAAATGTTGAGAATATCATGGACAGAGAAAAGGACGAACGAATCAATACGAGTGGAGATTGGTGTCGAGAATGAAGAGTCATTAAAACAAAAGGCGACAAGATCGAAGCTAGGATTCTTTGGTCATGTTATGCGATCTGATGGGCTAGAAAAGGAAATGATGTTGGCTTGTGGTGAGGGAAAAAAAAGACGGGGTCGACCAAGGAAGAAATGGATGGATGAGATTCACGATGTAACTGGCATGAATCTGGAAGCACTAAGGGACCTGACTTCGAATAGGAAGCAATGGAGAATGTGTGTCGTGGCGATCGCTAGAGCTCCAGGAGTTGACAGCACAAGGTGACAACAAGGTGACCCAGCCCTCTGAATTTTTTGCGTTTAATGTGGCCCAAATCGCCCAATGTGCATAACATTTGCCCACCTCTGCCCTAATATATAATCCTTGCACTAGTATGGCACTAGGTCACCAGCGAGATTCAAAGAAGTTTTGCTAAGCATTGTAGTATTTGACAACAACTCGCCCGCCATTTTTATCACGGCAAGCGCAAGCAGCAAAACACGTCCTTATAAGTTATAGTAGTAGTTGGTTTATGTTTGGGAACCGAACATTTTTACTAAACAAATAAAGAATCAAATAAATAATCGGCTACGTACGCGGTATCGGCTATTGCAATAATCGGCTATACGCGGTATCGGAATAATCGGCGAAAAGCCTTATCAGTACAGCTCTAGTTTAATGTACCGTTACCTCCACTTAGGGGATGCTGTCGTGGGACTCTGGAGGAGAAATCAATCCAGTCTTCTGCTGGTACCAGATTTGAACCCTTGCCCTTTGAAATGGGGCACCATGCTCTAGCTCCTATTTCACCATAGTTCGGGGCTGGTTTTTCTCGAAAGCGTAGACTACTGTTGGCAGCCCATGCAATGTCACTGTCTTATCTAAGTTCAAAGATGACAAGTTTGCCAAAAAAAACTAATGGCTTAGATAATTATTTAGTTATTCAGATGACATAGGGTACTGTAAAGCAGCGGTTCTCAACCTGTGGTCCGCGGACCACTGGTGGTCCGCGGCCATCTGCCTGGTGGTCCGCGAGCAAGGCCTACACTTTATATTTTTATAAATAAAAACATGGAAACAGACAAATTTTGTCAATTTTTTATTTTTTTAAAATTTCAATCGCTAGAATCGGCTAAATGGCAAATTATGGCACCATGAAACTAATAATACGTGGATTTATGGCAAAAATTTCTTTTGTATTAATTTGTTTGTGTCACAATTTTTACTGGTGGTCCACAAAGTGGTCCTTGAGTCTCAAAAGGTTGAGAAGCGCTGCTGTAAAGTAAATAAATAAATTTGTTTCAGCAAAGGCTGTCAACAGTTGAAACGTTGGAGAAGCTTGAAAAGGTGAGCATGTGTTTCCTTTTCCTTGTAATGTAGAGGTGAAAGGTAAATGCATTAACAATCTGTAAAATCAAGAACAACTTAAGAATCACTGGAATGATGAGGGCGAACGATTAATGGTTAGGGACTTGCAGATCATCAAAAACTAAATTCATATAGAATTTTTACTCTGCTTTGATTTTGAATTATTTCCTAAATCAGCAGCTGCAGTTCCAGTTAGAATCCAATGTTGTATATATCTGGATATTTATCATTTAGCAATGAGAGTGTACTAAAAGCGACTGAGAAAACAATGCAGCTGGTCGTTAAAGTGTTAAGTAATACCTCTGAAATACCTCTACAAGGCTCTGAAAATGAATGAACACGTTTGTATGACAGATCTTTGTTGACCATGAGATCCTGCTTCAGTGACTGGAACTGTCCTATGGCCTCTCTGGTGTTCCTCTTCTTTGGTTTAAATCATACCTCTCTGACCGCTCACAGTTGGTTGTCCTCGGTGAAAACAGGACTCAGTGGACAGAGGTTGAATTTGGTGTTCCCCAGGGCTCGGTGCTCTGTCCCATCCTATACATCCTCTTCACTGCTGATATCTCATCTCTATTTACTAAACATGGGGCCATCTTTATGCAGATGATGCTCAGGCTTTTGTGCATGGTCCGTCAACTGATCAACTCTCCCTTGTTTGCTCCATTGACCATCTTGTCTCTGACCTTCACTACTGGATGTCCACTAACCATCTCTGCCTAAACACTGCTAAGACTGAATTGATCTGGTTTGGGACTAGACATCAGCTTGCTAAACTCAACTTTCCATTGCTGACTGAGAAATTTCCTGCTTACATATACTCTTCCACCGTCCATGACTTTTGTGTCACACTTGACTCCTCCCTCACATTCACAGAACATATCTCCAACATGACTCGCTCCTGCTTTCAACTGAGGCGTCTCAGGGCCATCAGACGCTCGGTCTCACCTTCTGTCTTTACCACCATAGTTCATGCATTTGTCTGCTCTCGCTTGGACTACTGCAACTCGCTCCTCATTGTATTGTATTGTATATGGGCATTTATAAATCGCCTGTCGCGGTATAGACCATTCAGAGGCGCTCCCAGTGCGCGAGACCCCGAGAGAAAAAGCAGGATTTAAGGTGAGAAAAAGAAGAAGCAACGCTACCAGAGAGAATGGTGGTGCGGACAGAAGTCGGAAGTCGGTTCCAAAGTGAGGGACCTATGCAGGCAAAGGATCTGGACTGAGCCATAGTAGTCCTGACATGAGGAACTAAGAGGTCAAGACGATCAGAAGATCGGAGAGGATGCAGTGAAGCAGCAGAATGAGGCCATTGAATTAGATCACATAAGTACTGTGGAGCAAGACCCAGTTGAGACTTAAGCACAAGAATAAGCACTTTGAATTGTATACAGGCAGAGAGGGAGCCAATGGAGTTGTTCAACCATGAAGTTGGATATATGAAAGAACCGAGGGAGGCGGGCAATGAGTCTAGCAGCAGCATTGAGTACGGATTGGAGAGGAGAAAGATGGATCTTGGGAAGGCCAATAAAGAGAGAATTACAGTACGTGGGGCGTGGTGGCTCAGTGGTAAGTTCGGCGCCTTGTGACCGGAGGGTTGCAGGTTCGAATCCCACTCTAGCCGCTGCGTACGGACCTTGGGCAAGTCCTTCACTCGCAATTGCTCGTGGCGCTTCGGCGTGAAAATTCCGACACAGTATCAAATGCTGTAGTCGGGAGCGCCTCTGAGTAGTAGTTGACTTCGAGAGGCGCTATAGAAATATCCGGAATAAATAAATTTAAAAAAAATACAGTAGTCAATCCGAGAGCACACAAATGCATGAACAATTGAGGTGAAGGTCGAGGATGAGACAGACCGCCGAATAGCCCGGAGACGCCTTAGGTGGAAGTAAGAGGAGCGGGTGAGGTTGGAAATGTGCTCAGCAAAAGTAAGCAAGCTATCCAGAGTGACACCTAAGTCACGAACACTGGACGAGAAAGTGAAGTGAGGAAACTTATCAGACAGGAGCACGAAATCAAGCTTTTGGAGTTGCTGGGGGGTGCCAAACCAGATGAATTGAGTTTTGGAAGAGTTTAGAGCAGTGGTTCTTAACCGGTGTGTCGCGACACACTAGTGTGTCGCGAATCGACCGGCAGTGTGTCGCGTAAACATGGTGTGTCGCTGGTGTGTCACGAAAAATTGGTGTGTCGCGAATTCTCACAGCCTACGTTCGTCATTTCTACATTACACTTACTTACTCGAAGCTTAGCGGACGTAAGCTGTGAGAATTCCTAGCAATCCATTTATAATATCTATTCTATTATATCGTAATCTAAGGCGGCCATGATGTTTATCTTATACACTATAGACCCCTAGTCTACACGTTTGCGATGGCGCCGATGTTAACTTTTACCCATTACAGCGAAAACTTTGCGAATCTTCTACTGGTCATGCGAAATCAAATTTTGGTAGCAATGAGACGGGTTCTAGCACCAACAATAGTGAATACGCAAACATTGATGCTGCAACTGCTAGTTTTAGTAAACCAATCAAGAAAAACATGAAAAAGAAGAAATCTAGCAAGTTATGTACAAGCAATCCTCAAGAACTCAGTTCTGGGCTAAGACATACAAAGGAGAACATTGAAAAACACTGGAGAGATGGGCGTCCGGAGGAGGGCAAGAGGGCATTTGCCCCCGAATTTTGCAAATATGTTACAAAAATAAAATCTTTTTATTACTATGATTATTATAACAGTCCCAACACGATTTTAAATGCAAAAACCTTTAAATTATTTAGGTAAGTCCTTGACCGTTATTTATTTTTAAAGTTGTCACGTGTTCTATGTTCATGAATATGTAAACACGTCACTTTGCTGCCCCTACAAAATTTTGTGCCATCTAAAAAAATTCGCCCCCTGTAAAAATTCCTGCGGACGCCCATGCTGGCGAGCAAAGCAATCAAAGAGTTGGTTTCATTTCATAGTTCTTACTTATCTGAGCAAGGTTTTTCTCGGATGATCAACATAAAGAACAAAAAAAGGATAAACTGGTAAGAAGACCTCTCAGACTGCTTGCGTGATGCACTTTCAAAAACTGTGGATCCTCATTTTCAAATGATCCACAGAAAATCCAGGACCAAAATCTCAGTAACTGCATGCTACTAAGTTAACGTAGAAACTAGAAAGAATTCAATATGAACATTTTCATTCATTAAAAATGTTAACAATTTAAAATGTTAAATAGATAACTAGTTTAACTTTAACATTTTTAACAATGTTAACATACGATTGCATGGTGTGTCGCCAAATTTGGGGGCAAGTTTAGGTGTGTCGCATGCCAAAAAAGGTTAAGAACCACTGGTTTAGAGAAAGGCGGTTTGAAGACATCCAGCAATGAAGATCTTGAGAGAGAGCTTCAATGTAACCAGTTAGAAGCAGTTGAGCAGGTGGAGGCCCATGGACAAAGGCCTGAACATCATCAGCGAAAAGGTGACCAGCTGCCCCGTGTTTAGAGAGTAGAGAAGGGATGTCAGCCATATAGAGCAGTGCTTCCCAATCTTTTTAGACTACGGAACCCTTTTGACTTGAAAATATATTGACGGAACCCCTACCTATACACACTCTGGTACAATATTTTCAAACAGTGATCCACGATTGTAGAGTTTAATCGATAAAAGTTAGACTAGAAATTGTTTAAATAAATTAAATTTTCCCACAGAACCCAATTGTCTTCAACTCGGAGTCTGATTTATAATGTAGCAACACTTCAAACACCACCTATCCAGTTGCTTCATGGAACCCTAGTCTTCCCCTCACGGAACCCTAGGGTTCGGCGGAACCCACTTTGGGAAACACTGATATAGAGAATGAAGAGAAGCGGGCCAAGGACCGAACCCTGAGAAACACCAAGTTTTACCGAGACCCACCGAGTTCTAGTCTCACCGGAGACTTGGGTCTCCCCAAGCAGCGTCTCTTTCCCCTTCAATCTGTTCTAAATGCTTCTGCTAGGTTCATCGCTCGACTCCCCCGTTTTGCCCATATCTCTACTTACATGCTTGATGTCATTCACTGGCTCCCTATTGCTGTGCACATCCGATATAAGATCCTCTTCCTTGTCTCTAAATCTCAGCAGCCTACTGCCCCGAAATATCTCTCGAACTATCTGCGAAAACCGCTATCTGCATCTTCTTCTCGCTCATTGTGCTCTGTAAATCGGCTTGATCTTTTTGTTCCCAGGGCTAAAACTGCTTTGGCCTAGCACCGGGCATTTGCTGTAGTGGGTCCCACGATCTGGAATGACCTTCCCCCTCTGCTCAGGACCAAACTAATGACTGGCTTTTCCTCATCGGTCTCGCGTTCCTAAAGGCATTTCTGTTTCCCAGGGGCTTCTGGGCTGAGAGCGCCTTTGAATAGTTATTCTGCGAGAGGCGCTTTATAAATGTCTAGATACAATACAATACAATCTGAACAAGTGTGGCTTAAGATTGGAAGAAACTGTTATCCTGAGGTCTTTCTAGCTGATGAGTTTGATATTCTATGGAATGTTGCTCGGTTCAGTGTGATTGGAGAGTAATGTTGGAAAGTAATCTTTGATTACTGCAAGATGGAAACAAAGTTTCTGACTTGCCTTTCACTCCATAGTGTACCCTTAATTGAGGCATGCAAAAAAATCGGGTATTGAATCTAACTCGGTCCTCGACTTGAAACCATTGTGATGTTCGGCTTGAATTCCCAGCCCTGCAGAATATTCAACCCTGGTTAGCAAGTTATGTATGACCTGAGATCACTGGAGACTTTAAGGCCACTGTGGTCCATTGTTGTAAAAGTGATTTGATGTGCACTAGAACTGTACTGTATCATATTTTTTATTCTTCAGTCAAATTTAATTTCTGAACATACTATTTGGCCAAAAACAAATATTAGGTAATGGCAATAGTAGTTCTCGTAATAATTTATAATAACCACTAATAATATATTTTATTTTTTTTAAATAGGCACTTATGAATTACAAATTATAGCTGTTATCGCCTTAACTGAAATGCTGATTAGCTTAAAGCCTGTGTTTTTAAAAACATTGTTAATGTTTTAATTTTAATTGCAAAAACACACAGAAATGCGAATTTGAGATGCAGTTAGTCAGTTGCCGGGGAAGAGCAGCTAGATACCCAGATGTTTGATAGCCAGTTAGTCAGAGATGTTAGCGTAACATTGTGGATTTTTGGTGCTAAAGCAAAAAAGATATTTTTGTGTTCAGAAAGAAATTCTGAACAAAATCTGATATTGTGCCACTTGAGTAAAAAAAAATTTTTGTAGAGTTTTATTCACTTTCTTTACGTTATTGGGTCACTTCAGTAAACTCGGAGCTCTAATACTGAGCAATGTTCCCATTTGGCCACCTCAGTAATTGCAAAAGCTTAACATAACTGCCATATTGCCAACATGCTGGCGTTTGGGACAACCCGTCCCAACGCAGCACGTTAACCAGCCCACATGTAAAACAGATTAATGCTTGATTGATTGATTGATTTAACAATTTATATCTTTTATTTGCATTGTACATTATATGCACTAACAGACTGGAGCACACGGAGTAAGTGAACAAGAATAAATGAAGAAAAACTATAAAATCTGGGCAGTTATAATAATAATAATAATAATAATAATAATAATAATAATAATAATAATAATAATAATAATCTGTTCTTTAATTAAGCGCCTGCAATCGCACTGCGCTGTACAGTAAACATACATATAGTAGAAACGGCAGCCACACAGGGCGCCTTACATACATGTATACAGTAGAAGTTAACATTGCACTTAGTCTCATGCCAACAAAGGATAACTATAATGCTGACCTGTTTACATGCTGGCGTTTGGGACAACTCGTCCAACACAGTGTGTTAACCAGACCACATGTAAAATTTAATTTCAGTGTTGTGAAATAACCTGTTGTCTAACTAAATCTGTACCTCTGTCCATCCAACCGCTTGGGACAACCTGTCCAACAGAGCGTGTTAACCAGACCACATGTAAAATTTAATTTCAGTGTTGTGAAATTACCTGTTGTCTAACTAAATCCGTACCTCTGTCCATCCAACAGAGCGTGTTAACCAGACCACATGTAAAATTTAATTTCAGTGTTGTGAAATAACCTGTTGTCTAACTAAATCTGTACCTCTGTCCATCCAACCGCTTGGGACAACCTGTCCAACAGAGTGTGTTAACCAGACCACATGTAAAATTTAATTTCAGTGTTGTGAAATAACCTGTTGTCTAACTAAATCCGTACCTCTGTCCATCCAACCGCTTGGGACAACCTGTCCAACAGAGCGTGTTAACCAGACCACATGTAAAATTTAATTTCAGTGTTGTGAAATAACCTGTTGTCTAACTAAATCCGTACCTCTGTCCATCCAACCGCTTGGGACAACCTGTCCAACAGAGCGTGTTAACCAGACCACATGTAAAATTTTATTTAAGTGTTGTGAAATAACCTGTTGTCTAACTAAATCCGTACCTCTGTCCATCCAACCGTTTGGGACAACCTGTCCAACAGAGCGTGTTAACCAGACCACATGTAAAATTTAATTTCAGTGTTGTGAAATAACCTGTTGTCTAACTAAATCCGTACCTCTGTCCATCCAACCGCTTGGGACAACCTGTCCAACAGAGCGTGTTAACCAGACCACATGTAAAATTTTATTTAAGTGTTGTGAAATAACCTGTTGTCTAACTAAATCCGTACCTCTGTCCATCCAACCGCTTGGGACAACCTGTCCAACAGAGCGTGTTAACCAGACCACATGTAAAATTTAATTTCAGTGTTGTGAAATAACCTGTTGTCTAACTAAATCCGTACCTCTGTCCATCCAACCGCTTGGGACAACCTGTCCAACAGAGCGTGTTAACCAGACTGCGTGTAAAACAGACTAATTAGCAGAAATAACTTGTTGCCTAACTTAATCTGTACATCTGTGCAGTAATGGTTGTATTGATGGCTAATGTTTCTATTGATGTTTGTGGTAATGTTGCTATTAATGTTTGTGGTAATGATTATACTGATGGTTTTGGAGAATGAATATCAGTTTGTGGTACTGAAGAATGAGAGAACTGAAGTAAAAGTGGATGCAATGCATCTGAAAGATGGCAAGGCTGAAACTATTGCTGCAGGAGTTGCAAAAGTTCTTGATAAATACAACTTATGGAATGCAATAAAGATGATCATTGCTGATACAATCAGTGTTAAGCAGGGCTGTAGTGGTAAAATTTGAGGTGAGTATACGCTACCGGTGACCAGCGGCGTAAAAAAAAATTTTAAGACCTTTTTTTAGGAAAAATTTCTGACTTTTCACCAATTCTCAGAAAATTTTCAGACTTTTTACGATTTCGTCTCTGAAAAAGTTGATGACCTTTTTTTTTTTTGGATTCTCAGGGTGGTCATGGACGAGGAACTTGGTGGTAACACCAGGACCCGCAGGTATGAGCACATCTTAGCTTAGTCGCCGTATAGCGGCTAGTCGCGACTAGCTAGTCGCTGACTTGCGATAGTCGACAATCCGTAGGCATGAGACGCATTTATGAGACCGACTAGCTAGTCGAGAACCGTGACGCTGGGTTTTCCCAATATTTCAGTAGTTAGCCGGGAGCGCATGCGCATGAGCTATTAATATGCATGTACATCAAGGTATTAATATGCACTTACATTAAGTGAGCTCATGAGCAAAACTCATTCCCTCACAATACCAGCAGGGCTTATTTTGTTGGTTTCTGGAAAATTATACAGTTTCACTTGGCATGGCTTCATGTACACTGGACTGACTATAACGGTTACTGTGAGAACAGACAATACCAATGGTTTAAATTAATGGTAGGCCTCCCTGCATTGCCCACAAACAGGGATTCCTTAGGCGATCTGTTATATGCGATCATCATGCGTCTTGTCACACATTAATAGTGTTTTGTGATGGTGAAAACGAAAGGCATAATTAAGTTCATCGTCCGACAACCAGCAGAGTGAACTATTGTGCCTCCAAAACACTCTTTGATGTCTTAAACTTCGTTGAAGCGGCGAATCGCGATGGACACCATTTTAGTAAGCCGACTAGCGCTAGTTGCCGACTTGAGGGTTAAGATGTGTTCATGCCTATGGAATTAGCCACTAATCGCCTCCTAGTTGGATTTTAGTCGCGACTAAGAGTTACGATGTGCTCATACCTACAGGCCCAGGTCTCCAAACATAGAATATCCATTTATGTCACAACTGATGAACAAGTATGAGGAATTGAAAGCACAGTTTGTGAATGGAACAGAAGAAATCCTCGATAAAGCAGGTTGGAGAGATGACGTGAAATTGTTATACCATCTTACACAGGTGTTGAGATTCCTTGAGGAAAATGGTTTTTTACATTGGTTAAGTTTAAGAAAATTCCAAACATTAGCAATGCCAGGTGTAATTCAAGAGCCATTCTTGCTATCCTTGCATTCATTCTTATCCCTACAACACGGAAGACTTTGGAGAAGGTATGGAGAAGGTATGCAGATTCGTTTAATATGACTGGGCAGACTATTGGTTTACTAATCAGTACAATGAAAATGACTTAAAGAACTTGTCAGAAATATTGAAACCTTACAAAAAAAAAGTATTGCGGTTATTGGAGAATCACTGGAAGCACAAGCCATCCATACTCCAGATACCAAGAAGTAATCAGTGTGCAGAACGTGCAATCAAGTGATGCAGGAACTTCATGATGCTTGCAGAAACAAAGACAAACTGCAACATTGATTTATTCTAGGCAATAAGCAGTGATGTACCATTGCACATTGTACAATGTACAAAACATTGTACAAGTATTATAAAATTTGATATCTCATTCTTTCCTGTATTATAAAACATGCTGGTATGGACTATGCATGCATATTACATAATGCATTATACAGCTACATATACAGAAATAGATTTATTGATTTCGGGGTGACCTTTTTCAAAAGACTTGAAAATAATAGTTCATTCCATTTTACAAAATTATTAATAATGAGTCTAGTAAAATCTTTATACGGTAGGAAACGCTAACGTACCGGTATTGTATGGGAATACTTTGTACATGAAGAAGATAACGATAAAAGGCAAAGCTGATATACGGTTCTGATACTTCTGAACGACAAAGGAGTAAGGATAACCCTGTGGTGTTCGCATAGCTGGTATACGCTACATGACGGGCTAGGCCTATGCGGCATACACACAACTTTTTCATAAACGATTTCCATAGGCCTTAATTAAGTATATTGTATTGTATTGTATTGTATTGTATTCGGATATTTATAAAGCGCTTCTAGCGGGAGAACCATTCAGAAGCGCTCCCAGTGCGAGAGACCCCGAGAGAAAAGCAAGTTTTAAGAAACTTAAAAGAGGAAGAGACGTTGCCTGAGAGAATAGAAGAACGAACGGACGGAGGAAGCTCATTCCAAAGAGCAGGGCCAATGGAAGCAAAAGACCTAGATTGAGCCAGTGAAGTCCTGACACGTATAATTATGTAAGTACTTGTTGTTGGTAACTCATAATTTTGTAAACCGGCATAGTATTTCCAAAATCAGGCCAAATCGAAAATAAATGAAATATTGAGGTTTATATAGCCTAGGCTGACCAGACGTCCCAGTTTCCATTGACAGTTCTCTTCTGGATTCTGACCTGGAATTCCCTGGAAATATGTAATTTTTCCAGTATTCATGTCTACTGAGTATTTACTCTGTTGTAGTATTTACTCATTTTATTGAACATAAGGGGCATTTCTAAAATGCGGTTTCGAGGATTTGGGACGACCCCTTTGAAATAGAGTTAGGGTTAAGTTTAGGTTAGGTTTGGCAGGGTGGTTGTCTAAGCCATATTTGCATGCATCGGCATCCGTCTTTTAGCTACACATTTACTTTTTGTATGTAAAAATCTAGTAATCACAATAAGAAATATTTCTGTAAATTTTTTGTTACTGGTAAAAATCCAACAAATCTTAAAACACACATAAGTCGTAACCACAGCGATGGTCATGCATTGTTAACTTCTAATGAAGATAAAAACAAAAAACCCAGTCTAAGCAGCATAAAGTTCAGGACATGTACAGCCCGTCAATACAGACTCTGGATGCCTACATTTTAAGAAAAATTAAGTTGAAAGAATCTTTTCTTTATGTGGACTTTAACAGCATGCAGACGCAACAGGCTGTCGAATTCTCTGGATATGCGAGCCTTTCTCAAGCCAAAAGAACATTTCATAAGAATGCGTAATAAACATTAAACAATCTTCTTGAATCAGCACTACTGATGGACAATGCTTACAGCAACGACTCCAGCAATTTCTTCTTACTTACTTTGTCAAAACTAAAATTAAAACTAAAAAGATTCCAAAAACGAAAATTAAAACTAAAATGATTTGGAAAACTGAAACTAAACTAAAACTAAAATGATTTGAAGAATAGAAATGAAATAGAAACGAAAATGATTGAAAAATTAAAAACTAAAACTAAAACTAAATAGAAATGAATGATACCCGAACTGAATAAAAACTAAAATAGAAATGATTTTCCAAACGAAAATAATACTGGTTGACATAGATATAGGTTCCATTGATCACCATCATAAGAATCAATCACCAATTCACAACTGACTCCTGACGTAAATTTACACTGCCCTCAAAGAGAAAAGCTGAAGTTGAATAAATATGAAAATGCACATTAAAAATTCTTGTTATTCGCGTGGAGGCCCTCTGACGACGGGGCGCCCACCGCCATCACATACTGGTTAATCCGGCCCTTATTGTTGATTTTACTGTCAGGAACTTCAAGTGATTTTTTTATTCATCGAGTCTGTAGTTAGTTGTGTTGTCCTAAACAAGGCCTGAACGAAAGGTTGAAGAGTCCAAGCAAACTGACTTGGGACAGCTGAGGATCTCAACAATTTTCTTAGTGGTTGGTAACCTCAACAATTACAACAAAACATCTAAAAGCTATTCTTGCCATAACACCTAGAAATAATAATAATAAGTAGTAATGAGTTTTATATTACTTTTTAATTACTGTATTATTTCTGTTACCCTTAGTAGTTTTTATCCCTTGAGTTTAAAAAACTTAGAATAGAAGCACAATGTCTTGTAAACTATATCCGTTATTATTATTATTAGGGCAGTACCGAATAGTTGATTATCACTATTCGGCCAAATACGAATAATTGGACCAACTATTCGGCCGAATACGAATAGTGTACAAAATAGGTGTACCGACAACATTCAAAAATACGTTAACGTTCACTCGTACACAAGGAATTAGACTACTGACACTGCGATACCGCGATCCAGGCAGTAGGCAACGCCTGGCTGCAACCACAGCATGTATTATGTTAATGAGAGAGCTACTTCAGTCCATTCGCTATAGCAGCCGCACATGCAGAAACAGATGTCACGTGACCACTATTCGTATTCGGTCCCACCGCTACTATTCGGCCGAATACCGACTAGCTATTTGGCCCACTATTTCGGCCCCAAAGTGAATACGAAGCGAATGTTCGGTACAGCCCTAATTATTGTTGTTGTTGTTAGACTTATTTGAACCAGCATGCTATCCTAAAAGATCTCTGTGTTATACTTTAGTGACTAAAGTTTAGTCTGTTTCTTACATTTGCAAAAATGCAAACAAGGCCCAGGTCAAAATTATAGGTCAAAATCACAACGGTTGTACATCATCAAAATCATATATAGTCCTCAACCTTGAAATGAGACTTGCATACCATACTGGTTGCAGTATGATGCCATTTGTCATATTTTATTGCTCAGGGCATTCCACGTCAAATCAACACTGTCATCATACATCACCATCTTCGATTTTGTTAAAATTGCATGGTGATAAACCACCATGAAAGACTTTCAAAACCAGTTTTTTGGTCAACCGGTGTCCGAAATATGGGTCAATGAACAATTGAACATTGACTGAAACGGGCCGATTTCCTCTGACCACCGATGTTCAAACTGCTGTACCTCAGCATCTGTTGCACCTAGAGACACAACTAAAATATCAAATTGAAGGTATTAAATAGCTCTGTCTGGGCAAAGCACTCAGAAATGTTCGTATTCAGTAAAAAAAATTTGAGCAACTGTAACCTAGTGACACTGACCTAGGTCAGTTTGTCCACCCAGAATTTTATCCAATTTTTCCCATGCAAAGCTTTCATTGTTCTTAACCCTTAGAATGGGAAATTTGGCAGAACGCCGGAACCGCCTATAGCCGGTGACGCATATTTGTTGAACGCCGGTACCGCCTATAGTCAGCCATATAGTATATATACACAGTATATATTATATATTATATTATATATATATATTATATATATATTATATATATAGTATATAATATTATATTATATATATATATATATATATATATTATATATTATATATAATATATTATATATATTATATATAATATATTATATATTATATATTATATATATATTATATATATATTATTTATATATTATATATTATATATATTATATTATATATATATATTTTTTTTTATTAAAAGAAAAATTTACCCGAGGTATATAGGATCCCTCAGGTGTCAGATACTACTTAAATATGTTGACTCTGGAGTGGCCGTCCTGGTCAAGATCTGGAACAACGAAAGTGCTGTGGAAGGCAACTGCGTTGAAACGCTGAATAGCTATGGATATACGTTGAAACAAATAACTGGTTTCTCTTGGGTCTCCTGAAGTCTGGTGCAGGAGACGCCCTAGGTCGGTGAGAAATGCCAGTCCCTTGGGGTTGAGCAACTGTAACTGACCTAGGTATATTATATTATATTAAATTATAATATATTGTATTATATTATATTATATATTATTATATATTATTATATATTATATTATGTATTATATTATATATTATAAAATAACGAATGTCAAATGTTTTGGTGGAAGTACAACCACAGCAGTCCAGCTACAGCATGTAGTTTTAAGCCTCTGAACTTTTGTTAATATTAGACAGACAGGATGGGGGGCTGAGTTAGGAAAGGTGGCACTGGTTACCTATGCAAAAGTGCAATGAATGCTTGTGCATGTCTTGGCAGGCTCTACATATCTTAAGAGACATCTTTGTCTCTTCCCTCTCTGGCCACAGATTTCGTCACTTTGCCATGCAAATGCAAGGGAACATGGTTGTTCTACCAGCCTGAAATTCCATCACCCAGCATAGAAAATTCAATATGTTTGGTCCAACTTTCTGGAATAAGTTGCAGCCTTTGTTTGTCTTGATGTCTGTTCTATAAGTGCTTGAAAACCATTTTGTTCTGTCATTGTGTTGTCAGCTTGGAAGCACCTCTGCTGAGTTTCTTTTGCAGTGGTACTGGGGAGGGGGATAGAGTAGTGGTAACACTCGTGGCTAGGAGAGCATTAGATTGCGGTTCGATACCCTTAAGCCCCCTCTAGGGCGGCGCTTTGCATGGCTGCCAAACCGTGTGTTTAATTAAGATCTTGATTGTACTGTCATGTTTCAATGTAACCTTACTGCGTACTTGTCAGTTTGAATTAATAAAGATTATTATTATTATTATTATTATTATTATTATTATTATTACTATATGAATCTGTGATTGCAATTATATGTGATGTGATCTGACAAAATCAGGCTTATGTCATGGAAAAATGAAATATAATATTTTCATACCATATTAAACAGTAGAATTTTCTCTCTAAAATGAGCCCTTATTTCAGGGGTTCCAAACCTTTTCTATGCCCTGCACCCCTAGGAAATGTTTGATTAATGTTCGCACACCTACAAAAGTAATTTCATTAATATTCAAACCCCTACAAAAGTAATATCACATCTGAAGATGAATAAGTCAAATTTCTAGTTTTTGAACCACAGATTGAACCACATACTGCAAGTGAACAAATTGAACTAAAAAATAAGCTTTTAACTCAGTGCATTAAATGCAAATATAAACTGAGCAATTAGAAAAATTGTAAATGTAAAAAATCAGTGCAATAGTAACATACGTTCTCTCTTTCTCGCACCCCCTGAAATGCCATCACACCCTCTGGGGGTGCAGGCACCCCAGGTTGGAAACCTCTGCCTTATTTTTATCCAACATCTTGATATTTGACAGAGCTATGTCTATTTTCAACTCAGAAAACTGACGAAACTGCGATATTAAAGTTTCCAGGAAACGCAATGCAAAGATGTGACATAAATTGTCCTTAGCAACATGCAGATATGTTTACTGCAATGATATGTATTTTATATCATTTTAAACAGCAGACTTTTCTCTTTTAGAATATATAAAAACTCATTAATACTCAGGATATAGTCCTGCAAATATCAGCCAATTTTAAGAAAAATTAAAATAATTGCCACAGTTCAATATGAATAACTAATTCAAAGCAATAAATTGTAAAATAATAATAACCTAAATACAACTAAACTATGAGTGTAATTATGCAGTCCAAAGTTATATTGCTAAAAACTGACTTAAATGACAGATGCGTGTCGACCATGACTTCAGGCCGAAGTAGTAAACGCAGCCATAGTTGTCTCCACTGGCGATGTTGCTTCATGCATTATGCTGACATTACCTTCATGACCATTGACCATGTTCTTGACTTAAAGCACGACCACGGCTTCGAGCAGAAGCATCCGACATGCAGCAGTTGTCTCTGCTGTGGGTATGGCTTCATGAGTAACACTGACTACCTTATTTTTATTATTATTACTTACCTCCACAACCATGTACACAACTTAGACCACAATCAATCGATGTTGCTGAGCAATTTGAGTGAAGGACTTGCCAGTCAAGGCTAGTCAACTTCACAGTAACAATCTCAGGGGAGGTGTGAATCTGTGTTACAAAACAAGTACTCTAACCAATCAGTTGCTGTGATGACCGGACAGTTCGACGCGGGACAATTCAGCACGGACAATTCTGTGCGGGACAATTCGGTGCGGGACAATTCAGCACGGACAATTCGGTGCGGGACAATTCGGCGCAGGGACAATTCGGTGCAGGACAATTCGGCGCACTGACAATTGATAGCTTTGACCATCGTATATTAACATTTCAAGACTATGCATTTCAAGAGGTATGCAAAGTCTTGAAATGTTAATATATAATGGTCAAAGTTTTCAATTATATAGGTATATATATATATCTTTAATTGTAAAAATCTTTGAAGTTTTTTAATGACATTGTATATTTACTTTGCTGATAGATACTGCTTGCGAATGCTCAGATGGGAGTAGTAAGTATAACACAGCTGACAACGCATCCACGCATTTCAGACCACAGCTGACAGCGCATCCACGCATTTCAGACCACAGCTGACAGCGCATCCACGCATTTCAGACCACAGCTGACAGCGCATCCACGCATTTCAGACCACAGCTGACAATGCATCCACGCATTTCAGACCACAGCTGACAGCGCATCCACGCATTTCAGACCACAGCTGACAACGCACTATACATTTGAATTATTAATTATTATTATGAACATCACACATCATTGCAAATACACACACACACACATCAAACCAAATACACACTGATGAACTGAATGTTATGTGTTATTCTCCACTGGATATGCAATGGATTGGCTGGAATTGCTGTGTAGTTATCAAGACCATTGATTTTGTGCTTATAAATACCTCACAAGGGTCTCAAATTTGTTAAAATATCTGTTAAGGTATGTACGATTTGTCGCTGCGCTGAATTATCCCACGCCGAATTGTCCCTGCACCGAATTGTCCCATGCCAAATTGTACCGCACTGAGTTGTACCGCAGCGAATTGTCCTAGCACCGTTGTTGTGTCTCAAATCTATACATATAATTCTTCAACTCTGTGTATACATCTGTCTGTCATCAAATAACGCTGTGACTCATGCTGCTTCAGAGACCGTAGGCCGTAGAACCAGCGGTCAGATAGACAGGGAGGGATGGATGGAGGGAAGTGGCTTCGGGCCAAGTACGATGCAGTGGTCATATAGACATGGAGAGAGGGATGTATGGAGGGAAGCGGCTTCGAGCCAAGTATGACGAGGTGGTCATATTGACAGGAAGGGAGGGAGGGAGGCATGGAGGGAAGGAACAAAGGCACAGACAGACTTGGTAAATTCTTTTCTCTTCCTATTAATCCATTCATTTACTTTATCAACCTGTCATATATGATGGGCAAATACTTTAGTTCTTATATAATTTTGAATGGGCTGAATGTCAATTACCTTCAGTATGCTCACCACTGTTGTATCCACAGCACCTGTAATACTGTATCTAGAGTGCATGCAAGCCATGCATACATTCATTTGATTTCATTCTCATGACCTGAGTTTGTTGTTTCTATGTTCCATGGATTTAGGATATTGATTACCTCGAGCAATGTCGCCAGACAAATGTGGAGCAGCAGAAGCGCATTATTGCATGTTTGATTTTCTACTCTGTTGCTGTTTATATCCTTTCCATTACCATTTTCTATTTCTATTGTTGGCCAACTGAGTGGTTGTATCGCATTATCTACACCCTGCCACTTCTTCTGTTTCCTTTCATGTAAGTATTTAGATTCCATTACATATAATTAGAAGTACTTAACTTGTTATTGTTGACTAATATATGTTTTTTGTGTAAAACGCATCATGAGCATTGCTATGTGCATATATCATAATGGTTATAGTAATTGCACATTTGCATAGCAGCTCTTCAAGAAAACAGCTCCTGACCTGTTAACACAAGACCACATGATGAAACAGAATGGTCGTTAATTGATGGCAATATAGAGGCAGAGAATAGGTAAGAAACTCTATGCATGAGAACAAAGTTTTTCCAGAGGGAAGGGCCACACTTCAGTGCCTTTTGAGGTCCTGAAAATGCGCTATATAAGTGTTCAGATACACACATACATTTCTTCAAAGAATGAGTTTAAAAGGTGAAAAACCACAGCTTTCATGCACATTAACTCTCAGACCATCAAGGCCTCACTTATATATGTGGCTGTTGGCCATGCCAATGCCCTCATCATCCATAATTTGGTGTCATTATGTTGTTCTTTCATATTTTCATCAGTTTAACCATGACTTTCATCCCCATGGCCAGCCTTGATTTGACATCGTCTGTGCAGTCCATGTCTTCAGTTATTCTGTTCCCCAAGTACACAAAGGATTTTACGTGCTCCAGTCCTCTGGTGTCAAAGCAAGTAGTGTAGCCAAATAGTAATCCCAGTCCTTCAGTTGTTCAGAAATCAACCTCCATAATGTTGTCATAATCGTTCCATTGAGGTGCTCCACACATCCATTGCATTATACGGAATTGTGAGCATGTGTTTTATTAACAACAGGTTTTTGACTGCAGCCAAGATGAAGGCAATCATTATGAAAGTGCTGACCTTTATGCCTTCAAATTGGCTCAGACTTTACTCGGGAAAGGCAGAATTTATATGACTGGGCACTAAGACAAGCATGAGTAGGGCTTGACAGGGAAGCGATAGCGACATCATTCCTGATTGGGAAATGAAGCGGGATATCTAGGACCTTGGAGTGTTTCTAATGAAGACCTATATATAGAGGCACATGTCAGCTCCCTTTACAGGTTCTTTTGTCGTCAAATGCGGATTGTATTGTATTCAGATATTTATAAAGCGCTTCTAGCGGGCGGGCCATTCAGAAGTGCTGCCAGTGCAAGAGACCTCCAGAGAAGAAGCAAGTTTTAAGAAACTTAAAAGAGGTAGAGACGTTACCTGAGAGAATAGAAGAACAAACGGACAGAGGAAGCTCATTCCAAAGAGCAGGGCCAATGGAAGCAAAAGACCTAGATTGAGCCAGTGAAGTCCTGACATGGGGAACGAGGAGGTCCAAACGGTCAGAGGAACGAAGAGGACGAAGAGAAGCAGCAGAGTGAGGGCAATGAATTAAGTCACATAAATATTTAGAAGCAAAACCAAGTTGAGCCTTAGAGACAAGGATGAGGACCTTGAATTGGATGTGGGCAGAAAGCGGGAGTCAGTGGAGTTCTTCTGCCATAAAGGTGGTGATATGTGAGAATCGAGGAAGACGGGCAATTAATCTAGCAGCAGCATTGAGAACGGACTGAAGAGGAGCAAGACAGACTTTGGGAAGACCAATGAAGAGGGAATTGCAGTAGTCAAATCTAGAGCAGACAAATGCATGGACAATTGAAGTGAAAATCGGAGATGAGAGAGAGCAACATATAGCTCTAAGGCACCTTATGTGAAAATAGGAAGTGCGAGTGATTTTTTAAATGTGGTCAGTAAAAGTGAGAGAATTGTCAAGGGTCACTCCTAGATCACGAACGCTAGACGAGAAAGTGAAAAGCGGAAACCTTTGAGAGAGCAGAGCAAAGTCGAGTTTTAGAAGTTGCTGAGGAGTGCCAAACCAGATAAATTGGGTTTTGGACGAGTTGAGGGATAGCTGATTGCAAGACATCCAGGTATGGAGATCATGAGAAAGAGCTTCAATGCGCTGAGCAAGAAGAAGTTGAGAGGAAGGAGGCCCATGGACATAAGCCTGGATATTGTCAGCAAAGAGATGGCCTGAAGCCCAATGGATGGGGAGGAGAGAGGGGATACCGGCCATGTACACAATAAAGAGGAACGAAGAGGACGAGCACAGAGCCCTGCAGAACACCCAGGTTAATAATAGGGACCCACAGAGTTCTAGATTCACCAGAGATAACCATCTGACCTGTGAGATCAGACAGGTATGCCGAAACCACTGGAGAGGGGAGCCCTTCAGATCGCAAGAGGTCTCAAGGCGCTGTAGAAGAATGGTGTGGTCAACCATGTCAAAGGCTGAGGAGACATCGTATAGCGCCAGAAGAGTGAGTTCGGACCTATCAACAGCTGAATAAATTTCAGAAAGCAAAGAGTCGTATTGTCGGTGAAATTACGGCACTGGGTGTGGTGTGTCATCCAGATTTGATTATAATAAACAAATATACTTATATATATTATTTGACGCCACTGCGACTAGACTCTTGTCCAGTCTTTCATTCTGATGTGCCTGAACTATTGCAACTCTGTCCTTGCAGGCATGCTGAAATTCCAGATATGAAAACTTAAGTCCTTCCTCAACTGCGATGCCCGAATTATTGCTAACTTGCACAAATTCTCGAATGTTTAGAGCTGTGTGAGACACACTGCACTGGCATCCAGTCAAGGACAGGATTACCTTCAGGCATCCAGTCAAGGACAGGATTACCTTCAAAATTCTCCTCATGGGAAGAGTTTCAATAGTCAGTGCAATACCATAGAGACAAACAGGAATGCAGAGAGCTCTGCATTCCTGTTTAATGCCAGCCTTGTCGAAGGTCATTATGTTCAGCAGCCCTTGGGTACCTGTTGGTTCCACGCTTCTGTACGATGATGCAATTGTAATAGTAACTTCTATTGTGCCTGTGTTTAATGCACAAGGCATCAACCAATGGCACACCAAAACCAAGCCATAATCAGCAGGCCCGTAACCAGAGGCAAAATCAAGATGAGGCAAATCACTCCCGGCCCTGCTATCCCCTCCTGTCCTCTCCTCTTCCCTATCCTTACATCCCCTCACTTCTTGTCCCATCCTGCCCCCACCCTATCCCCTGCCTTCCCCTTCCCAAGCCCTCCCTATCCCTCCCAGCCTCTTCCCTTTAAGTGGGAACTGTGGGTCTGGCAAAATATTTAGATACTGTTGATCCTCGTAGGTGACCTTTAGAACATTTTAAAGCCAATAAAATCAGCCAATAGAAGCAGGATTTTGAAGTACCTAAATATGTTTTGAAATGTTCTGCAAAAGGTAAAAGCCTGCCTGCGACTATGATCGTACCTGAAGCTGAAGCAATTTTTGTTAAGTAAACATTAAATTTTTGTGGAGTTTTTGCAGGACTCTAATTGTATTGTTCAACTTGTTCTGATTTCTGAGATGTATTACCACATAAGTTTTGATCAGCAATGCTTGCAAATAGGCAGTTGCCATCGGCATCCACAGTCTTTTCAATGTCTTCTTTGGTTCTCTGCCCTTAGGCAGGTTCGTATGTCCAACGGTGCCATTCTTCTCGGTGTTCATTATCCAACCTAGGAACATCGTTCTTGGTCTTCCTCTTGTCTTTTTCCCTTCCCTTCTACCCTCGATGATATCTCGTAGCAGGGAATTTCCTCTCATTATATGGCCAATCCATCTTCTTTGACGCTGTCTAATTGTCCTCATCATAGATCTTTCCTCTCCCACCAATTGCAGTACCTCCTCCATTGTCTTATGCTCTCTCCAGCTAATTCTCTCCATTCTCCGCCATATCCACATTTAGAAGGCTTCTAGCCTCTTTATGTCCTCCACCCGTATAGTCCATGTTTCAGATCCGTACAGGCACACACTCCATACCAGTCTCACCATTCGCTTTTTCAGATTCCTATTTAATTTTCCTCTCAAGAGTTCGATTCTGGGACCATTACCGTATTTTCGCTGATATAACACGCACTCGTATATAACACGCACACGAATATAACCCGCTACTTTTAAGGGTTTGTGTAAAAATAGAATTATATATCACGCACCCAATTATAACATGCACGTATTTTCAGGCGTTCACCAACGTGGTAATAGACAAATGCGTCCACTAACACATCCCGTATGCTTTATAAAAACATTTATTAACTATAGTCACTGATACCTAATTTAGATCTGATTTAATCATGTTTTCTGTCTATATTTGTAAAGATTGTAATCCTGTTGCGTTTGTGTCAACAGGAATTTTGGCAATACACAAATATTGATTGATTGATTGAGTGTTACTTAACCTAATAAAATTTCTAACCGAATATAGTCATAACTGTTTCTATTAGACGCAAATAAAAATCATTTATTTGATAAAAAAATCCTTTGCAAATAAAATGAAGAATCGTGAAAAACGAACGTTTCAAGCAAGTTTTCTATATAACGTTCAATACACATTCAAATCCTGTATGCGAAACTTACCTTGTTACTACTTCTTTACTGGATCTTCACAAGGTAAGGTCTCCCCCGTCGGAAAAATTATAGCGCTCCTTTAGTGCAGTGACTGAACGGAGGCTTAGTTATAAGCCGGTTCGATCAAACAACGCTATGTTTGTATGTATTCCCTTTGATTGTCGCGGAGCCATTTGAAAAGGACCATAGAATAACTGAAAGATGTGAGGCTTCGTTAGAAGTAGGTTCGATCAAGCAGACTAACCGAAAGATCAATATACGGTAACATGATTGTAACTACAGTCGATGCCACTGACAATATTTACAATTGTTTGATGTCTCCCGGCCAAAATCGATCCTGCTGACCAATCAATCAATATTCGTTTAATAGATTATCCAAGCTGACACTGACGCAACTGGTGACACAAGATCAAACAAATATTAGAGATTCGATGCGAACCCACCCCACAAGAAATAATAGTATATAAGTGCCGTTCATTTCCATTGCTTCATTCTGCATTTCAAAATGCCTAAGGGGCCGTCCATATATTACGTACGCAAAAATTCGGGAAAATTGGACCCCCCCTGTACGCAAGCGTACTTTCTTCCGCACCCCCCCTGCGTACGTACGCTTGACGCACACCCCCCCCCCCGAGAAGACCAGCCGCAGAAAGTGTCTCTCTGCACTTTAGGCCAGATTGAAGGATGAGTGAGGGCCAATATAGACAAATTATAGGTGTCTCGTTCACAGCACAGAATAACTTCACATGGCTTTTATATCATGTAATAAAATGCCATCGGACGACTATAGGACAATACAGAGTTATAAATAGGCTAATGTGGACGTCATAATTCGAAATTTATTTTGCGTACGTACACATTTCGGCCACCCCCCCTCCCCCCCGTACGCACCCGTACGCAAAATCGCCAAAATCTGACCCCCCTCCCCCCCCCTCTTTGCGTACGTAATATATGGACGGCCCCTAAGCGAAAGTCTTATACCGCGGATTTCAAACTAGACATCGTAAAGTATGCAAAGGAACATGGGAATAGAGCGGCCGGCAGAGAATTTATTGTCAGCGAGAAGAGCGTACGGGAGTGGAGAAAGGAAGAAGGCAAGCTGCAGAAGATGAACCCTCGTAAACGTGCAAGGAGGGGACGGAAGGCGAAATGGCCGAACCTAGAAGAGAATTTGGCTAGCTGGGTTCGAGCTCAGCGAGACGATCGATGAGCCGTGTCAACCGTCGCCATCAAGCTGAAATCTCGCCTCCTTGCGGCCGAAATGAAAATTGACAATTTCAAGGGTGGCAGCATCAACTGGGTCTACAAGTTTATGAAACGGAATGACCTAAGTGTTCGAACACGAACGACTGTGGGACAACGGTTGCCTGAAGCATGGGAACAAAAGATGGAACCTTCAAGGCATTTGTCCATCGTGAAATTACCGAGCAGCACTTGATGGCCGAAGACGTCATCAATATGGATGAGGTGCCGATGACGTTTGACATCCCGGCAAGTCGTTCTGTTGCCATGAAAGGAAGCAAGACCGTAGCCATTGCAACGACTGGGCACGAACGGACCAGCTTCACTGTGGTTTTAGCATGTACCGCGGCAGGAACCAAGCTGAAACCAATGGTGATCTTCAAGCGAGTCACTATGCCACGGGAGAAACTGCCGGCAGGTGTCGTTGTCGTTTGCAACAGAAAAGGATGGATGAACCAAGAAGTCATGGTGACGTGGGCAGACAAATGCCTGAAAACTCGGACCGGCGGGTTTTTCAAGAACAAGTGCCTACTCGTCTTTGACTCGATGACTGCACACAAGGAGTCAACCGTCTAGAAGCACCTCAACAGTGTAGGCGCCCACCTTGCTGTTATACCAGGTGGGCTCACCTGCAAATTACAGCCTCTGGACGTTGCCATGAACCATCCTTTCAAAACGTTTGTCAGAGAGGAGTGGGATCGATGGATGGCAAGCGGTCAACACACCTATACTCCTGCCGGAAGACAGCGCCGTGCAACCTACGTAGAAATTTGCAAGTGGGTGCGGACGGTCTGGGACAAGGTGAAACCAACGACAATAGTCAACGGCTTCAAAAAATGCGGGATCTGCCCTGAAACTGAAACACAAGAAAGTTCTTCGGAGGGCAAATCGGATGCTTCCGATGACGACACGGAGGTCACTGACGAACTGTTGGCGAGGGCTATGGACATATTTGGGGAAGAAAGTGAGTATGATGAAAGCTTTGATGGATTTGCAGAAAGTGATGTGGAAGAGGCAGCAGAGGACAATTAACTAGATTACTAGAATGAGGACGATTAACTACCGTAGACTATATCTTAAATATTATGCGCTATAACAATTATAAAATATTCCCTAAACTGCATGTTCCGTAGACTATATCTAAAAAAATATGCGCTACAACAATTATTCTTACCTAAACTGCATGTTGAGCTAGCCATTATATATATATATATATATATATATATATATATATATGAGGTCGTTGGAGCTATCGCTGTTCGAGCGATAATACATTACCGCACAATTTATAAACGGTTGTATAATATTTAACTTTTATATTGTAATTGTAATTGTAATTGTAACCGAAAACTTATATAGCGCCACTCAAATCAGCGGCGCTTTCAACCCGCATCAATGCCGGCACCGGCAAAAAGGAAAGTTTTCAGGCGTCTACGGAACTGGAGAGGAGAGAGGGCAAGAAGCTCTTGGCGGAGAAACAAGGGGAGACAGTTCCAAGCAGAGGGGCCAACATAGGCGAAACATCTGGATTGTGCCGTGGAAGATCACATGCGAGGGACAACCATAAGGCCGCGAGCCGAAGATCGCAAGGAAGCCCTCGCAGGCAAGGAAGAAACTGGGTTGCAAAAATTCATTAGGTAAGACGGAGCAGAGGCAGTAAGGCAGTTGCGCATGAGGGTGAGGGTTTTAAACTGAATTCGCTGTTGAGCAGGGAGCCAGTGGAGGGAATCACGAATAAAGGCAGAAATGTGGGCAAACTTGGGAATGTCACCTATAAGCCGAGCAGCAGCATTAAGGATAGTCTGGAGTTTGTGCATATTGGAGGAGGAAAGGCCAATGTACACAGCATTGCCAAAGTCTACCCTAGTGCAGATCAGAGCATGGACCAGTGTAGTAACAGCATGAAATGAAAGAGACTTGCGGATGGATCGGAGCTGGCGAAGATGATAAAAGCAAGATCTGGATACAAGGTTAACTTTTATATTAAAGGTAAAATCATATTTTCTCTTATTATGTTTATTGATTTGTGCATTTTGGCAATGTTCTATGCTCTTAAATATCTGTTTTAACATTCACTTGTAACTTTCGGCAGCTTGTCAAGCTCACTGTTCTATATATATTTTAATAATACCCGAATAAACGAGTATTACTACTGATGTCGGACTTCATGTTTTATCGATTTTGAGGACGTCCCATTGTACAGCTGTTCTATTTTGATAATGCCCGGTAATAATAAACGAATAGTACTACTGATGTCGGACTTCATGTTTTATCGATTTTGAGGACGTCCATTGCAGTTTGTGTAATATTAAATTTATATAACACGCCCACGAATATACCACGCATCTAGGGTGCGTCGTTTGTAAAATTTTGTATAACCCGCGGGTTATATACGCTAAAATACGGTACTATTCTTAATCTACATCAATGACCTTCCAAAAGCCGCTCCACTATTAAACTTCGTACTTTTTGCAGATGATTCCAATGTGTTCTTCTCTCACACTATGTACCATGACCTGTTTGCAACATTAAATAAAGAATTGCTATCAATATCGAACTGGTTCAAAGCAAACAAACTATCCTTAAATCTTAATAAAACCAATTATATGTTATTTACCTCACCAAAAAAACTAATCCCCCAACCACTGGATACCCTTATAATAGATCAGACTGAAATTCCCCAAGTAACCTCTGCCAAGTTCCTGGAAGTTTATCTGGATCAAAATTTAACATGGAATGACCACATTGAACACATATCCAATAAAATAGCTAAAAACATAGGTGTAATAAAAAGATTATCCCATCTACTTCTACCCAGTATTTTAAAAACCTTGTACTATACTATGATTTACCCTTACCTCTCCTATTGTGCCATGGTATGGGCCTCTAACTATATACTTCAAAAGAGAATCATACGGGTACTTACTGGATCTTGCACATACTGAGGAATTATTCTCCCAAATGGGTTTTCTAAAACTCGACCAAATACTGGAGTATCAAATTGGTAACTTCATGTTTAGCTCGATCAACAAATTATTACTGCAAGAATACTCAAGTCTCTTTATTAGGAATTCCCAGGTACACGCCCATGCTACAAGGAATGCTGCTAACTTAAGATCGTCCTATGCCAGAACAAACATCCAAAAATTCTCTTTGCCTTGTAGGGGTCCCGTTATCTGGAATATGGTACCAATGTGCATTAAAGCTTGCCCAAATCTCAATATATTTAAATGCCACTTAAAACACTGGCTGTTGTCTGGTAAAGCTCCTGTTGAGATATTATCTTAACCTAGCTTGGAAATAATAACAATCGCCCCTCTGGTTAACACTACTCTGCTTGCGTGAAAGTACGTTTCTTGGTCGAACCACAATTGCTTAGCCTGATCGTCTTGGACTACTAGCTCTTGCTCGTTCAAGGCAGACACAGATTCACTATTAACTTGTAACTCGACTGCCATCAAGCTGTTTCACCAGGAATAAGGGGACCCTTCTGAGCGGGACCACATCCCTTCTGGGTTCCCATTGTGTTCCACTGCGTTTAACTATTTTTTACTTAGAACATGTTCTTTAATAACTTACTTCTTTAACCATAGGCATAATAACTACCAACGTTGATTCGCAAAGATGGTACATATGATGAACATAGCGTCTACACACTGGTCAGATATGTTTCACAGTTCCCTTTTATACGATCTGATTATTCTGACTGACCTGGCAAACACTTAACACTGCTAAGGTAATATAATAATTCATGCCTGCTTCAAGTTGATTACTTTGCTTAATGTTATACTAAATTCGTTGATTAGATTGACTGTTTAATTTCATGTTCTTTTCTGATCAAATTCTGTATTACAGTATTGGACCAATAAACGTTGTGTTATGTTATGTTCTTTTATACAGGGTGGGCCATAAAAAAGTAACCCCCTACAGGTTTTGCTAATATTTCGGCCAAAAGTAAGAATTTTTAAATCAAGTTTTACTGGCTTAAAAATAATTCGTATTTACGTATAACAGCCAATTTTCACCAAAATATTTCAAACAAAACCAAAGTTATATCACTTTTATTTTTATTTATTCCGGATATTTCTATAGCGCCTCTTGAAGTCAACTACTACTCAGAGACGCTCCCAACCACAGCATTTGATACTGTGTCGGAATTTTCACGCCGAAGCGCCACGAGCAATTGCGAGTGAAGGACTTGCCCAAGGTCCGAACGCAGCGGCTAGAGTGGGATTCGAACCTGCAACCCTTCGGTCACAAGGCGCCGAACTTACCACTGAGCCACCACGCCCCTTTTACTGAGTCACCCACTGTTTTTTAATGGTCCAAAAACATGTAATGCAAGAAAAGTAAAAAAAAACATTTTGTTGTCACATCTCAAATAATTGGTATCAAACAGACGGCTAAAGGTTCACGACTCGAAACGAGTGTTGTTCACGGATGAGAAGAACTTATATCTCAATCCACCAATGAGCAACCAAAACAATCGTATTTGGTCTAGTGGCAAGAAATCAGATGTCAGACCTGATTGCTTGATCGTTGAACGCGAGAAGGTCGCTCCACATGTTATGGTGTCGGCTGGTATTTGTTTTGGTGACAAAGGTCGACTGCATTTTGTTCATGAAAGGCAAAGGTGAATGCTGCATATTACGTTTCTCCCCTGCTTTCAGAATTAATTTCAGATTGCAAGCGTCTGTTGCCAGCTGGATTCATCTTTCAACAAGACGGCTCACCAGTGCATAGTGCTTGTCTCACGTAAGATTGGCTCAGTGTTAATGCCCTGGTTTCATTGAGAAGGACCAATGGCCCTCAAACTCTCTGGATTTGAACCCGCTGCCAGATTATCACATGTGGGGAGCTATGCTGGAGAAATACCACAATCCGCGACCAAAGCCAAAAACGATTACTGAAGGTCGCGTTGAAGTTGATTATGGGAAATTTACTTGTGGAACCTATCAACAAGGCTATCAAAAACTTTACAAAGAGACTCAGAACATGTGTGGGTACTGGTGGTGGACACATTGAACACCAGTTGTGAAGCAATATCAAGTCTGTTTGATACCAATTATATGAGATGTGACTTAATAAAATCGTTTTTGATACTTTTTGTTACATTATATGTTTTTGGACCATCAAAAACAGTGGTGGACTCAGTAAAAGTGATATAACTTTGGTTCTATATTTGAAATATTTAGGTTAAATTTGGCTGTTATACGTAAATATAAATTACTTTTAAGCCAGTAAAATTTGATTCAAAAATTGCTACTTTTGGCCGAAATATTAGCAAAAACCTGTGGGGGTTACTTTTTTTGGCCCACCCTGTAGAATGCATCTTTTCCCATGGCTATTCTTCTTTTTATCTCCGTGTGGCACTTCGCATCCTGTGTGACCATACTTCCCAGGTAACAAAATCTCTCAACTTGCTCTATATCTTCTCCGTTTATGATTATTCTAACTGTTGTTACTTCTCCTTTGCTTATCTTCATAACCTTTGTCTTCTTGGTATTTATTTTAATTTCGTATTCTCTTGAGATCATGTTCAGCCGGTCCATCATTCTCTGTAGCCCCTCTTGGCTGCTCGCTAACATTGCCTGATCATCTGCAAATCTCAATGCTTTCACCAACCTTCCTCCCACCTTTATTCCCTCATTCACTTCTTCCAACGCCTCCCGTACAATCTCTTCAATGTAGATATTGAAGAGTATTGGAGAGAGCGGGCATCCTTGCCTCACTCCTCTGCCTATTCTTCCTGGCTCCGAGTATTCACCATCTATTCTTATTTTTACTTTCTGCCCCATGTATAGGTTACCAATAGACCTTCTTTCTTTCCAGTCCACCCTATTCGTTGCAACGCATGCATCAGTCTCCTCCAGTCCACCCTATCGAAAGCTTTCTCATAGTTGACGAAACACACAAAGATGTCCTAGCCATGCTGGAGGCATCTTTCTGACAGTATCCTCACAGCTGCAATTGCATCTCTTGTTCCTCTTCACTTTCTAAATCCGAATTGATCCTCCCCTAAGCAGTCATCTGCTTCCGCCTTGGCTTGTAATCTATGTGTGATAATTCTTAGTAGAATCTTGGATGCATGTGTGAGGAGGCTTATAGTTCGGTGGTCTTCGCATGTTGTTGCATTTTCCTTTTTCTTGAGCGGGATCAATATGGTCTGTAGGAAATTTTCCGGCCATATTCCCATGTTATATATGTCTTGACATAATCGCACTAGTTCTGTCATTGCTTTCTCTCCCAAGTTCTTCAATATCTCAATTGGGATATTATCAATTCCTTCTGCTTTGTTGTTTTTCATATAACTGATTGCTGCCATAACCTCATCCCTCAGTACATCCGGTCCCATATTATCGACACCTGGTGTTTCTTGCTCCCTGAGATCCACGCTACTATTTCCTATATATATTGAGAAAATTTCATTGGAATAAAACATTCCAATCAGTTTTTAAAAATACACAAAAGTTTTATAAAGTTTAAAACTGCCATTAGTCATATCTTTTGTAGTTTGCCCCCATTAAGCGATAATCTTAAATTTCAATGCCCTTAAGCTCTCCAGTAATTATATAGAATTATAGATTATAGAGGTCACTGCGGGCACCTGTGTAGGTTAGAGCTGTAAGTCTGAGCAGGGACATAGCCATCTTTGTTATCATTACCTCGACGAAACGAATCCGAACATGATTTCACGCAAAAGTTTAAAAAAGTACAGCCGAGTACAACAGTATTAGCAGTTAATTTTTTTAATTTGCTGGTATAAAAATCTGACATGGAGGGAAATTTAAGGGTTCTGGGCTTATGTTCAAACTAGTAATGTGGACTGTTTTCCAACCTTAGGCCTATATAAGTTTCTAGTTGAAATGGATTGTGTTCTCGACCAAAACATTCGTTAAAAAATTGCAGATCATACTCACCACCTGGAAACGAACTTGGTTAAATACTTTCCTTCCATGAAGGGTGATATTAATTGGATTCGAAACTTATTCAAAGTGGCTGAAAAACCAGCAAAGTTTTGTAATAAAGATTATAAATAATAATAATAATAATAATAATAATAATAATCTTTATTAATTCAAACTGACAAGTACGCAGTAAGATTACATTGAAACATGAAACACGTGGTTTGGCAGCCATGCAAGGCACCACCATAGGGGGTGGTTACGGGTATTGAACTGCGTTCTAATGCTCTCCTGGCCATGAGTGTTACCATTACTCTATCCCCCTTCCCAACTTGAAGTTCCTATTGAGATAAAGTCGGACTCGCAGGTGAAGCAGCTTTCACTTAACTTTCGTGAATCAATTTCTGGATCAGGCTAACTAAGGAATAAGCAACCCCACTGTCGCAATATGTGCAGTACATAGTACAGTACATTTGCCACAACGCATTTGTGTCAAACTGTATTCTCATAGTATACTGCAACGAAAACCAAATATGGAAATTGACTGAATGCTGCAAGTGACAAGAATTCAGCTTTCTAGCATTAAACCAATTATAAAACACTGTCACGAGCAGAAACAAAATCACTGTACACATATTAAAACTTCATATGCTCCCAATATTGTGCTCCATAAGTCTTGGTCTTAAAAAATGTATACTTTAATTTTTTATATTAAAATAATTTGCTTTTATAAACTGCTTATATGGGTGTGTGTGTAGTTAGCCTATATTAGTATGCTTCTCAGGCGCTACGTATGCCTCAATGCGTTTAGTTCAGGTGGGGTTCCACCATAATAAATAAAGATGAGAAGGGTTCCCTGGCCAAAAAGTTTGGGAAACGCTGTCATAGTGAGTGAGTTATCAAAAGTGATATAAAGAGTTTTAATTTAATCTTGTCTGATAACAGAATTTTGGTTCAACCTATGAATGAAGAGAAAGCCTACCTATACTGGGGGTTGTAAAAAGAACTGCAAGCAACTTGTCTAGGTTGATTGCAAAGTCATTAACACAAAAGCAAATGTAAAAGAAAGGACAAATAGACTTCCAGTTCAGATATGGCTGAAGGACCTGTGGCAGACCGCACAATGTATAAGCTGAATATCATCATCATTACTGGACCAATATAGTATGCATTCATTCATTCATTCGAGTATTTATATGGCACTTCTTCCGGGGTGAGGGGGACCACTCAGAGGTGCATGTGTACAGTTTGACAAATAGGTGAAATAACAATTGAAAAAAGCCCAAGGACAGATCTCAAGCCACACATTTGCATGACAGGCAACAAGATCAGAGTTAGATGAGTTTATTGCAACTTCCTGAGAGCGATCATTGAGATTGGTAGATACACAGAATAGAGTGGATCCTGAACTCCAACTGATGAATAGAGTTAAGATAACAAAATTACTTAGTCCAAAATTCTTTTATCTTAAATTGTAATGTTTTCTGATTTTATAAAGAGTTTGGATGATAAAACGATTTCTACATTATTACTTCATCAAAAGAATCCAGCAGAATGGTGAGAAAAATCTGCTTTGTTTGTTTGTCCTGATTTTCCACAGAAGTTATAAAAAATTAATTATGGGATCAAGGATGTTAAGTGTTATCAACATCTTTGCTTTGAGTGCAGTGCTGTGCTTTGGTGCAATTTTTGTGACATATAATTGTAACTGACTCCTATTCTGTGGTAGTGTAGCAACGTTCTGGACCCACACAGCCCTTCTTAATCAATGTACATAGCTAAAGAATTGTGTTGTGTTGTGCAGGATGTCATTTTAATATAGGTTCAACATAGTAGTTTAATTTATTAATGTTAATTAATAAATCAGCATCTGAAACCAGCACAGTAAGAATAATAATAATTGAGTAGGTTTTGGGGTTATACTGTAACTTTGAGACTATCATGAAACGATGTGGATGTACATGATTGGATGAATAGTACCTGATTGGATTAATCAAATTGTAACGAACTATCTTCGAGAGTCATCTGCTCGGAACAAAGGCGAGGCTGCTGACTGTTGGTCGTGCAGGAAGAATTCAGTTATGCATTTGACATTGGAACTGATAGATGCTTGCAAGAACTATGGCGTCGCAAACGCCTGAATCGGTCCAAATGAAGAATATCTATTCTTAGTAGATGATCATTTAGTGCAGTGGTGCACAACCTTTTTCGCCCAGGGGCCACTAAACAATTTCTTCGAACCCTTCGGGGGCCAAAAAAGTGATGACTCCGCTTAGTTAGGTTGAATGATTCTCAAAATTCTGGCCTATGAAGATGGTGTGTCCACTAAGACAAGTATAAAAGTAAGTATACAAAGTTTTCAAGGGGACTCGTGGTATTTCTATATTACTATAATACTGATGGTTGTCCAATGACCACAGTGCGCAAGTCACTGTTGACTTAATGTCAGTGCTGGCTCATAAATAGTCGCTCTTCCTGTTGGACATCGCGGGCCACATGATGACTCGTCGGGGGCCAGATTTGGCCCGCGAGCCGGACGTTGTGCACCACTGATTTAGTGAAGTTGAGAGGTCAGTTAAATAGAACCTCTGTAAGCGAGTTGTAGCGACGTTATTATATCGAATAAGAGCATCGAACGAACAGTTGTGGTGTGATCATTCTGCAATAGGAACGGTCAGACATTCGAGTAACACAAGAACTACTGAACTCGAAGGTTGAGTGTGAACGAATTGTAAGAGAACGTTGTAAGACACACTTTGCCGCGTCCTCTCCGATCTTCTGATCACCTTGACCTCTTCGTTCCTCATGTCAGGACTACTATGGCTCAATCCAAGTCCTTTGGCGGCATAGGTCCCTCGCTTTGGAACCGACTGCCTCCTCCTGTCCGCAACACCATTCTCTCTGGTAGCGTTGCTTCTTCTTTTTCTCACCTTAAATCCTGCTTTTTCTCTTGGGGTCTCACACACTGGGAGCGTCTCTGAATGGTTTATAGGGTGGGCCAAAAAAATTAACCCCATACAGATTTTTGCTAATATTTCGGCCAAAAGTTAGAATTTTTAAATCAAGTTTTACTGGCTTAAAAGTAATTCATATTTACGTATAACAGCTAAATTTCACCAAAATATTTCAAACAGAACCAAAGTTATATCACTTACTGAGTCCACCCACTGTTTTTGATGGTTCAAAAACATGTAACGCAGCAAAAAGTAAAAAAAGATTTTATTAAGTTACATCTCAAATAATTGGCATCAAACAGAGTTGATATTGCTTCACAATTTGTGTTCAACTAACCCTGACCACCAGTACCCACACATGTTCTGAATCTCTCTGTACAGTTTTGATGGCCTTGTTGATAGGTTCCAGAGGTAAATCCTTTCCATATCAACTTCAATGCGACCTTCAATTCTGTTCAGTTCGTTTTTGGCTTTGGTCATAGATTGTGGTATTTATCCAGCATAGCTCCCTACACGTGATAATCCAGAGGGTTCAAATCCAGAGAGTTTGAGGGCCATTGGTCCTTGTACTACTATTATTATTATTTAGAAAAGAAACGAGGCACCAGCATAGCCTCACGTCACTGTAACACCATTTAGCAAGACCTGATCACTTGATCCTTGTCCTTGTCCTTCTCAATGAAACCAGGGCTATTGACATTGAGCCAATCTTGCGTGAGACGAGCAGTATGCGCTGGTGCGCTGTCTTGCAGAAAGATGAATCCAGCTGGCAGCAGACACAATCAGAAATTAATTCTGGAAGCAGGCAAGAAACGTAATATACAGCATTCACCTTCGCCTTTTCATAAAAAAAATGCAGTCGACCTTTGCCACCAAAACAAATACCAGCCGACAGTATAACATGTGGAGCGAACTTCTCGCATTCAAGGATCAAGTGATCAGGTCTTGCTAAATGGTGTTACAGTGACGTGAGGCTATGCTGGTGCCTCGTTTCTTTTCTAAATAATAATAATAGTAGTAATTACATTTAATGATTTAAAACTTCTTACTTTTGGCCGAAATATTACCAATTATTTGAGATGTGATTTAATAAAATCGTTTTTTGTTATTATTTTTTTGCATTGCGTTTTTGGACCATCAAAAAACAGTGGGTGGACCCAGTAAAAGTTACATAACTTCAGCCGTCTGTTTTATACCAATTATTTGAGATGTGACTTAATAAAATCGTTTTTTGTTACTTTTTCTTACGTTACATGTTTTTGGACCATAAAAAAACAGTGGGTGGACTCTGTAAAAGTGATCTAACTTTGGTTCAGTTTGAAATATTTTGGTGAAATTTGGCTATTATATGTAAATATGAATTACTTTTAAGCCAGTAAAACTTGATTTCAAAATTCTTACTTTTGGCCGATAGTTTAGCAAAAACATGTAGGGGTTACTTTTTTTTGGCTCACCCTGTACAATACAATACAATACTTCGATGGTGTGTTGAACGATTTACTTCGAAGAAGGACGATGAAATCTCTGAAGCAGTAGAAGACGAATCTCAACAGAGAAACTTTCGTCAGAAGATAACACTACGAGCAATCATCCAATCTACATGTAAGTAAATAAGTAAGTATATTCTTTATTAAACCAGCTGCCAAACAGCACTCTGGTGAACAACATCTGTTAAATAGATCTTCTAAAGTTAATAAACAAACATACATTGGTATACATATACATAGCATGCTGCATTAACCATAATGTATATATATGTATATATATGTATTACTATATAGCATAGGTCCAGTTGGTTAGTAAGTATACAGCATTCTGACAATAAAGGTTTTTCTCATGCTGTTGTCGGCTTGGGGTAAAGCCCTGTCATGGGATCTAGGCCTTAAACCATAAACCCTCAGCTTAACAGGTGGAAGCAGCTCTTGCAAGACATGACCTGGATTGCAAAGTGTGAATTGAACAACACCTACACTCACACACCTGGGTCGTGTGAGACACTCTCCTCAGTCTTCTAAAGTTAATAAACAAACATACATTGGTATATATATACATAGCATGCTGCATTATGGTTGTCCCTCGCATGCGATCTTCCACGGCACAATCCAGAAGTTTCGCCTATGTTGGCCCCTCTGCTTGGAACTGTCTCCCCTTGTTTCTCCGCCAAGAGCTTCTTGCCCTCTCTCCTCTCCAGTTCCGTAGACGCCTGAAAACTTTCCTTTTTGCCGGTGCCAGCATTGATGCGGGTTGAAAGCGCCGCTGATTTGAGTGGCGCTATATAAGTTTTCGGTTACAATTACAATTACAATATGTATATATATATATGTATTACTATATAGCATAGGTCCAGTTGGTTAGTAAGTATACAGCATTCTGACAATAAAGGTTTTTCTCATGCTGTTGTCGGCTTGGGGTAAAGCCCTGTCATGGGATCTAGGCCTTAAACCATAAACCCTCAGCTTAACAGGTGGAAGCAGCTCTTGCAAGACATGACCTGGATTGCAAAGTGTGAATTGAACAACACCTACACTCACACACCTGGGTCGTGTGAGACACTCTCCTCAGTCTTCTAAAGTTAATAAACAAACATACATTGGTATATATATACATAGCATGCTGCATTATGGTTGTCCCTCGCATGCGATCTTCCACGGCACAATCCAGAAGTTTCGCCTATGTTGGCCCCTCTGCTTGGAACTGTCTCCCCTTGTTTCTCCGCCAAGAGCTTCTTGCCCTCTCTCCTCTCCAGTTCCGTAGACGCCTGAAAACTTTCCTTTTTACCGGTGCCAGCATTGATGCGGGTTGAAAGCGCCGCTGATTTGAGTGGCGCTATATAAGTTTTCGGTTACAATTACAATTACAATATGTATATATATATATGTATTACTATATAGCATAGGTCCAGTTGGTTAGTAAGTATACAGCATTCTGACAATAAAGGTTTTTCTCATGCTGTTGTCGGCTTGGGGTAAAGCCCTGTCATGGGATCTAGGCCTTAAACCATAAACCCTCAGCTTAACAGGTGGAAGCAGCTCTTGCAAGACATTGTTGTTGTGTGAATTGAACAGCACCTACACTCACACACCTGGGTCGTGTGAGACACTCTCCTCAGTCTGTTTCTATGTGGGAGGTTAGATAGGTGGATATAATATTAAACAATCTTACAAACAAGCTGCTGGTTAGGTAAGGACCTAAAAAACACATTCATAGGTCTGTTTAGCTCCATGACATTACTTTTGTCATTTGCATACTTTCAGTGGATTGTGCTGATTGTATTGTATTGTATTGTATCTAAACATTTATAAAGCGCCTCTCACAGTATTCGCTAATCAGAGGCGCTCCCAGTGATTGAATTATTACTAGTACATATATTCATACATTATTAAAGACTTGTTTCACAGCACTGTTTTATCATATGACTGAGGGCTTTGATTGAATTACAAGTGGATCGCGAGTATTATTTCTCCCACACCAAAGGGAGGCGTCACAGGTAGTTATTGCTGCAACTATTTACTTTTTTTAAAGTAATGCATAGCAGTAATGGCCTACAGATAATGGCCTAAAGACCTACAGATAATGATGGACCGACTAAACACAACATCAATTGAATACGGTATGACAATCAACATAAAAAAGACAAAGGTAATGAGAATAAGTAAAGGAAAAGAAATTGTAGTCAAAATAAAAATTGGTGAAGAGGAAATAGAGCAGGTAAAAGAATCTGCTACCTGGGAAGCATGATTACGACAGATGCCAAATGCCATAAAGAAATTAGAAGAATAGCACTAGGTAAAGAGGCATTCACAAAAAGGAAAGAGCTATTGAGAGGAAAAATGAACAGGACTCTGAAGAAAAGAATGGTAAAGACACTGGTGTGGAGTGTGGTGTTTTACGGATCAGAGACTTGGACCATGAGGAAAGAGGACATCAAGAAACTGGAAGCGTTTGAGATGTGGATTTGGAGAAGAATGGAGAAGATCAGCTGGACAGAACATAAAACAAATGAAGAAGTGTTGGGAAGTATACCCCGTGATTGATCGAGTCAGTCGATCAAGTCGATCGAAACTCGGACGAGTCGGTCGAAAAATCTTCGACTCGATCAACTTGCAAGTCGAGTCGATCATACGTTTTGACAAGTCGAGTCGATCATTGTTTCCTCGACTCGACTCGACTATGAAATATTTTCTTACTATTTTTTGCGGCTACTTCACAAAATGACCGCATGAAGTGACGACGTAATGCTTTGTGAACGCACAACTACCGTAGGCCCTATTAACCTGATTTGAAGTTCAGTGCAAATTATGAGCCTTTTGGTGATTTTGTATAGTGGAAGCTGCAGATACTTTTTTCACAGTTTTACGGTGAAAATCGAAAGATTAAGATGTGTTAAAAATGCGCAAGTTTCAGGAAATTTCAGCTCTGTAGTCAGTTATAACGACGATCTCAAAACGTTCGAATGTCTGTATGTTAGGATGGGACTGAATGCTTCGATTTTGACCAAGAGCAGTGGCTCGGAAAGTTTGTAAAAGTTGCGTGAGCTAACCTCAGCCAAGTAGGCTACAGACCTAAGATGGATAGAATAATACATTTTATCCGATATAACCAATAAGAATATTTTGTATTTTTTAACAATCAGTGGAAAAGTTTATTATACATGGCCTACATATTCATGAAATGAAACGCATCTATAGCACAATAAGTCAATAACTACTTTAGCAAGCATCAAATACAAAGCGCCAGCCAAAAGTTGCGTGAGCATGCTTCTGCCTTGGCGCTACACAGCCAAAATTTATGTGAGCATTGGCACCTTTGGCGCCATGGCTCCCGGGCCCATGGCCAAGAGATACAGTCCAAGTCGAGAAAGTCGACCAAGTCGATTGTTTATTTGCCAAGTCGATCGAGTCGACGAGAGGTTGACTAGTCGACAAAGTCGATCGAGTCGATCGTCGGCCGAGCCAAGTCGATCGTAGCAGTTCGACTCGATCGATCACGGGGTGTATTGGGAAGGATTGGAGAAGAAAGGTCCTTCAGCCAGATTAATAGCCCGACTTCCTTGCTGGTCTCATATTTCCTCTTTCATGTTCGATCATCTTCATTGGCTTCCCCTTACTGCTCGGATTCAGCTGAAGGTTCTCACTTTAGTCCTTCGGTCCTGTACAGGCTTAGCACCCAAGTACCTCTGTGACATTGTTCGTCTGCCAATTTCAGCTACTTCCCTCCGTCCATTGCGATCGCTTAATCGACATGACCTTCTTGTACCACGAGCCAGAACCTCTATGGCCAAAACTCGAGCCTTTTCTTGCATTGGTCCTGCTCTATGGAATCAACTTCCTCCATTGACACGTGCCTCTTTATTAGCTGGTGGCCCAAGTGCCTCGTTCCGCTGTCTTAAAACCTCTTTCTATTCACTGGGTCTTTCGCACTGGGAGCGCCTCTGATTAGCGAATACTGTGAGAGGCGCTTTATAAATGTTTAGATACAATACAATACAATACAATACACACATTAAGAAGGAGGCAGAGGAAATGGATCGGGCACACGCTGAGAGGGGACTCTCTCCTAAGAAATGTCATCGAGGGAAGAATGGAGGGGAGGAGGGCAAGGGGAAGACCAAGACAGATGATGCTGGATTGGGTGATGAAGGAAGGATACAAAAGACTATAAGAAGAGGCTCAGAATCGAGAGAAATGGCGACGTCAGACGTTGGAACAGGCAGAGAACCAGAAGAGCAGTAACGGATTACTTTCAACGAATTTATGTGTCAGTTTGGGAATGAACAAGACAGGGGAGAATTAGCTTATCAATAGACTCAGTTTCCATATTTTGCAGACTATAAGGCGGTGTGATGCAAAAGTAGCAAAATTTTTGTTAGGTCATAGTGGCAGATATGGTGCACGCATACACAGATGGTCAAACACATACACTGTATCCCGATGAAAAGTAGACCCCAAGAAAAAGTGTCATAACTCGGTCATAACTTTTAGCATTTGCCTGAAATTTTAAAAACAACAACAGTAGCCATACTACCACGAAATCGTAACGCGGTTTGGAAATGTTAGTGTGTTTGTCAAGTTTATGAATGTTTGAGATGCAGTACTGAAAAGGGGAAATTTCCAACATACAAGAGCCATAAGGAAGTGAAGTTCAGCTACAGCTGGTGTTCAAGATGTCCTTGTTCACGGACACACGACCATAGACGTGGACGCCACTGTTTGATGGCCCGGTCAATGATCAGATGGTCAAACAGCTGCCACTCTTCAATCAGGTGATCAACTTCACGAATGCGGGAACGATAAACGCGCTCCTCCAGTACACTCCAGATTTGATAGTCAACTGGATTGAGGTCTGGACTGTTGGACGGCCACAGCTGCGAGATATGAAGTCGGATGTCCCCCGGGACAGCAGAGCAGTGGTCTCACGTGCTCGGTGCGCAAGGGCACTGTCTTGTTGAATGTGAAGTAGCCGCCCGATGAAAAGTAGACCCCTAAATGTTTGTCAAAAATTTGTATTTTGGAAATTTCCTCTTTTCAGTACTGCATCTCAAACGTTGATAAACTTGACAAACTCACCAACATTTCCAAACGGCGTTGCGATTTGGTGGTAATATGGCTAGTGTTGCTGTGTTTCAAATTTCAGGGAAATGCTAAACGTTTTGACCGAATTATGACACTGTTTCTTGGGGTCTACTTTTCATCGGGACACAGTGTATAAGCGCATGTGCTAATGGCTGCTCTAAATATATGGCCATTATTGGCAAATACTTGCTAAAAATAACCTTGTGTTCAAATTAAATTTTATGCACTTTTCAAATAAATTTTTTCAACAATTGGTGTTTGTTGTGGTTTTATGGTACTTTTAGTGATTTTGAAATTAAAGATTGCAACCTTTGCTGTTTGTTATGATTTTACAATGATAAGTACTAGGTTCCATACCTCACGTGGCTGAAGAGATCCATAGATAATATATTGACTGATAGAGAGGCAGTTAGATATTAACAGTGTATCACCTTCATGCGGCAACTTATGGTCAAGAAAATATGGCACTTGAGTATGCTTGAGGTACCAATCGTAATCGTAATCGTAGTCTCCAAACTTCTAAAGCACCACTCGAAGGCCAAGCGCAGGACACCAGCCTATTCACGAGCGCTACGTCAGATCAGAGGGGGTTTCCAGAGAGTAGTCCAAAAGAGGTCCAAGTCCGATTTCCAAGAGTTCACCAGTCACTCTGGTACTCTGGTACAGAGTAAAGCAGGGAGGCGACCTGACCGACGACTCTGATGAGCGTAGACTCGGATCCGACCTGGGCTGGTGAACCAAAGTCCTCCGTGCCCACCTTCTCGTGGTGCGGACCGTTAGTACCCTTCCTAGGAAGTACTCTTCCTAGGAGGGGGAACGAACGGGCACGGCAGGCAAAACCAGGGGAAGGCAATGGCAAACCACCCCTGTTAATCATGCCAAGAAAATCGTCATGCCACACACCAAACCACGCCGATGGTCGCGGATGGAGGGACTCCCAGGCCGGAGCGCTGAGGTGGGACTCCCAGGCCAAAGCGCGACTCAAGGGCTACTGGGAGAAGTAGCAAGACGGCAACGGAGACTGTGTGGCATGACGATCGCTAGGGCTCCTAGAGCCGACGGCACAAAGAGAAAGAGAGAGAGTCCAAAAGAGGTCCAAGTCCGATTTCCAAGAGGCCAAACCAAATCAAAGGGGGTTTCCAGAGAGTAGTCCAAAAGAGGTCCAAGTCCGATTTCCAGGGTACCAGATCAGTTTCCAGATAGTGGTCCAAAAGAGGTCCAAGTCCGATTTCCAGGAGGCCAAACCAAATCAAAGGGGGTTTCCAGAGAGTAGTCCAAAAGAGGTCCAAGTCTGATTTCCAGGGTACCAGATCAGTTTCCAGAGAGTAGTCCGAAAGATGTCCAAGTCCGATTTCCAGGGTACCAGATAAGGAGGTTTCCAGAAAGTGGTCCAAAAGAGGTAAAGTCCGATTTCCAGGGTACCAGATCAGGAGAGGCAGAGCAGCTGTCAAGGCGGGTGTCGTTTATGGCGAGAAGAATTGGAAGGCGGAGGATCAGATGAGTCAGGGTAGGAGTACTTGAAAAGGTGAGACTTCAGTTTTGAGTGGAAAGCCCGGGGGGTGATAGATAGAGGAACATGAGGATGAGGATGAAGGACAGGTTGCAATGATGATGGAGGCACTGAGAAACTGCGGAATTCAAGGGGGAGATCATTCCAGAGGCGTGGTGCTGTGTTGGATATGGCTCGGTTGGAGAACTTGAGGTGAGTAGTGACTGGGGGTCGAGAAAGACTGAGATAGGACGATGATCGGGTGGAGCGGGTTGTCTGAATGGTAAAGAGATCACGGAGGTACTGGGGCTGGGAATATTGTAGGGAGTTGTAGGTTAGTGATAGAACTTTGAAGTGGATTCGCTCTGGGATTTTTAACCAATGGAGTGATTTGAGGACGGGAGTGATATGATGATATTTTGGTGTTCTAGTGACAGCTCTGGCTAGTGAGTTTTGGATAAGCTGTAGGCACTTGATTTGAGTGGATTCAAGGTTGAGGAAAAGAGAATTGCAGTAATCAAGCTTTGAATGAACAATGGAGGTTGCAATGGTGGAGGCAGTTTTAAGGTCGAGCATGGGTCTTATGCGTCGGAGGTCACGAATGTGCATGAAGCAGGAGTGCGAGAGGTTAGAGAAGGAGAGGTGTGGATCAAAAATAACACCAAGATTGCGGACAGGGGAGTCAGAGGTGAAGGTGAGGGACAATGAATTAGTCGAAAGGTTTATGGAAAGATCAGGTATTTTCTTGATTTGATCAGGGAGGCCTAGGATGATGAATTCAGTTTTGGAAGGGTTAAGGCAGACACAATGGATGACATCCATTGTGAAATAAGGTTTACCACGTTGAGTACTTGGGTGATGGCGGTGGAAAAAGAGCCTGGAGAGAATGATATGAAAAGTTGGGTGTCATCTGCATAGAGATGGTGGTCGACAGAGGAGGATTTTATGAGATGGCTTAAGGGTGTGGTATAAAGGATGAAAAGTAGTGGACCCAGGACGGAGCCTTGAGGGACACCACAGGAAAGAGGGAGGGGTTGTGAGCAGTGGCTGGAGGCTTTAACAGAGAAGGATCTGGAAGACAAGTAGGACTGGAACCAGAGTAGAGCAGTGCCAGAGACGCCAAACCAAGAAGATAGTCGTTGAAGAAGGAGGCTGTGATCAATGGTGTCAAATGCAGTGGAGATGTCGAGAAGACACAGGCAGGAGACTTGTTGATGGCTGACGGCAGAGACCAGTTTATTGTAAAGAGAGGCAAGTAAAGTTTCTGTGGAGTGGTTTTAGTGAAGCCAGATTGGTGGGGGTTAAGAAGTTGAAATTTGTGTGGAAAGTAGATTTGGAAAGAGCCTGTTCTTTGTTGTCTCTCTGATAAGTTGCTGTCTTCATGGAATTCATATCCTGAGAAGGAATGATCTCAGTTTGTCGAGGCCAATAGAGCTTGGTGTTATGAACTGAGCACAGTCATGCATGTGGAATAGCCCAGATAGCACAAATGCAACTGTTGACACTACTTAGACCAGCTCTATTGTTCTATAGCCAAACGTCTTAAAGTTTCAACAGGATTTCTTCTTGAGGATCTCCACCACTCAACTAACTGACCATCTTTACGTTTCTTCTCATAACATTCGCCCGATCAGGAGTTAGATGTCAACATCACCCAGGTGAACGGCCATCTTCACCAATGTTGAACATCTCAACTGAACTTTGATTCCAAAAGTGTTCAGTACACATGAGTAGCAGATGACAGAAAGTCATAATCCGTTGGAGTTGAATTGCTCCAATCAGCAGCCGACACCTCTCTGTCTTTAGTCTCGAACCGTTGGACATAGCCCCGAATCTGCTATAATTTTATATTCAACTGAGCTGGTCTCAGATACAGGTCATTTAAATATTAATATAATTGTTAGAATGGCTGTCAACTAATTAACTTTTAATATTCACAGGCCTACTATAACTTATAGGATTGTAACTTAACTAACCTATATATAAAGATATGGGTATTTGGGTGGTACAGAGACAACACTACAGATGTCGATGTGTAAGATTCGGATTGGATGGATTAAATCCTAACGGACGTTTGAAAAACTGTCATCTGCTCGGATGAGAAAGAAAAAGTGAGTTGGACATATGACAGCATGGTGGCAAGATGCCGTGAGAAACAGTGCAAATCTATCCACTCAGGTCTTTTGAAAGAATTAAATAAGATCCATTGTTTAGTAGCAGATGTGAGTACAGAATAGTGACTCAATCTGTTGGAATGTTTAGCATTTCGAACTGTCAAGGGTGCGTCTTACTACCACAAAGATAATGTCTGAGGTACATTACCTTCAAGGACAGTTACGTGTATGGTTCGCGAGTTGTACGAAGTGACTGTGCAAGAACATGCAAAATGATTGTCATCGAAGGCAGCGATCTTCGATCTGGAATATTATATTTCAGCAAGAAGTGAACTTTGAACTGAATTTTCAACCAAGGAACAATGGTAAAGTTCAAATGTGGAACACCAAAGTCCTACGTGCAGTGTGAACTGTGAAGAGACATTCTTCTGGGACAACACCAAGAATCAAGTTGGGGAGGTTAGCATAGGTAACCTTCTGAGTGGTTCAGAGATTGCTTATGAGTTCTTAGTACAACCAGGAGAATATTTAAATGCTATGTATTTAAGTTGTTTTTGATTTTACAGAGCAAGCACTGGAAGAGCTTACAGAAAAGAAGAAGATTATTGTAAGAATATTTGCTTGCTGATTTTTTACTGCCAATATGTGGCCCACGTATCTGCAGACCGTGCACAAAAGTTCATTGTTGCAAATCTGATGATCTTACTCAAAGTTGCATGATAATTTTTTATGTTGGGACGTTAGCAGTGACTGCTGACATGCTGCAGACAAGCAGTGAAAACCAAGGGCTGGCCCACAAAATACTGGTCCATCATTGACACATGATACCAGCCTTTTTTAAGGCCACTACATGATAGAGAAGGGTTGTGATCGTACATTGTATGTTACACAGAAGTTTTGGCCAGTGACATGCTTGGGTTTTTTTTAATTTATTGACATATCCACCACGTGGTAAAAAATTATTGTCATGAACAGTTATTTCAAAGAAAGAAAGTTATGGTAACCAAACATTAAGAAAACATTTATTTTACGTGTATTTGTTTGCCAGTACCTTAATACAGAACAATGAATCAGAGAAATGCAAAAATCTGCAAGTGCTTCCATACTTTTACACACCACTGTACCTCACAAAAGCACTTCCTGCACCAATCTATAGGATGTTAAACACCATTAAATCAGGAATGTCATTAGCAAGCAAAGCAATGCATAGAAAACTACAGGAGTCACCCATTGGGACACCCACACACACATAGTCGGCAGATGGCATCATGTTCAGAGTCTCTGGGTCAAGTTGCATTGATGTGTGATGACAACAAGTGGTATTTAGTTATACTAACTTGTGCTTTATAAATCTTCTTATAATAATAATAATAATAATAATAGTGTTCGCAGCACACATAACACTTCTACCCAGCAATCCCTAATAGGTGGAAGATATCCTGTGAACCACTGGATGCACCTTGCCTACTGGTTGGTACCGGTAGATCAAAGCACCACTGCTGATATCAACAGTACAGCATCACACTTTTTCGGTGGTTTGGTCAACCACCTGAAACAGACTTTGGATATGCATTCTTTCAGAAGGCACACTTACAATACAGTACCATACAACTTATATTTATAACGCACCTTAATAAAACAGAGTCTTACTCAAAGGACGCATTACAATGCAGTGGTCAATTATAGTACTTAGACAATAAATGGGTTTTGAGTTTAGTTTTAACAGTATTTATTGAAGTGGATCTTCGAACTGATCCTGGCAGAGAGTTCCATTCAGCTGGACCAGCCACTTCAAACATCCTATTTCCAAATTGAAGATTTGATCTTTTGACTATAAAGTCTCCTTTTGATGCTGAACCTTGGTTCAAAGGCAGCACATGGTGTAACTAGAGATGACCAGTAAGGTGGAGCTGAACCTGACATAATCTTGAACATCAGGAGACAGATTTTGAAGGATATAAGAGCCTGGATAGGTAACCAATGAAGTTGTCGTAGAGAAGGAGTGATGTGGTCTCTAGGGCCAAGGTTTTTAACTAGACGAGGTGTGGTATGGATAACAGAGGTAAGTGGTGCAAGGGTAGTTTTTGATAGCCCAGAAGTACCGAATTACAATAGTCGATCGTGGACATGACGAGCGAATGGACCAGGACAAGAAAGCAGTGTTCATTTAAACAGCGTTTGATTTGGCGAATTCGACGGAGATGAAAAAAGCAGGCTTTAGTGATAGAACCAATATGATTTATGATTACGGTAGACGTGGAAAGTTTGCTATGAAGAAGAACTCCAACATCACGAACTACATTTGAAGGGTGGATAAAACAAGTTTCATCAAGTTGCAGCAAGAAAGTTTTTGGGTCATTATGTGGTCGAGCCCAACAGTCAAACCATATCAGTTCCATTTTGTTCGCATTTAACTTCAAGCGCATGGATGCGCACCAGGACTGTATGTCATGAAAGCAAGCAATGAATCTAGTTTTGGAGTTTATCAGAGGGTGAGAAAATGAGAATGCAGGTCTCAGTCAGTGTTGTTAGATGGAATAGGCTGAGAACCTGTGGGGTGATTTAGGGTATGATAGGCCATCAGACGAAGGAACATTACACAACTTATAGTCTTTTGGCTGATGTCTTTGGAGCTATTGACCATGGACCAGTAACTCTTCATGCCAATGTAAGTGCTGCTTTTGATACTGTGGATCACTGTATTCTGTATTCCCTGGGAGCATCTGGAGAAAATCTCTGAGCATTACCAATATTGCCCTTCTTTGGCTTCAGTCATTCCTCTTGGACCGTTCCCACTCTGTTGTCTTTGGTCCACTTGTTGCGCCTGGTCCCCTATTGCTTTTGGCCTTCAAGGTGCTGTCCTGGTCCCTCTTTTATACATCCTGTACACTGTCTACATGGGATGGATTTCCTTCCTATGGGTGGTGTTGTCCATCAGTATGCAGAAGACACCCAGGCCTTTGCCAACAGTCTAGCAGATTCTGCTCTATCTTTGGTTAAGAGGATTCTTGGCGCAACATGTTCTCTTTAATAATAATAGTCTTCGTTTATTAACGAGAACAAAACATACAGGCTAGGTGTTTAATAAATAAAGAAGGGATGGATATCTGCAGTTCAGAGTAGAGAACCGAGCCATGTGGGACACCAAACTCAACCTCAACCTGTTTTGGTTGCACCAAGGACAACCATCTGGGTACGATCAGAGAGATAATATTTTAACCAGAAGACAGGCGGTCCAGAGAGATCACATGGTAGGTGGAGACACTGGAGTAGGATCGTGTGGTCTACCACATCGATAGCCAAAGAGACATCACAAAGTGCCAGAAGTGTCAAATGAGACGTATCGATGGCCATGTAAATGTCAGAGAGGAGAGATAAGACTGTCTCCATAGATATTTTCGTTTTTTGCTAGGTCAGTCTGACACACCACAGTCATTTACAATGGGTATGGATTAAATTAGAATATGTTTAACAGTTGTCAGTGCTGTCTGTACAAGCATGCTAACATATTAACGTCTGTAAAGGTAAGGCAGTTTTTCGATGGCAACAAGCCTGTCAAGAGTTTTAGAGAGAGAAAGGAAAGATTAGAAATTGGCCGATAATTTAGACAGACATTTGGATCAAGGTTTTTTAAAGCTGAAAAGACAAGAGCCTGTTTTTGGGATGATGGTAGGTGGCCCTGGACCTGTTAAATGTATAAACCAAAAAAGGAACAATGTCATTCAAAATATTAGCAATAATGAACGGAGGAAGTGGATCCAGTTCACATGGCTTCTGTTTCAAAGAGCTGAGAACCCGATGGAGCTCAGCTTCAGTGATGGAGCAGAAACTGTCAAATTTGGATTCGCTATGAGAAAACTGAGGTGGAGGTGCATCAGCAGTTGAAGCTCATAGGCCCGCGATCATATCCGTCATCATCGTAAGGTAGTCATTGGCAGAAAAGGCAGGAGATGAGGGGGTGCAAGAGGCATGGCCTATAAGTCCCAAGATGGTAGACCAGAGATCTTTCAGATTTTTCATCGCATGCCTCAAGGTTCTCCCAGAAACCAGCTTTCTTATGGCAGTAAAGACAGTGGAATGATCGAAGTTGAGCAACCTATGCCTGGCAGTCCATTGGATCCATTGAGCAATGAAAGCATCTTTCAAGACACCAGCTGCGTCGACTAAGTTGATGACACTCAGCATCAAACCAAGTGGCGAGGGGTCAGAGATGCATCTTGATCCTCCGCTGCAGAAGTAGCTTGTCAAAAAGTTCACTCATGGTCGTAGAGTAGAGATTGAAGCAGTCAGACACCGACAAGGCATCGACAGAGGAGGACGGGGAGGCAAGTAATAAGCGTCGGAGTGAAGCACTTAGCACCCGACAGTCGAGAATTTTTCAGCCCCGTACTCTGCGAATTGTATATATAGGTTTGAGAGGGAAGAGTGAATTCAATGAGCGAGTGATCAGACCGGTTCTAAGGTGGACATGAAGATCATGTTCAAGCAATAATGGCTAGATCAAGGGTTCCGCTGTGTAGATGGGTGGACTGACCGACACGTTGACAGAGGCCGAAATGGGAATGGAGATCTGATGAGGGATGGGCGCCGTATGTTGGGTTGCCAGAAACTATGTTCTGCTATTTCTAATGTGCTATCTAGACTAAAAAGCTCGAATTTTGGTAAAATCTCAGATTATACTTAACTAGGGTGTTGTCAACTACGGGCAAAAATCGGAAAGTCTTTTCAGATTGTGCTTTCAGATTCCAGTTTGGACTGCAACTCTCGGACAATCTTCCACCTTGCCACTATGCAGAGTTCAATCAAATTCCTTTGTCTGACATTACTGTGCTTGGGCTGCTGGCTGCTTTTGCTGAGCTTGACCCATCTGGGTCACTCTCTCGACAGAATTTACACTTCTGAACAATTATACAAAACCTGTAATGCCGTTACTTCATTGATAAAGACAAAGACTGTGCCGTGATAGCCGTCCCTGAGTGCAGCCAGCCAGTGGAGACTAAAAAGAGCAACGGAAGAATGGTCTCCTCTTTCTGTCTGTCTGCACACCATGACACATCACCCTCTTCCAGGCCTACTTGGCTGAAAGTCCCTGGATTGCAGCCATCAATGGCCTGGAAGCAAAGGAGGCTTTTGAGGAATTCTATTACCTCTTCCAGAGCAGCTGTGAGGCTTACTTCCCTCTCAGATCGATCACGGTAAAGATAGGAGAACCTTCTTACTTGACGCCCATCATCAAGCACCTGCTACGAACAAGAAACAAGCTAAATAGACAAAACCGAACAGAAGCAGGTTCTGCCTTGGCTGGCAGAATTAACAAAATAATTGCCGACCACAATGCAACAACATTTGGCAAGCTCAGGCGTGGTTCCAGGGAGTTGTGGGCCCAGGTGAACAGGCTGGCTGCTGCTTCTGTTAAAATTACATCAGTTGATGCCTTGTGCATTAGACATTGGTGTCATAGAAGTTCCTAACTACAATTACAATGTGTTGTTTGCTCCTTCTTTATCTGTTGATGCTTTCAGCATGGCCTGTTTTGTGGTCAAGCCCACCTCCGGATGAAAGAGGCTGAGAAGGATCAAATCCTCTAAAGGATCAGATCCTCGGAAAGGTACCATAGGTGCCCGGCTCGCTTGCATGAAGTAGCTGCACTGTTGTCTTGATCAGTGTAAGCATCAAGTTGCTGCATGAAGAACAGGTAATTCCTAGCTGCTTTGGAAGCCACAGGTGCCAGAAACCAGTACTTGATGCAAACTTTTTGTGAGAAATATGTTGATATGTTGCAGTCCCTCGGACATTGCTGAGCTCAAATGCATCAAAATCATCAGCGAAAGCATCATCATATTTTTCTTTGTCAATGGATGACCACTGTCCTTGAAACCTTTTTGAAGATGAGGACTTCTGGTGCATGGCTAGGCCTATAGGCGTAATTTGTGGGGGGTACGAGGGGTACCCGTACCCCCATTTTTGGACAATGCTGATCAATATTTTATTGTGCCTTCCCAGAGATCGCAGTTTCTGCCTTGCTTCGTCTATGTAGACAGAGTGAGGTGTACAGTATGTACTAGGCAGTCAGACAGGCAGACTTTCGGCCACACAGGTTGTCCAAGAGACTGACCGCGGTGACCGGCTCGCAGGCACCACAGATCTGGGCCACGGCTACACTTTTCTTCTTACATCACCCTCACTCTCCGCCTTATGATTGACATCTTAGTTATAGGCTATTGGGATGTGGAGGTGTAGGTCAAAGCGCAAACTTCTGTATCCTTTATGAGTTACAAACCCATATATTGTATTGTATTGTATTGTATTGTATCTAAACATTTATAAAGCGCCTCTCACAGTGTTTGCTAATCAGAGGTGCTCCCAGTGCGATAGTCCTAGTGAATAGAAAGTGGTTTTAAGACAGCGGAACGAGGCACTTGGGCCACCAGCTAATAAAGAGGCACGTGTCACTGGAGGGAGTTGATTCCATAGAGCAGGACCAATGCAAGAAAAGGCTCGAGTTTTGGCCTTAGCGGTCTTGGCTCGTGGTACTAGAAGATCATGGCGATTAAGCGATCGCAATGGACGGAGGGAAGTAGCTGAAACTGGCAGACGAACAATGTCACAGAGGTACTTAGGTGCTAAGCCTGTACAGTACCGAAGGACTAAAGTGAGAACCTTAAGCTGAATCCGAGCAGTAAGGGTAAGCCAATGAAGATTATCGAACATGAAAGAGGAAATAAGAGACCAGCGAGGAAGTCGGCCGCAGCATTTAAAACAGTCTGGAGGAGGGAAAGACGGACTTTTGGCAGCCCAATCAAAAGAATTACAGTAGTAAATTCTGGAGCAGATGAAGGCGTGGATGATAGTGGTAAAAACGGAGGAGGAGACAGCATCGGATTGCTGTAAGCCGTCTCGGGTGAAAGTAAGAAGAACGGGTAAGATTAGCAATGTGTTCAGAAAAGGTGAGCGTACTGTCAAGAACAACACCAAGATCACGGACACTAGAGAGAAAAGTGAATGACGGGAATTTCTCAGCAAGAAGTGGGAAGTCTAGTTTGAGGAGCTGTTGACGAGTACCAAACCATATAAGCTGCGTCTTAGTTGGGTTCAAAGAGAGACGATTAGAAGACAGCCAAAGGTGTAAATCATGTGAGAGAGCATCAATGTGTCCAGTTAATGCAAGCTGTGCAGAGGGAGTGCCATGAACGAGCGCTTGGGCAGCGTCTGCATAAAGATGACCAGTTGATAAGTGCTTAGCAAATATAGCGGAAATGTCAGCCGTGTATATGAGGTAAAGGAGAGGGCCTAAGACAGAGCCCTGTGGCACCCCAAATTTAACTCTGACCAAATGGGTTCTGGAGTCTCCACAGATAACCATTTGCGTACGATCAGCGAGGTAAAACCAGAACCAAAGAAGTGGGAGGCAATGGATGCCACATGAGGTTTCAAGTCGCTGCAGTAAAATGTCATGATCTACCATGTGAAAGGCAGCAGAGACATCAAAGAGGGCTAACAGAGAGAGTTCCGATCGATCAATGGCAAAATGAATGTCAGAAAGTATGGAGAGTAAGACCGTTTCAGTGGAATGATGAGCCACACTCATATATGGACCCACACTCATATAGGCGGCAATCAGCATTGATATGACTCCTCAACCGTCTGCCCCCCACAATCTCAGAATCAATCTATAGGCCTAGGTTAAACATAGGGCCTATCCGAGCTGGACAGCGGAAGAAGCTCCCTCTGTAACATAATATAATCAGTTAAGACGTCATTGATTTGACACGTCGTGTTCCGATTTTGCTTAGGGAAAATGGATAAATTTGTTCTGAAACGAAAACAATTAGATGACATTATAGACGATAAAATTGCCGTTATGGAGGTAAGCTCATCAGCGTTTCACAATCTTACAGTTTAAGTGGAACGAGCTAAGCTTGACAGCCATTAAGTGGTCAACTCCAGAGTAAATTTTCCTGGAGTTGACTAAAGTTCCATTGCCATCTGGAGAGTTAAAAAAAACAAGTATTGTGGGTTAAATATGGTTTTAAATGTCTGCCTATATGGCTGCCGAATTGTCATTACAACTGGATATAAATGAGTAGGCCTAATTATTAAATATAAAGCGTTTTGAGTTCTTAAGAAGCGCGACAAAAGTGATGTAAGCCCCTATTAAACTAATACTGCAATTAAAAAGATGGCTTGTTTTATTGACACAATCCATCTGATCTGACGTTCATGTGATCTGGTATGAGTCATCTTGTCTACAATTAGCTGCCTCAGCCGCATAGTCCTGCCAAGGAACATTTGATCTCCCAAAACTGAAAACAAATTACAGAGCATTCATTGATTCGTTGTAAAGTAAGTAAGTAAGAAGCAGAAGCAGAAGAGAGAAGATCAGAAATGAGAAAACAAGAGAAGAGCTGGGAGTAGAAGAAACAATAGTGGAAAAGATCGGGAAGAGGAGACTCAGGTGGTTTGGCCATGTAAGCAGGATGGGAGAAAAGAGGCTACCAAATGCTGCATTACACGGACATGTGGAGGGGAAGAGAAGTAGAGGAGGGCAGAGGAAGACCTGGATGGACAACATCAAGGAGGACTTAGGGGAGAAAGGCACCGACTTAGCCGGAATCGGCGAGACAATCAAGAATAGAGAGCTTTGGAGAAGTTTCGTAAAGGCCTCATCGTCAGATCACTGACGAAAGAGAAGAAAGAAGAAGAAGTAAGTAAGTATATTCTTTATTACTACCAACTGCTTATACCGCACTTTGATTTACATAATATAGTTTATACAACTTCTTGTCAAAAAATATTTCCTCGCTAGATTGTCCGCCTAGGTATTATTTGGTCGTGCAGTCTCAGCCTCGTGGAACAGTACTGTGGCTTTAGCGGTGGGAGGTGAGGGTTCAGCACATCAATCAATCAATCAAATTCTGCGGTACCTTTGGAATTGACAACAGTTTCTTCACCCCAATCGTCGAAACCAGAATGAGCAGCCTATCCACTTTCTCTTTCCCTGTCAAATCACACGTTTACATCCAGGCATTTAAATTTAAATTCATTCATTCATTCATTCATTTTGAAAATTTAATATAGTGCCCCCTCAAGTCACCTACTCAGAAGCGCTCCCAGCCAACCACGTCAATATAAACTGGACTTAGGTAACTTATAAAACATATGCGAAGTAATCTTAGGCAACAGGCGTATCTGCAATGGGAGTTGATTCCAGATGGAGGGGACGACCACACAGAAGGTACGGAGCTGCCTAGTTGTGGTGGTAGAACGAGGAACCAAGAGCTCACCCGCAGAAGAAGTGTGAAGGCTCGGCGGCCAGTCACATGAGAGAAAGGACAGCAGAGCTCACGTAAGTAAACCGGGGCACAGCCAAGAAGGCATCGCCAGATCAACGCAGCTATTCTATAGTTGATGTGTTGCGAGATAGGAAGCCAATGCAGTGTGTCACGTATATAGGCTGAGACAGAGGCACGTTTAGGAAGGTGACCAATGAGACACGCAGCAGTTCGAAGAGCCCGATCAAGACGAGCAGTCAGAGAAAGTGGCAGGCCAACCAGAATCAAGCAGCAATGGTCAAGTCGACTGGCGACAAAGACATGGATAAGGGTAGCTGTAGCATCATGAGATAAGGAGCGAGAGATAACCCACAGCTGGCGCAGCTGATAGTAGCAGCTACAAGTAAGCTGATTTATATGAGGGGAGAAACAAAGTTCATTATCAATAATAATTCCCAAGTCTCGGACAGATTCTAAGAAGGTAGCATGTGGAAATGTATCAGCCACCAAGGGCAGATCAACGCCAGCCAGACGCCTACGACCACCAAGCCAGATAAATTGAGTCTTAGACGAATTGAGAACAAGACAATTAGAGGCTAACCAGTTAGAAAGGGCGTCCATTGCCTGACACATTTGTCGGACAGACACCACTGCACAGTCAGGGGGACAGTGAACATAGGGCTGTATGTCATCAGCATATAGCTGGTGAAAGACCCACAGGAAGTCAACAAAGCCCCAATACCTGCCATGTAAATAATGTATAGCAGTGGCCCAAGAACAGAGCCCTGAGGGACACCAAAGGTGGCAGGAATCCAGGCAGACCTCGAGGAACCAAAGACGACACAGGTTGTGTGCTCTGAAAGAAAGGAGCGAAGCCACTCTAAAGGTTTATCAGTCAGGGTCTGGAGAAGGTAGTGATCAGAGGCTCTTGTCCCCTACCGCCACTTCTGTAACAGGGAGTTGCCTTACCTATTTCGTACCTTGAATGTCAGAGGATAGGTGGTCTGCAGTCCTCTCCATTGCCGCCTAAACGTCCCACTGACATTTCTTGTGCTACTGTAATGTAAATCTCCCTATGTCTCCAGCAGCGCATTACACTCAAAGATAGACAACTTCGTGGAAAGACAGTAGTTTTATGAATACAAACTATCAAGTATGCAATACAGCTGTCAAATTAATTAACATGTCCTGCTATAGAGCAGTCGCCCAATTCCTATACATGAACTTTGCAGGTGCTGAGTAACTAACAGTTCTAGGCTATGGCCTACGACTTATTTCTTTCAGAAAAACTTGCTTGCAAATACAATGAAAATGGTGTTGTTTACTGACATTATTTCTTTGCACTAGGCATACTCTATAATGCTAGACTAAATTATGTATTTATCAGCTAGAGATGCAAATAACTTATATTCAACGTTTAACATTCTAAAATCTAAGCATTATCCCAACATTACAAGTTACAATTACTTTTATTTATTGAAAAATTGGACTGCGTGAAACGTGGTGGGTTCCCTGAGTAAATTATTGCTCTGTGTAAGGTTTCATCACTACAAAAAGGATGAAAACTTCTGGATTATGTACAGGTATAATTTATGTAATGAAATCTTACATTTCTTAGCATAAAAGTAAATCTTTTGGCAGATCAATTAAATTTTAATAGAGTCTGGTGACCAATTTTTAGCAATTATACATGCATGAGATTTATGAGAGGTCTGTGTTTAACATTACAGCATTATTGAGAGATTGGAGGGCGAAGCATTGCAGTACAAACAAACCTTATAATGTTGATATACATTATTTTATCATTACAGCTGTGAAAGTGTATAACTTTTTTTCACTTCAGTTGAATGATGTAATGGAAAGAGAGACTTATAAAAAGGCAAAGGAAATTCTAGAAAAGTTCTCTGCAGAATCAAAGGCTGAGGTAATTAGAAAGTGGAAATTCGATATGAATATCATCCAGTAGAATAGAAATTTGTGTGAACTGCTATAGAATGAAGTGACGAATAAGAATCAGGTAAGAACATACATGCTGATTGCCTTGATGAGTCTCCAATCCCCCTATCATTGCTTCATGTTGGTGTCATCAAACTCCTAAATTTTATTTCACCATCCTTTGGAAGCACATTCTTTTTACTGTTCCCATCTATCTGAAGTTATTCGTTTTACCTTGTCCTACTGTAGTCCGTTGGCTTATGTCACAAAAATGACGGGAAGCAAAATTTTGGGTAGAATCGGACGGCGGTATTCGATTCGATTTGAAAATAATGTCATGATTCGAAAAAATTTAGAATCATTTTTCAGAAAAATTATTAGCCCTTGACACACTTTGTTGTAAACTAATTCGGCGGCACGTGACAACATCAAACCCTCTGGCAAGAAAAGGGTTTATTGCACGGTCGACCTCTGTAGAGCTTTTATGTACAGCGTATTTTGTGTATCACATTCGTATCTAGCTGCATATAGGCCTAATCAGTGACTTTACGTATGATGTTACGAGGAGCAAGTTGCCAATCATATTGCATGAAATTAGAGTGAACTGAGTGATCACTCAGCAGTCATTAGGTCACGGAACGCATTCGCCGCTGCCGCAAGTAGGCCCTATGTAAATTTAAGTAATATAAATTAGGTAAATAAAATAATGGTCTGGCTCCAGTTCCATCTATCGTCTAGGAGTCTAACATAAAGTCATCGAGCGACGACCGACGATGCGACACCATCGGCTAGGCGAGCGATTAACCGCTCGCCGTACCTTTGCAAGACGAGCGATCAAGGAGAGCGATCGATCGCATGCCTCAAATGAGAAGCTCTGGTTGTACTCCGCTTAGATGTATGTAGCCTACACCAAAGAATTACTTACTTACTTAACTCATAAATTATGTGTTATTTTTAATTCTGTAAATTAGCTTGACGTTTAGTTTAATTGATTTTAAACTGCAAACAAGTTATTGATATATTGATACTGTGGTACGCCTGTGCAATCAAGCTTCATGAATATCAAACTTATACCCGCTGATTCGATTCGAGATTCGATTAGAATTCGAACCTTTACCCCCGATTCGATTCTAGATTCGATTCAACCGAAAATTTGCGATTCGCAGGTCCCTACTATGATCTCAGACCTCGTCCTTATTGATTCCGCCTTTCGGATAAAGATGACTGTAATTTTATTGCCAGGGCCTTGTTTAGAAATGCTTATTAAATTCAAGTCCAGCAAGTCCCTAATGCCTTCTGCTCGCTCAAGTTTTGTCAAAATGCATTCTCTCTTGAACAGCTTAGACGATGATTATATTTCTCTCATCATTTGTCACATGTTGCGTCTATGACAACATTGTATGTTAAATAAACGAATATTGTAAATATTGTATTGTATTGTAGGCTCTACTGTAATTGCAAATATCCAGATACATGTGTGCAAGCATAGTTATATTCCTAAATACTCTGACATGGGCCACTGCCACTTTGTTGTTGTGCATGTGTGTGTCCCTCACTCTTTCCCTCTCTTCCCTTATCTCATTTGTTGTGTTTACCGGCAATTCTGCCCTCTGATTTGCTAATGTCACTCAGCTGTTGATAGTGGATTCGTCTGGAACCTTGACAGCATTTACCACTCACAACGCCTCTGAATAAATTATTACAGCATTGTTGAATTCAAGTCTATTGCTCTCCATTCATGCGACATATTAATTTGCTTTGTCGGGACTCTTATTATCAACTTCGTCAGTTAAGGGTAGTCTCCCGCACTCTGACGCAGGCAGCTGCTTCTACCCTTGTCCATGCGTTTGTGGTTTCCCGTCTGGATTACTGTAGCGCCCTTTATGCTGGCCTCCCAGCTGCCCGCCTTGGGTGTTTGGACCGGGTTTTGCGTGCAGCCGCACGTCTTATTGGTCGCATCCCCAGATTTGGCCAGGTTTCTCTTTATATGCGGGATGTTCTGCACTGGCTCCCTTTCCCGCTGCGGATCGCCTATAGGGTCTCTGCACTGGTTAGGCGTTGTCTAGAGGGACTTGCTCCCCCATACCTGCGGGAGTTGTGTCGCTCTACCTCGGGGGTCTTGCGGAGATCTGCTCTTCGCTCGGCTGACCAGGCCGAGCTATTGGTCCCCCGCACGCGGACAGCCATTATGCAGCGACGTTCTTTTTCGGTCGCTGGACCTGCAACCTGGAATGGCCTTCCTGTTGCACTTCGCCTGGTCCCTATGACTCACTCTACCTTGTTTCTTGCAAACTTAAAAACTACTCTCTTTAGCCGTGGTTGGACTAGGAGCGCTCCTGAGTAGATAACCTTGAAGGGACGCTATATAAAAGCTCATTAATAATAATAATAATATTGTCTCTGCACCAAAGGAACTAATTAAGAATGCATGTACATATGCTTTGTTATTTATCTGTCTCTTATGTTCCCCATATAAGTTTTTAGTTTACTTGTAATGTATCTGTTCGTGGTTTTGTTTCTTTCCAGAAATTGACTACTGCTGCAACGCCAAGACCCAATTATTCAGGTGACAATATTTAATTATATTTAAGTTAATTCTGATCAAGTCTGCAGGCTTTTTTCACCTGAGTTTAAGTGGGGTTTAATAAAGTACATGAAGAAAGTCTTTAACACTTTAATTACAATAGTGTATTGTATTGTATTGTATCTAGAAATTTATAAAGCGCCTCTCGCAGAATAACTATTCAGAGGCGCTCTCAGCACAGAAGCCCGGGGGAAACAGAAATGCCTTTAGGGAACGCAAGACCGATGAGGAAAAGCCAGTCATTAGTTTGGCCCTGAGCACAGGAGGAAGGTCATTCCAGATCGTGGGACCCACTACAGCAAACACCCGATGCTGGGCCAAGGCAGTTTAAGCCCTGGGAACAAAAAGATCAAGCCGATTTACAGAGCACATTGAGCGAGAAGAAGATGCAGATAGCGGTTTTCGCAGATAGTTCGAGAGATATTTCGGGGCGGTAGGCTGCTGAGATTTAGAGACAAGGAAAAGGATCTTATATCGGATGCGCGCAGCAATAGGGAGCCAGTGAAGGACATCAAGCATGTAAGTAGAGGTATGGGCAAACCGGGGGAGTCGAGCGATGAACCTAGCAGAAGCATTTAGAACAGATTGAAGGGGGGAAAGATGCTGCATGGGGAGACCCATGAGGAGCGAGTTGCAGTAGTCCAAGCGTGAGCAGACAAATGCGTGAACTGTGGTGGTAAAGACAGAAGGTGAGACTGAGCGTCTGATGGCCCTGAGACGCCTCAGTTGAAAGAAGCAGGAGCGAGTCATGTTGGAGATATGCTCTTTGAATGTGAGGGAGGAGTCAAGTGTGACACCCATGTCGCGGACGGTGGAAGAGTAGGTGTAAGCAGGAAATTTCTCACTCAGCAATGGAAAGTTGAGTTTAGCAAGCTGCTGTCTAGTCCCAAACCAGATTAATTGAGCCTTAGCAGTGTTTAGGGAGAGACGGTTAGTTGACATCCAGTAGTGAACAGTGGACGAGTGGGTGGAATTGGCGGAGGTTCGACTGCTCAACGCTGTTGTGTGGAACGAAGCCCACGTCTTAAGAGCCCTCTTCCTGCCAACAAAGTGTCACCGTCGGGGCCTGCGACCTCGAGCCCACCCATTCGAACTTCCGGACAAAGACGATAAAAACTACATCTCATGCATTCTGTATAAAAAAATCTCAGTACAATCCGCAATAACCCAAAACCTTCATTTCTTCATTTTTATTATTTTCTATTATCTATCTAGTCTCATGTTCCTGGTTGCGGTTTGCCAACCAGTTTTGCATAATAAACGAATATACACAGTGAAGGTCAGAGACAAGATGGTCAATGGAGCAAACAAGGGAGAGTTGATCAGTTGACGGACCATGTACAAAAGCCTGAGCATCATCTGCATAAAGATGGCCATTTGCCTCATGTTTAGTAAATAGAGACGGGATATCAGCAGTGAAGAGGATGTATAGGATGGGACCGAGCACCGAGCCCTGGGGAACACCAAATTCAACCTCTGTCCACTGAGTCCTGGTTTCACCGAGGACAACCAACTGTGAGCATTCAGAGATGTAGGATTTAAACCAAAGACGAGGAATACCAGAGAGGCCACAGGACAGTTCCAGTCGCTGAAGCAGGATCTCATGATCAACCATGTCAAACGCAGATGAGACATCAAAAAGTGCCAGAAGAGAGAGATGAGAGTGATCAATAGCTGTATAAATATCAGACAGTAGGGATAAGAGAGCAGCTTCTGTGGAATGGTGGCCCCTGAAGCCAGATTGGGCGGCCGGCAGAATAGTATACTAAAAGTGACTGGGAAACCAATGCAGCTCATCGTTAAAGTGTTCAGTGGCTAAAGCCATGTAAGTTGGCTTCAGTGACATTATATTCTTGCTCATTATCTCACATCTGTGTTCAACTTGTGGGGACATCACCACAACTTAGCCCCCACAAGTTGAACACAAATTTTCTTAATACACATCCTTTACAAACTACACGTTAGACTTTTTAAATCAATAACATATCTACTACAATTAACACAGTTAATTTAAACTAAACTACTACAAATTCAACCAAACTCAACTTACTAACTCATTTTTACAATACATCATATCTATATAATATCTAATTCTATTACTGGATAAACAATTAACTAGTAATATTCATAACCTTTCTTTACACTGCATTAGCTCCCTATTTCAAATATTCCTTACCTAATTAAGTATTTACACTACCGTCTGTTTTAATCCTCTGCTCAAATAACCTGCAAGAGCATTCTCATATATCCACTGATATACCTCATCCTAAAGCTGTAATTCTGGACTTCTCATTATGCTAGATACTGCCTCATTATGCTAGAGTAATGATACTTCTGTTTCCCAAATACTGCGCTCCACAGTGATCAGTTTTTCCATTAAGAATATCTTTCCATACAAGCAACAGTAACATTTTGGATCTCCCAGATCGTTGCCAAACATTAATTCATTCATTCAAAAATTTATATAGCGCCACTTCAAGGGAACTACTCAGAGGCGCTCCCGACTCCAGAACGGCGAAAGAGAGCAGTTTTTAGGCGGTCATAGAAGGTATCAGAGGAAGACCTAGGATGTAGGCGCAGCTCAGGAGGAAGGCCATTCCATATGGTTGGGCCGACCACCAAGAAGGCGCGGTTCTGCATGATAGCAGTATGGGCAAATTGTAACGGAGAGCATTCCCCTCCCCACCGAGCGGAGGACTCGAGCAGTCCGAGAAGCTGACACAGGCCAGAAGAGGTCTATGAGGTATATTGGTGCGAGACCCAGTTGACATCGCCAACCCAAGGAGGCGATCCTGTATTCAATGCGCTGCCGCACAGGGAGCCAATGCAGGACCTCCAGCATATAATTTGATACATGGCCAAAATATGGTATTTGGCCAATAAGGTGCGCAGCAGAGCGCAAGATGCGGTCAAGGCAGTTTAGGCGTGCAGAAGGGAGGCCAGAGTAAAGAGAGAGGCAATAGTCATGACGAGCTGTGACGAAAGAGTGTACAAGTGTAGTTGCTGCTGTTGCTGAGAGAGCGAGCGACAGTACGAAGCTGACATAGCTGGTAAAGGCAGTCACGGCTGAGGCGATTAAGGTGTGGTGCAAAACTTAGTTCCTGGTCCAATAGAATGCCAAGGTTGCGGACCGAGGCTGAGAAAGTAAAGCCAGGAAACTGTGCGGAGAGAGAGGGAAGGTTGAGTTTAGCCAATTGCTGACGGGTACCCAGCCACATAAATTTAGTTTTAGAAGGGTTTAAGCGGAGGTGGTTTGACGCCATCCACATCTCCATATCAGACTGTGTCTGAGCCATAGCCGCTACAACAGAACCAGCATCATGCGGCGGGCAATGCATGTATGCCTGCGTGTCATCTGCATAGAGCTGAGCCAAGGCGCCATGATCCGCAAGGAGCAGGGCAAGGCCAGAGGTGTATATGATGTACAGTAGGGGGCCAAGAACGGAGCCCTGGGGCAGACCATATGGGGAACAGAGACCTAGTCGATCCATGCACCACCCTGAAAGAACGCCCAGAGAGAAAAGAGCTAATCCATTCCAGAAAATTTCCAGCCAACCCAAACGTAATATGCAACCGCTTTAGTAGGATGTCATGGTCTACAGTGTCGAAAGTGGCGCTAACATCGAATAGGGCCAGCAGAGTCAACTCTGCCCTGTCGATAGCCCCGTAGATGTCTGATAAAAGGCGGAGCAGCAGGGTTTCAGTCGAGTGGAATTTTCTGAAACCAGACTGGCATGATGGAAGGAGGTTGTTCCTCTCTAGGTGGACGAGGAGTTGCCACTATCTTCTCGATGATCTTGGATAAGAAGGAGACATTGGCGATTGGTCGGTAGTTGAGAGGGTCAGCCGGATCCAGGCCATCGTCCTTCGAGGCAGGAATGAGAATGGACCTCTTCTGTGTCGGCGGTAGAACCCCTTCGCGGATAGAGCGGTTACACAGTGTCAACAGCAGAGGCAGAACATCCACGAACTCCTGAAGCAAGAAGGTTGGGAGTGGGTCGAGTTCGCACGACTTGGGTGGAGAAGCGAGGATGACGCGACACAGCTCCTCTCCGGAAATCATGTTCAACGTGAGCAGGCAGCATTCAGTGGTGGGATGTTGAGGAGGAGGAGCGTTCTCCATGGCGTGGCGGATACCAAGAATCTTGTTGGTGTAAGAGACCAGGAAGTCATCGGCCATGAAAGACGATACCTCTGGAGAGTGGGTAGCGCGATCGGAGTGGCGCCCCAGTAGGGCGTTGAATGTAGCCCAAAATCGCTTGGGCTCACCGGCTTGAGAAGATATTCTTGATTCCCAGTAAGTTCGCTCTTTCTCGCTATAACGGCGATGCATACCGCGGACGTATTGCACCCAAGCCAATCGGTCCGATGGAAGCCTGGTGCGCCTGTACTTTCGCTCATGATGGCGAGCCTGACGTCGCATGGAGCGGCACTCTCCATCAAACCATGGAGAGTGTGGGCTCCGGCGGATGGTTACCTGGCGCAGCAGGAGGAACCGGTCGACTAGTTCAGCCATTGTTGACTCGTAGAGTAGAAAGGCCTCCACAACCGATAGATCGGCCAGGGAGGATGGATCGGCAACCGCAGGGACCTCCATGAGCGCTTCCTTGAACGCATCGCGATCCAGGCCCCGCCAGCCACGGACCAACCGCGTAAAAGTGGTAGGAGCGTCATGGGGATAAGGCACGGTTGCCATCACCAGTCCATGGTCCGAGATGGTCGGCGGAAGAACCCGAAGGTCGGTCAGTGCACAGTTGTCCCTTGTGATGATAACATCGAGCCAGCCGCCACACCAATGCGTTGGCTCTGCAACATGCTGTGTCAGACCAAATTGGTCAGCAACAGCGCGGAAATCCTTGGCTGCCGATGTGGAGACTTCCTCGAGGTGTAGATTTAGGTCGCCGGCGATGATGATTTGCGAGTTGTACAAGGCGAACTGTTCCAACATGGTGGCAAATTCTTCAAAGAAGGTTCGTGTAGGCGGAGAAGAGCCCGGCCGGTAGACTGCCAGGACGAGGCCCCCAATGCGTCGAGACGGTAATCGGAAGGGCCTCGAAGGTGGTCGGGGCCGAGGAAAGGCCAATCTTCTTCACGCCAAGCGAGTCTCGGTGGAGGATGACCAGGCCGCCCCCGCAGGAGTCGGTATCCAGGGCCCCAGGCCTAGGGCAATCAACTGAAGAAAATCCAGGTGGCAGAGAACGACGGACAGTCGATAATCGATTCCACAATTCAGTGATGACGAGTAAGTCAATATTATTAGCAAGTATGGCGTCTGCAACCGCCAGATACTTGTTGGTTAGCGAACGAATGTTCCATGTGGCCAGATGGACGCCATCCAGAGTCGGAGCAACCGGAGCCGGCCAGCCGATCGGCAGAGAGGTGAATTGCACAGTAGGGACAGCCTGTCGACGAGCATAGGCCGGTCGCCACAAGCCATAGTAGAACAGGAGCTTACGTGTTGAGCGTTGAATACGACAGGTAGTAGCGCTAAACGACCTAATTAGGTCACTAGCGTATCGGTAAGTGGGCGTTTCCAGCATGTCGAAAACTAAGTTCTTTGTTAACGAACAAACCGCAAAACAAACGCGTGTTATGTTATGCAAAGTCCAGACTGCAGTAATAATCCAGAAGAAACCCAGAAAATCCAGCAGAATTATTCGCGCAAACATATCAAAATTTAGAAGAAAACATGCTGTTACTGAGACGGTGTTGACACGCTGGAGCCCCACCTATCCTCTCTGTTCAACATTCTCTCTGTTCAACTGAACACTTTCTCTCTGTGTCAGCTTCCTGCTTGCATAAGCTACTGGATGCATCACTCTGCATTAGCACTGCATTAGCACACTACCTATATTTAAAGTATCTCTCCTAACTGTGGTACAAACTCCATGTCCTTATTGTCCTTTAACAATTTCATCAAATGTAGTTGCTCTTTCTCACTCAAATCAGCAATCAGCATTTATAGTTACACCTTCTTAAGTGTCCATCTGCTCTCCACTACATAACTCCAATATCTCTTCATTCTTTTCAAACTCTCAATCATTTACTACAGTCACCACTGACTCAATTATCTCTTCAATTTTACTATCTAGACCAGTGTTTTTCAACCTTTTTGTGCTGACAGAATCTCACACTCATTTCCCCACGGAACCAAGCGCTTTCCACCCGCCCAATATTTAAAAAAATAAATGTTGAACTTGTAATGTTGGGATAATATTTAGATTTTTTAATTTTAAACTTTGAATATCACTTATATCATTTATATGCACTTCTGGTCCAGGCTATAATATCACACATTACAAATACATTCTTTAGCACTCAAGTGTAGTGCACAAAAACAATGTTAGTGAACAACAGCATTTTTATTTTATTTCGCTAGCAAATATTTCCAACAGACTGATGGAGCAGAGTTATAGAAAAGCTGTGCTGCAAATAACTTTCATCAACTTAAATGCAAAATTTGATGACCAGTGTAACAGTTTAATTTTTGGATGAATCCTAGAGACACACCTGTTTCTTCCTCAACAAACAAGAGTTGTTTTCACTTTTTTTATGGTGGTCATGGCAGAAAATCCGAACTCGCATAGGTAACTAGTCGATGGCTTCAGTGTAACAGTTCAGTTCTCGGGCTAATCGTAGAGAGACACACCCGTAATAATTCAGTTGTTCTCACTGTTTGTTTTTATGGTGGTCATGCAGAAAATCTGAACTCGAGAAGGTAAGTATAGTCAAAGACTCCATTAGAATTCGCAAAGCTTTCTGAACAGTAGATGGCTATTCCTTTTGGAACAATATCCAAAATGAGTCCAAGTCTAGCTCTGCATGCTGCAATTTAAGTTTTCCATGCATCAATCATGATTTCAGCGAGTTTCTTCCTCTTTAAAAGTGAATTTACCCAGAGAAGAATTTAATTCCTATGAATGGGTTCCTACTGCTCAACAGGTACTGATAGAAATTAGTTACCGAGGCTGTTAAACTGAGCATCCAAATGGTTCAAAATCAACAGTAACATTTCATGGGCTGAATAACATTTGGAACATATCTAGATTTCCGTTTGATGCATGCCGCTTTAAAATTACAAGTCACAAGTAAACTCGTAGAACCGTATATACAGTATAATGACATAATTATAAAATGCAACAATACATTCAAATAGTAATGTTATTTTTTTAATATAAGACCATGTCAAGCAAGAATGGCTGAAAGCTATTGAGAATTCTGCTCACTGAATTCTGCTTTTGTGAATTCGATTGGTGTTTTAAAATTTTTTTGTTGAACTGCGGTGGAACCTCTGACCGATGCTTGGGTTCCGCGTAGAGCCCTGCGCCGACGTCATAGAGTCGGCGGCGGCGCGCCGGTCATTTTGGGTCGGCGGCGGCGGCGCGCCGACGAACAAGAATCGGCGGCGTCGGCGCCCACGAAATGTCGGCGGCGTCGGCGCCCACGAAATGTCGGCGTCGGTGCGGCGCGGCGTGCCCTAGTCACAAGCATGAGTCACTATGAGAGTTGAACAGCCATTGGTCCTGTGACCAGTCGAGAGGGCCAAGTTCTCTAAAGCCACTCCATCACACACAAACTCAACTACATACATAGGGACTGAGAGAGGAGACTCCTTCAGACATTTGCCTTACAAATGTGAACATCCGTAATTATACCGCACACCTGCATAGGTATTGGCAAATTGTAATCAGATGAAGCAACTTGCATTTGCATATTGCATGAATACACTTGCATATGCACTGATACAGTGTAGGCCTACACACCAAGTCACATGGCACAGGCCGGATACAGCATCCTCCCAGTGATCAGAGGCTGCTGTCAAACGTTTTCCTATCGTGATAGAATGGACGAATGGCCTCAACCCTGTTAATTTTTCAATGAATTTACCAATTGGTGTGCTGCCCGTTTGAATTGGTGCCATGCCATTTGAGGTCTCCAATTATAGACCATGTTTGTTTCAGACTAAACTAAAAAAGACCATTCTTGATACTATGCGTACTAGGTCAAAACCTGTCCCAACTGATACTGTTTACCTGAATAGATTCCAGCCAAAGTATTAATCAATCATACCTTCCGTTCTGCAGGAATTAGTTAAATGGCATAGCTTGATATTTATAGCACTTATAAACTTCTCTAACCTTCCAACATTAAGCCAAAAATTTACACCGTTGTAATAAGATCACAGACATCAAAGTCTACAATCAATAAGCTATTCAACATGAAAGAAACGAATTGGGAATACTGTAGCACTATAGTACTCATACAAACACATGCATTGCATATTACTTTTGCTGTTAAGGTATTAAGGAATGGCAACAGGAACAGAAGTATCAAAACAATGGCTACTTGTATCAAGATATCGCTTTAAATGACTGTGTGTATCAAAGCACAAAGACAAGATCTTCAAAGTATAAGGAAAATGAATTTGGTCAGGAAGACGATGCATTCTTAGTATCAACATAAAGACCACAAACATTGTAATCAGCTATGTTCACTCTTATCTTCTTCATTAAAACACACGAGTTGCTACCAATAAAAGTGCCATTTCTGAGAATAGTTTGTTTAATAAAACATTTAGGCGTAGCTATATACTTATCAACTTATCTTACATCTAATCTTTCAAGAACTGTTAGATAGCCAATTAGCCGTGTTTCAGCACCTTATATTGCTGACACTCAAGCTATTTGTGTTGTAATTTTAGTCTGTCACAGAAATAGAGTTTTCACAGTGACTGTAAGACCGGCAACAGAGAAAATTCTTTTATATTTCGTTTATAGTTATTTTAATTCGTTTGTATTTTCTGCCTTGTCAACTATTAGGGCCTACATCCCATTTCACAATCACAAGCATGCAAGTAAACTTATGTGTGCTATGATAGCTGCAAAAGTCAAGACGAATTGGTGATATCATACGCTTATAGCATTGACGACACCAATTCGTGTTGCCGATCAGTTTCGCAAAGAAACCCAGAAAAATAAAATGAAGTAAGTAAATACAAGACGTCCACTTCCACTTCGCACCAAGGCTACAATTTATCGCAATACTGTATAAAATATGAAAATGCAACAATAACAATTAAGCATATCAAATTGGCATCAGCGGCGCGCCGACAGATTGCGGCGGCGCGCCGACAAACAAAAATCGGCGGCGGCGGCGGCGGCGCCGACGAAATGTCGGCGGCGCGACGCGGCCGGCGCAGGGCTCTAGTTCCACGGAACCCTGGTTAAAAACCACTGGTATAATACACATATATTGTGCTAATGTTTCCAGAGGCATTAAGACAAAGAAACGTGGCACAGACTGAAAGAAAAGCTGGTTCTCTTCCGGTGTCTACAAGTTTAATTTCAGAAGATCAGACTGCATTCTCTTCTCATCCTGCTTTCAGTTCCACTAATGCTGATACTGTGTCAGCTGTTAAGAACGAAAGACTGCAAGTTCAGCATCAACTAACACCACAGAGAGAGTTTGCACTTACATGTAGGTTACTGCAGCTACTCAGCTACATTATAATTTGCTGCTTTTCTTATTCTTTATTTTCATGTTTATACCTTGAGCAGTGGTCAGTGACATTTACTCACTCGGTGTTTGATCACACACCATTTGATTGTGCATCATGCTGCATTTGGTATCTATCTTATCTTATATGAACATTTATAAAGCACATCTCAGCAGGGTTATACAGAAGCGCTCTCAACGTGACAGATCCGTAAACAGGCAGCGATGAGGACACAGGTGTGATCCCCTCTAGAATCTTACTACGGATTGCAGAGTGAAGGTCATTCCATAATGAGGGACCAACTGCAGCGAAAGCCCGAAGACATGATACAAAGAGGCTGACTGGGTGAGCAGCTGAAGAGTGCAGCTGAGGTTTCACAGCTTTAGGCCGGATCTACAAGCGGGGCCCACTGACTTGGCCTCGACTCCTCTAGGTCAACCCTGGGCATGCCATTATAGGTGCCATTACTGGCAGAGCATGATGTCCATGTGAGACACGCACAGGTTGGTAACCATCGCCAGCAGGGTTTTCTGGTTGAATGCTTCTAACAGACACTGTGCTCAAAATACCTTAGGCTTGTATGCTTGTGTTTGTATAGATTCAGCAATGTGTAACTTTTTACAATTTTTTTAAATTTATTTTTGCACTGGACGTTGTTACACCAAATTCAGCTACTGGCCTCACTATTCCTAGACTGTACATTCTCTAGTGTTCGTGATCTGGGTGTCACGCTTGATAGTGCCTTGACGTTTACTGAGCACCTAGCACTGCTGACCCGCTTCTGTTACTATCAACTGAGGTGCCTTAGAGTCATTAGGAGGTCAGTATCCACCACTGTCTTTACGACCATAGTGCATGCCTTTGTCTGTACACACATCGACTACTGTAACTCGGTGCTAATTGGGCTTCCAAAGACGCATCTGCCTTCGGTGCAATCGGTCTTAAATGCTGCAGTCAAACTTACCACACGTCTCCCACGTTACTCGCATATCTCCACGTACATGACCATTGATCTTCACTGGCTTTCTGTGGCATCTCGGATTAGATTTAAGGTCTTCTTGCTATTAGTGACTAAGGGTATAGCGCCTAAATATCTCAGCTGATCTGATATGTAAACCACTCTCTGTCTGCTCTTCTCATCCTCTTCGTTCCACTGTCCAATTTGATGTTTTTGTCTCTCAATCGCAAACTGCCGTTGTTCCTACTCAAACAGAGCCCCAGTTGCGATTAGCTTCAAGCTGCGAGTTGATTTCGGTGTTAACCTTCGTGATCTCATAGCTCCTGTCGAGCAACATAATCGTCTTCCACATTGTACTACTATTGGGGCTGCAGACGAACATGTTGATGGTGTCAGCTCAAGTGTCTTTTGGGGTCGAGGTACAGCAGTGGTGAGAAGATTGTGGTCTAGCCATTGGTATCTGAGGAGACTACTATCATGGTGATCGGCGGGGTCACAAGATCGACAATAACGCTTTTTGAGACAACATGTGCGACGATGAAGTCTATGACACTCGCCACCAAGCGGTCTATGACACATGTGAACTCTCCTAAGTGGGAACATATTGGTGAGTAGTTAAGACTGGGTAGAGATTGAAGAGATCATCAGTGGAGACAGTATCGAGATGTTAATGTTCTCGTGAGTTCTAAACAGCCTTGCTGAAAGCTCATAGTCAAATGACTTCCAGCTGCATACCATCCGGATCGTATGTAAAGACAGAGAGTGGAGCGATTTCCAGGAAGAATGAAGTCAATAAGCGAGTGATATGAATTGGTTGGTGGATGAACATGAAGCTGATGCCCCGTAGTTTCGTCAGTGGTAATAATTAAATCCAGGATACCTCCCTAGTGGTGATGGTCTCTTTTACATGTTGAGCAAGACTTAACTGTTTAAGTAACTCTAGAAATTGATTTATAGAAATTGATTTACAGATAACTCTCATGTCAGAGGAAAATTAGACATTCTACATCAGCTTAGCATAGCTCAAATGTGAGGAATTCACTTCCTCACAGTGCTTAAACAGAAACCTGTGTGCTTGGAGTTACAGTTTAAATACAGCAAGGAATATAAATAGGCAAAGAACTTATTTTGACCCATTATATGCCTACTTGCCCTTCAGAAAGCATTTCTCGCAAATTAATTAGTCTAGCTTAGCAAGGGTTTCTTGGGCATGGTCACATATATATGTAGCAAATGCATGACGAAGAAAGAAAGCTGAATCATGTGAGTACTGAACACTTTTGCATGTAGTTTGTATGAAAGCAAAATGATTTTTATTAGAACTGTTTCACCCAACAATACATCTTTTTCCAATTTATTTGTTGTTTGTATGTGGTTGTCTCACAGCACCTATTTCTTCTGTTCATATACCGTCAGTTGGTCCTCCAATGGTCCGACCTGTCTTGCCTCGAGAAAGAACTATAATGGACCGCTTTGTTGAATATCTTCTTGGTGATGGACCACAAAATCGATATGCACTCATTTGTAGCCAGTGCCACTCTCATAATGGAATGGCCATGAAAGAAGAGTTTGAATATCTCAGTAAGTCTATTAAACTGATAGTACTGTAATTTTAACTTGCCATTTACTGTGGCTCTTCTGATCAATATAATCCATTACTTGTGGACAAAGCTCACCCTGACTTTTACTTTTATCTTAATGTAAAATCTGCAATATATTGTATGATGGGCTTAATTTGTTCTTGTTTAGTTTGAAAATGGACTTTAGGAACCACTTGAATGCATCAAATATGTATTCCGAGATGGTAGTCATTACTGGCCTAAGTAAACCACACCCTTACTATAACATAGGATTTTGGATCTACATTTATGGCTAGGGCTACATTAAACTGACTTTAATTATGGTTATTTCTGACCATGTCCGTGTATCTATGTATTTGCAGGTTGGAGTGAAGACGAGTTTAATCTAATCCACAAACTTGTACAGCACCACTGTCAAAATTCTGACAGCTACTATTAAAAATCATTGTGCTAATCAAAATCATTGTGCAAGGCAAATTCCAGAGTGAGTCCAGTCGAAAGTCAAGAAGGGAGTCTGAAAGACATGGATATTTATAGCCTGTAAAGGAAACGAGTCCAGGAAAAGATGAGTCTTCAGTTGAGGTTTTAAGGTCAAAAGAGACTTTTGCAGAGCAAACGTTTGCCATAAGAGTCTAGGGCCAGCAACAGAAAAGACATGCCTACCAAGAATCATCCTTTTCCATGGAACAGTCAGACTGAGAGAGTCAGAAGACCTGGCTGAGCACAAGAGCAGTCTTTGGAGTCAGCAAAACGAATATAATAAGGTTGACTGAAATGTAGAGTCTTGTATATAATTAGCCCAGTCTTGCAAGTTATTTACTTTTCTATGGGCATCCAGTGCAGTGATAAGTATCGGTGATATAATGCTTGTATTTCGGAGTTTCAGCGATAGATGTGTTTTGGACTTTTTGAAGCTTTATCAAGCTAGCTTTCAAAGTTCCATCAAGAAGCAAGTTGCGGTAGTCAAGATGGCTGGGACCAGGGCATTAGCCAGACAAATCATGCAGAGAAGGAAATGTGACATCTAATTCTGCATATATCATGGATGTGGTAGTTTACAGACCTGTGTATGGCATTAATATGGGGCGGGGAGATGGTTGAATGGTAACACGCTGGCACGAAGATCAGAAGGACGCGGGTTCGATACCCGCTAGCCCCACAAGGTTAACTCAACCTTCATTCCCTAGGTGGCGATTGTAAAGTGAGCAGTAGTACAGATGGGCGCCTTGCATGGCTGCCGTACAGTTAAATTCGACTCCTGTAAAACTTGTTATCATCTGTTACTACTCTATCGTGTAATCTTACTGCATACTTGTCAGTTTGAATTAATAAACGAAGATATTATCCCTACTAAGCTCTGCCAAATACCAAATGGTCATTTCACCCTGTTACTTACTGTCCTCAACTGCGTTGTTCAACCGTGGTAGGGCTAGGAGTGCCCTTGTCCGCTTCTACCCTTGCCTGGATTCTCTTTGTGATTATCTTCAGCATGATCTTGGCTGCATGTGGGAGCAGGAGTGCTCTTGTCTGCTTCTACCCTTGCCTGGATTCTCTTTGTGATTATCTTCAGGGTAGGCAGTCTTGAAGGGGCGTTATATAAAACTGCTTTAATAATAATAATAATTAATTTGTTCACCGAACGTTATGTTGAGTGAAAGATAACACCCAAATTGCGGGTGTTATATTGTATGTGCATTGTATGACAGAAGGGCCAAGTGATAGAAATCAGAGAATGAAATTTGTTCAGTTGTTGTGGAGCTCAAAAAGGAGAAAGTTTTGGATGGATTTAAGAGCATACTCCTAAGCCGCCGCTGTTAGCCACCGAGCCGAAAAAATCTCTGGAAGCCAATAAACCGCTGTAAATTTTGCGGGTTAGCCGAAAACCGCTGAGAGTTATTTCACGGCTAGCCACCAGAAAAAAGTTCAGCTAGAACATGAACACAGTTGTGATAATAAAGTTTGCACGCTGGCTTGCTAGTTTGCACTTATTGCAGATTGAGTGCTGACGTCAGGCTGTCTAATGATAATCGTCTATTGCAAGGGCCCTGTCCAAGCTGTTCTAAGTTGCATATACATTCCCAGTTCTACTTCCGGTTTTATGTTCGATGTTAAATATTCTATGGTGCGTCGGTGTAGCAGTTCATTATTGTTTATGTTGATATTATTGTTTATGTTATTGATATTGCTGAATTACAGCTAAAACTTATCCACCATATGCTGCCTCTCTGTCTTACAGACTGATCTTCTGGATATCACCTGATTACAGCTTGGTTCTGGTGTGCCATCACTTGATGCCTTGTGCATTAGACACCGAAGTTACTAATTGTAATTACAATTACAAAACTTAAAAGTGCATTGGATTATTGCTAACTGTGTATTGTTTACAATAAACTTCTTGGGATGGCACACCGTCAGTGTGTTAGTAGTACAAAAAGTACAGTTCAGACGGCATTAGGCAGAGAAGGTTGAATTTTACTTCAACAAGTCTCCAGCATTACTTCTTTTTTTAGTTTTCACATTTTCTGTTGCTGTTTGGCTTGTTGTATATCGGCTTAACGACACTTTTTCATATCGAAGATGATCAGTGTCGGAGGCAGAGTACAACCTCGTACTCCACGTTTATATTGCGACCGAGCCACCCGCAGTAAAGATCCGAGAAATTAATCTCTGAGAAACCGACCGACCGGGAATCGAACCCGGGCCGCCGGCGTGGCTAGCGGGCTACAAACCCACTCGGCCACTCAGGATCTCTCGTTGCTGTTTGGCTAATTTGTCAGTCAATATAACTGTCATTAGCTAACGCTAAAAGAGGTGTCCTGGAGATTCACCCCAAAACATTCGGTAGAGGCGCCAGCGAGGCGGAGCAGGAATCCGCCGAGTGCCACACAGCGAGGCAAATTGATTTCTTTCGAGCGAACTTTTGCGACAGCCTCCCACGTCCGGGGGGGGAGAACTCCTCAGCGGCAGAATGACTGCTGACCCTTGGCAATGTTTCATCAACCAATGTCCACAACCACAATTTCCATATCGTCCATGTTCACCACACAAAACAATACTGTCCGGAAAAACCTTTTCGTTACATACCATCCTGTGGCTGGCTCCGGCTCCTTCGGTTGCGAATGAGGCATCAGGACGGCTTGACGGCAACCCGAACAGGCGGTAACACGTCGTGAACATTCGTCTCCAAGACAGCAACTCGGATGACGGGTGTTTGGGGCAATGGCTTCATTTCCCGCAGGTAAAGTTTGCTGTCGACACTCTTCCCACCATTTTGCGATTTCGTCTCCATCGTGGCAGAGAATGGTGCATTGTTCTAGAATTTCTTTTTTTAGTTTCTCGCGGCCTGCTGTTTATACAGGCCCCACGTTGGGTGCCAATTGACACAATTTTTTGCTTGTTCAGTCAATGTTTCTCCAGGGAGGTCCGGCCTAGCCTGTGGCAAAAGGTTTTTCGATTAAAGTGTTGCAAACTTTTGCGACAGAATGATGACTTTGCATGAATATGGCAATGAACTGCTGTGTTGGTGTAGTGATAACCATATCATCCATGTCAGTAACCATATCATCTTAAAAACAACGACCATGTGGTAATCATCTCAATGGACTTTTCCAAAGCTTTTGACTCTATCAGCCACTCTGCTATAGCTCAATTACTAGCTTCTCTTCTCCTCCCAGACAGCATTTATAATTGGTTAATTAATTACCTTCATGGTAGGAATCACTACCATATACCAGGGGTTCTCAAACTTTATTTTTATTGTACCCCCAGGTAGAAAAATCGAGTGTTGGCGTACCCCCTCAAAGTGCCCTTGCAATTACGTAGGACCATGGCATAGGTAGACGAATTTTAAATATAATTTTAAGAATTAAATCATATTAACAAAAAGTAAAATTAAATCACTATTACAAAGTGTTAATGTGAGCTGTGGGCCTGTTTCTACAACCACAGATTTACAATATCTGGTTTAATATTTGTCAATTTCAAACGCAAATCTGGTTCGAGTTCAAGCTGTATTTGTTTTGATCGCTCAGAGAACAAAAATTCATCTTCGACGCCCTGTTCATGTTCATATCTAACTGTCATACCCCATCAATTGAGCAAAGTTTGTAACATGATCTAACTGAATCGCAAACATTTACTTTGCTTAATCCTATGAATGAGGACCTTCTTTACTTCAGAAGCTAAATCTTGAATGCGTCGGGAAACAGTGCTATTCGACAAACGAACAATGTCCAGGTATTTGGCAGCATCTTGTCCCAGCAGACAAGTCGCAATATCTTTGGCAGCAGGTAATTAGACTCTCCCCAATCGTGTGCGGTTTCCCTGTTTGAGCTATTTGCAAACTGACCAAATAAGATGCTTCTAATGCTTGTGAGCTATAGCTGCAGTAAACGACTTTAAACTTTTCTTACTTAGTAGAATTTCCATTTTTATTCGTTTAAAAAATTCAAGTGGTTTGCATTGAAGAAGTGGATGTTTTGTTTTGAAATTTCGCTGAAGTAGAGAAGGTTTCATTGAATTATTTGACAGTTTTTCACTGCAGATGACACATTAAGGTTTCGGTTCATTTTCATCACCATACCACGTAAATCCAAAGAATAAATAGCTCTTGTCATACTGTCTAACCTTACGCTGCGTACCAGCACCGTCGTCATCGTTAGGGTCCACTCTGGCGTCTGGAGTGTCAGTCTCGGTAAATGCAGTGGTAACGGTTGCGTTTAGATATTCTGGCTTTCTTTTAAGAGGTTGTTTATCAACCATTTATCCATTGTTGGTTTTAAAATAATGATGCTACTTTACAGCATTGTAGTCACTTGTATAATTATTTGTTGTGAAAAAATAAATGACGAGGCTGTGGCTTTCAACATAGGCCTAAAAAATATGATATCATAGACATGGAAGCTAATCAAAGAAAGATGGGCATTAACTCATAGAAAATTTAAACATTTAAGAAAAGGAAGTGCATGATGGACGTAGAATAGTTAATAAGAGAAAGGTGGGCATAAACTCACAGAAAATTTAAAGAAAATGAAGCGTAGAGTGGACCTAGACTAGTGACTTCAATAGTCAATAGCAAATCAAGGAAACATGGGAAAAAAGTCATAGAAAATTTCTTTTTCCCCTTTTTTCGCGTACCCCTTAGCGACACCTGGCGTACCCCTAGGGGTACGCGTACCACCGTTTCAGAACCCCTGCCATATACAATAGAATTAAATCCACCCTTATCTCAATCAACGCAAGTATTGTTCAAGGTTCTGTCTTCGGCCCTACAGGATTTATTGTCTGCACTTCTGACCTCCATCCCATTCACTACCAAAATCGTCTATCCAAATATGCTGATGACACCTACCTCTTCATTGGATCTAACTCATTACACACAGCCGAAACAGAATTTCAACACATCTACAACTGGTCAAAAGCAAAGAACTTTAAAATAAACTCAACCAAAACTCGTGAAATGGTTGTCATCAAACGTAATCAATCTTCACTCGCCGACAAACCTTCTGTCACTGGAGTTACACGTTCCACTTCCATCAAAGTTCTTGGTGTAACCATTGGAGAAAAACTAACAGTGTCAGAACACATCAACCAAGTTATAAAAGTGGCTCCTCTTCCATATTCGCACTAAAAACAATTAAAAATCACTGTGCATCTGTAGATTCTCTTCACTTGATAACCAATGCAACCATTATAGCAAGAACAATGTATGCTTCTCCTGCCTGGTGGGGCCTAGCTGATGAAAAAGACAAATCTCGCCTGGAACGCCTAGTGAACAAACTTAAACGATCCAGCTATATTCAAGCTAATTCTCCTCCTATAGCAGAGGTTGCAAACAAAGCTGAAACTGCATTATTTAAAGCCGTCCTGTGTAATGAAAACCATTCACTAAGATGCCTTTTCCCTAACCATCATTTAACTCCCTATTTTCTTATAGACAGATCTCATAACTTTAACTCCCTGATAAAGACTCACGAAACTTTATTTCTCGTATGTTATTCGCCAACTCATACTAAGCTATTACTTCCTCAGTTCTATTTTTCATGTACACCTACAGCGTTTTGCCTGTTGTTCTACGTAATAAACGAATATAACCATAAACATAAACATGTAATGATATATTCCTTCTGACTACCCAGATACACTTATCTAATGGTTATTGATGTTGATGATGATGATAACGACAATTTATATGGCGCCGTAACACGGCCATACCGCTACAAGGGCGCCTATGTAATGGGGAAGAAACTCCGACACAGTATGCCAACGCTGTAGTCGGGATGTTGTAGGATAGGTGTGATTAGCAGTTCATTAGATAGGGTTGTTAATTTAATTAATTGGCCAGCACAATGCCCAGCAGCAGGAGCATGGTGGCTCAGTGGTAAGTTTGGCACCATGTGACCTGAGGGTTGCAGGTTCGAATCCCACTCTAGCCGCTGCATACGGGCTTGCACCTTGGGCAAGTCCTTCACTTGCAATTGCTCGTGGTGCTTCGGCGTGAAAACTCCGACACAGTATACCAATGCTGTAGTCGGGAGCGCCTCTGAGTAGTAGTAGACTTGAGGAGGCGCTATAGCAATCTCCGAAATAATAATAATAATAATAAAGTTTAAGTAAGATTCGGGGCTATTATTGAGATTCGAGACTATTTTACCTTTTGCTGTCGAACAATGATAGGCAAAAATCAAAATGTAACCGTCTTCGCATCAGTCGTCTGCTGGATGTGCAAATTAGAACTGGTGAAACAAGGAAGAAAGTCAGTTGTAATGCCGATTTCGAACACATCGGTTGTGTCGAAAAAGTAAAGATGGTTAACTCGTGGTCAGACAGTGCTTGTTCGAAGAAACTGTCTAGAAGTTAGCAGTCCCTTTTTTTAGTATAACATTGCGCATTTTCCACCTACAAGCAAAAAATTACATATTTGGAATCGGCTAATTATAGGATATATGCACACTTTCTAAAGTGAAAAACAGATTTCGAAAATTTTATGTTACATTACCCACTATACATAGGGGTCAGTCCAGGTGAAATTGCTGAGGGCCTGTAGGTGACCTATCTCAGATTTGGCTGTAATTTTGCTACTTGTAGTTTGATATGCTTATATATCACATTTATATTTTCAGAAGCCTATCACCATATATCTGCATTGTATGGCTGACGGTAATGGAGGGGTGTTTGAAGCATTCACGACATGTTTGAACTTGGCAACATGTTCAGAGGCTTGTATCTCAGGAATGGATGCACCTAGGCTTGCAAAATTTTGTGATTTTGTACAACTTTTTGTGTACTTTCTGATTCTGTAAATCATTCTGAATTGAAACAAATAGTTTCCCATTACTATTGGTGTAAAAGTGGCCAAAAACCCTATTGCAAGTTTAAATCTGCAATATTCATGGCATTGCAGCAGTGAAGACAACAAAATCTATTGCAAATATTTTACATTTCTGTTATCTGCATATAGCTCACTCTGTATGTAACAAATCTGAACCTTCTTACTCTATGTCTTCATGGTGATAAGAGTCTTCAAAGGTGGTCCATCCCATAAACTGCTTCATCTTCGGCTGCAGGTATGCACATGTGGGACAAAAGATAGAACAATGCTTTTCACTTAGTGTTGTAGAGCTTGAACAGACTTTTCCAGTGATATATGGTTTGTGAGTCCCCAATTTTTTCTATATTTTCTTGTTTTTAAACAAATGTTAATTTATATACAATGATTTATTGGGAGACAGCAGGGTTCCCACTCATTTATTGTTTTAAAATTCCTTGACTTTCCAGATAACTTTCCCAAAAAATTCAGGATACATTGATTAATGAAAGCTTGAACAATAAAACTATTTTAAATATTTGTTACCAGCTCTTCCTCCCCTACACCGGTCCCTATCCACCAATTTTTTTCAAAAAAAATTAAGTTTAACAAAATGGCAACAGTTTCAGTTACTCGGGCACAACTAGTTTCGAATTACAGAAAGACTAAAAGACTAGTAAAGTGTAATGCAGACCAAAAAACATACTACTGGAGCATTTAGTAGAACAAAATAATAACAGTTCCAAAGTAACTCTGGCACGACTAGTTTCAAATTACTGAATATAGTCGGGAAAGTATAGTTTGAACATAACTAGAGCTAAGACTAGCACAATAACGTCACTCATGGTAGCAGTTTCAGCCACTACGAGTACCTGCAGTCAAGTTGTAATTGCAGTATTTCTTCATTTTTCATTTTCTCTAGTTCAGCTATTTCCATGTCAAGTTTATGTCGCCAACACTTGCTTAACTTTTGGCACTCACACCGGGTTGAGTTGTTGTAGCACTCACAATGGGTTGACTTTGTGAATCAATTCTTATAGTGCTTTTTTGGATAAGCAGTTTTCTTACTTTTCAAACAATAATCCATACCCTGCTACAATAGAAGCCTGCGTTCTGCCCGCCTTGTAGGTCGCATGCCCAAGTTTGGCAGAGTGCCTGCGTCTATGAGGGATGTCCTCCACTGGCTCCCCTACCCACAGCGCATCACTTACCAGATCTCTGCCTTGGTCCGGCGGTGCTTTGAGGGCTTGGCGCCTTCATACCTGCGGGAGCTCTGCTGTCCCACTTCACGTTCGCAGCGTCGTTGCTCTCTCCGCTCAGCTGCGCAAGCTAAACTTATTGTTTCCGGACAGCCATACAGCAGCACCGTGCCTTCCCTGCCCCTTGACCTGGAATTGGCTCCTACCACGTTCCGCCAAATACCGACTGGTCATTTTACCTTGTTTTCTGCTGTCCCCAAACCTGTGTTGTTCGACCGTGGTTGGGCCGGGAGTGTTACTGAGTTAGCAATCTTGAAGAGGCGCTATATGATACTGTTCAATGATAATAATAATAAAACCAGGCGAAATTCACACATTTCTACAAGTTCAAATTTTACACAATCAGGAAATAGACCAGCATAGTAGGCCTACACATACATCGCGCATGCCTTGGGTGCAGAAATGATTTACAATCGATAAGCTGAAATTATTTATTAAATTTTATTAAAACACACGTTTTATTAGACTAGAAATGTAACGTGACCATACATCTTACATACGTCACTGTAGTATGCCTAGAATAACTAAATGCCCAATTGGACCCGTATGGATCATACAGTTACGGGCATAATATAGTGTATGAATTTGAGAACTCAGGCTGTTAATGCTAAAACCTTGCAGTGTTAGGCAGTCTTGTTGTCAAGACCTTAAACCTCAAGACCAAGACCAAGACCTTGAACCTCAAGACCAAGACCAAGACCTTGAACCTCAAGACCAAGACCTTGAACCTCAAGACCAAGACCGAGACCAAGACCCCAAAAAATCACAGTCGTATCCAGATTTCTATTCCTTACTAAAAATTGTCCAGTCGGACTACTCGTTATTTTAATGAAAACATGAGTTTTTTTCTTTTATTCAAGCAAAACAACTCTAAATGGAGACTGCAGAGAATTCCGAATTCGTATTTACAAAAGTCCTTCATGCGAAATGTTATTCCAAATGCCTGTTGAATTTTATAAAAACCAATTTGCTCAGAATTTTCTGACCAAGACGTGACCTGTGGAGCCTCAAAAAACTTCTGCCATGTGAAAAAACACGGTCTACAAGTGTTGAAATCGCTAACACACAAAGCAGCTTTTCAAGAACCGGATGTAAATGTACAAATTAATCATGAGCCTGTTTAAAAATCATTCCATGGTAAATAATCGGAAGTCAAAATAATTGTCCAAACCAACAGTAAAGCCTCATTCACACCGTGTAAATACTAAAACAATAACTGTATGAATAATCATTGGATAAATTTTTAAAATACTTGCCGTTTGTTAAAATTAATGACTGTTCATATTGACAAAAGTCTTGGTCTTGGTCTTGCAAAACCAAGACCAAGACTTTGAACCTCAAGACCAAGACCAAGACCTTGAACCTCAAGACCAAGACCTTTGGTCTCAAGACCAAGACCAAGACCAAGACTTTTAAAAACGAACTCGAGTGCACTCGAGACCAAGACCTTGGTCTCGAGGACAACAAGACTGGTGTTAGGCTAATCATTAATGAATATTTTCAGAACGCTCTCGCGTATCCCGCCATATCCTTCGCGGACCCCTCTTGGTCTGCGGACCACAGTTTGAAAAACTCTGGTCTAGACAGACAAGTAGCAACAGTTACTGTTCTGACCAGTTTTAGCAGTTTCTTTTAACTAAAGTATGCTGGAGTGCTGCCAGCGCTAGGTTAGTTATAAACCAACTTTACAATAGGTTTTAAAATCTCAACAAAAACAAGCACATTTTTCATTATACACTGATCGACTGAAATTGCTCCTTTTTAAAACAGCTGATGCATGGCTTACGGCTAGCTGATGATAAATTACAGGCTAGCCCTGTTGTTTACACGTTGAAGAAGCTTCTCAAGCAATTGCGGGCTGAGGCAATTCCTTTTTGCCTGAAGATATTCCTCCAACGCTAAACAACCATTTAACTGCAGCGGATGATGGAAGTCTAACATTGAATATTCGGAACATACCGGTACTGCGGACAAGTGGATATTTCTCCAAAGACTGAGTGTTCTATCGCTGTCCTGAAAGTATTGCAAACTCTGCAGTTCAGCCTGTGAATGAAGAGTTGTTCTTGGCTCATCGTCAGCATCAGCCATAAAGGTAAAGAAATCCAAAGGTTTTTGGTCTACCACTTCATCAGAAAGTCCAGGTTTCATAGCATCTTACTGGTGTTCCCTATCAGCTGTAAATCATAACATGTTGACAAACAAGTTTCTCATTTGCTCCAAAATTGCCGATTTAATCCATCGAAGGCTTAGAAGCTGTGTCATTGATGCCAGTGCAGTGGACTGAGTGGAATCAGAGAACGTGGGTAGTCCCCCAAGTGCTTATCGATGTAAGCCAGAATGGCACATGCCAACGGCATGTAAAATTTTAAACCATTACTATGTGACAGCTGTTCATAGATGCACTGCTGCTGAAGTAAAGTGGGGAAAAGGAAACCCATGTAACTCATGGGATTCAAGTCACCTTGAAGACGATCAATGCCTTGAGCTAAGTGGGAGAAAATCTCGATGTCCTCCTTGATGAAAGCAATTTCAGCATCCTTTAATACTGGCAACTGGAGGGATGTGCTCAATCGATCCAATTTGGCTGGAGAATGCATGAAGAGACTTCTACAAGACTCATAGTAACTGTTTCAGTGAATTGCCAAAGAGGTGACAATTTGACGCCTCATAATCGTAATCTCCAAACTTCTAAAGTGCCACTCGAAGGCCAAGTGCAGGGCATCAGCCTATTCACGAGCGCTGCGTCAAATCACAGTGGTTTCAAAAACTTGGGTTTTCCAAAAACCTCAAAACTTTCTGAATTATTTCGTTGCGCTGTGAACTATTTACTTTGTTCCATATACCTGACAATTTGGCATTGGTGGAGTGGAGAAGATATTTAATATTGGCTTTGGCAGCCGCAAATGGCGTGTTGACTCCCAGGTTTAGGGTGTGACTTGCGCATCTTTGGTGAGGAGGCAAAATGATCATGTCCTCCGTTGATTCACTTTGAAGCTGTTGAGTGCATCAAAATCTATTTGCTCAATATCATCAGCTGCATCTGCATCCTCTTCAGGCCAAAAAAAATAATGGTGCGTTTCCGGTAACGCGACCGAGTCACTTTTTTGGCGTGACTCAGATAATTTTGGGAAAAAATTTTTGTCCCGTAACCCACAGCGTGTCAGAGTTGCAGATTTCCGACAATTGAAAACATTGCATTCCGTGCAGACGTGCAGAATTGCGACATTATAGCTGCACTCACTAAAGCAGATGGCTTTGGGAAATCAGCAGTCTTTCTATGTAAATAAGTGCACCGTTAATTAGAGCAATGAATTGGCTGTAAGTTTCCCACGGTCAGTTTTTACAAAAGTGGGAGGGTTGGGGAGATAATAGATCCGAAAGTCGGCGATTTTCCCACGGTTTCTCGCCAGCGTTATTTCACTTATCCGATCGTCGTACGTATTCAATCTTTCAGCAAATTCTACGATTATCGTAGGTACCAAAGTAGGCCTACAAGTAAAGCTTCCTTTGTAGAAACCAGCCTCAAGGTCAGCCTCAGCTTCCTAAGCAAACAGCAACATCTACGATTATCGTACGTACCAAAGTAGGCCTACAAGTAAAGCTCCCTTTATAGAAACCAGCCTCAAGGTCAGCCTCAGCCTCCTAAGCAACCAGTCTACTTAGCAACCAACCTCCGTAGCATTTAACCTTAACCATCCTTCTTGGCAACCAAATTTCATAGCAAACAGCCTCAATGTCAGCCTCTTTAGCACTCAGTTTCAGAGTCAGACTCAGGCCGAGTCTTTAGCAACCAGCCTCTTTAGCAACCATCCTTAACAGCCAGCCTCCTTCGCAGCGAGTGTTCTTAGCAACCGTCCTCCTTAGCGACCGCCATCTTTAGCAACAACTTTCTTATCAACAGCACTCCTTTGCAACCAGCCTCCTTGAATATTGATCTCTAAAGCACCCCTCGGACACGGTTTGGGTCCGCTACTCCGGGGTCCGCTATACATGCCCTATATACATACCTACATACATACATACATACTGAGATACATACATGCATACATACATACATACATACATGCATACATACATACACACATACAGAGATACATACAGACTATATATCTGGTTTGGTACGCGCCAACAGCTTGCAAAAATTAACCTTGAGGGTCTGGCACTTGAATTTCCCTGGGTTTCATTTGCCTCCTCAGTACGGGATCTTGGTGTAATTCTGGATCAAGAGCTCACATTCATGCGACATATTAATTTGCTTTGTCGGGACTCTTATTATCAACTTCGTCAGTTAAGGGTAGTCTCCCGTACTCTGACGCAGGCAGCTGCTTCTACCCTTGTCCATGCGTTTGTGGTTTCCCGTCTGGACTACTGTAGCGCTCTTTACGCTGGCCTCCCAGCTGCCCGCCTTGGGTGTTTGGACCGGGTTTTGCGTGCAGCCGCACGTCTTATTGGTCGCATCCCCAGATTTGGCCAGGTTTCTCTTTATATGCGGGATGTTCTGCACTGGCTCCCTTTCCCGCTGCGGATCGCCTATAGGGTCTCTGCACTGGTTAGGCGTTGTCTAGAGGGACTTGCTCCCCCATACCTGCGGGAGTTGTGTCGCTCTACCTCGGGGGTCTTGCGGAGATCTGCTCTTCGCTCGGCTGACCAGGCCGAGCTATTGGTCCCCCGCACGCGGACAGCCATTATGCAGCGACGTTCTTTTTCGGTCGCTGGACCTGCAACCTGGAATGGCCTTCCTGTTGCACTTCGCCTGGTCCCTATGACTCACTCTACCTTGTTTCTTGCAAACTTAAAAACTACTCTCTTTAGCCGTGGTTGGACTAGGAGCGCTCCTGAGTAGATAACCTTGAAGGGGCGCTATATAAAAGCTCATTAATAATAATAATAATACAGACATACATACATACATACATACATACATACATAGAGTATGCATGCATACATCCATACATGCACACAAGTATGCATACAAACATACATACGTACACATGTATGCATGGATACATACATACATACAAGTATGCATACATACATACATACATACATACATGTATGCATGTATGTATCTCTGTATATGTGTATGTATGCATACTTGTATGCATGTATGTATGTATGCATACATACATACATACAAGTATGCATACATACATACATTCATACATACATACATACATGTATGCATGTATGTGTCTCTGTATATGTGTATGTATGTATGTATGTATGCATGCATACTCTATGTATTAGGGTGTCCCAAAAATATTTTTTGTTGAATTTTTATATGCAGTCCTTCTGAAAAGTTTCTTTATGGTCCCATAATAACACCTGTAAAATTTTATGACATTTAAAAAATATTTAGGGGTCCCCAAGACTCTCACATTTTCCCCATATTGCCATAATTTGCGCCCGACGTGTCCATTTTCTAAACGCTTTTAGACATCAATCTTGGATCCCATGATAACATGTTAAACACCATTGGAAAGCACTTAAATAGTAGAATCTACAAGTATGTAACTTTATTGGATATTATATGTATGGTTTTACGATCAAATAGTAAAAAAATAAACAAAACTTAAGATTTTTGGACTTTTGCAATATCAGTTATTACCACTAATAGTTAGGAGCAATCATCAGTACAAAATCTTTTATATTGCAACAAGCCCTGGTTTCAGCTCCTCCAGCCTCCTCCATACCTTCATCTGCTTATTCTTCATCATTGATTACACCTTCACCTGCTTAATTCTTCATTTCTACATTCTACATATCTACATGATTGCACTTAGAAAAGTCTTGCCTATGTCAACAATTCAACAACTTGTAGAGGAAACTGTTTCTGTTCTTCGTTATTGTTGAACATACTGTATACATACTGTTACATACTATATGCATACTGTATAAGAGCAACACAACATTCAGCACTCTCATTAACACATGCCAAGTTATTAACAAACTCACAAACGATCTTATATGATTGGCTTTCGAGCAACTCTGCAACTGGAATATCAAGAAAACTGCCGTCGATGGCGGTAGCTTGGAAGAAGCTTCGAGAAATAGATAATTCCGTTATTGTGCGGGGAAGAGACTGAACCACATGCAATCCCTGATCATCTTTCATTGGTTGAGATAAGCTGTGCATTCTCTTCAGAAGACAGATGCTGAGAGAAGAGAGAGGGGTTCACTAGCTCTTGGCTTAGGTACCAAGAATGACGCTGTATCATCTTCAGTCCTCTGTCTACAGAGCAGCATCAAGCATCAGCAGCAACTCGACATGAAAACCACGAGTGGATGTAGATGTTGACTACAAATCTGTTGAAACGTTAGATGCCCTAGATAACAGATTCGTTTTCATCAAAAGGCTTGGGTTTATGGTGTAACAGGTCGGACCATTTATATCTAAATCAGTTGAAGAACAGAATGTCAGGCCCGGTTGATGGACAAACTTTATCAAGGCACAATACGAATGCATTAGACAACAGGACTTCAAACATTTCATGTTGACAAGCCATCCACCGCAGATTATGACCGATGGCTGTCTCTAGAAGAGTGCAGGTTTCATTAACTTTGCCGGTGTTTGAGGCTGTTGTGTCAAAGTACATGCAAATCGTGCTGCCATGACTTCAAAAGGTCCAGAACTGCTATCACTGCTGCTTCTCCTGGATCAGAGGCCAACTTTGGCACACCCAGAAGTATTAGTACTTCCATCAAATAGAGAAGAAATCAAGACTGGCATTCTGTCCACTTTGTCCACGTCTACTGCAGTGGTGTCATAGATAGCAGCTTGCCTCCCAGTGCACAACAGATTTACAGGCTTGAAAGTAATCCTTGGTTTGCTCGGCAGCTTCACTACGAAAATGCTTTGTTGACGGTGAATGGTACCTTAGAAAGCACTGCTGAAGATGTTGAGCAGCCTATTTCGTTGACTAGAGAAGCTAGGATCGTCATGAATAATATTATTGGGAAATTTGTGTAAAACTATTGCAAAACTGAAGCATGAAATCTCGATTTTGCATGTTTTCTGTCTTCTTCATACTTGAAACTTTATTCACATATACAATAAGGTTATATTATGTTGACATTGTTTTTATGTTGTACCATTTAAGAGCTTTCTAATGGTACTAAGCTTGTTATTATAGGATCAAAGTCTGATCCTACGGCAATTTTCAAACTTACAGACATCATACGTACTTTAGGACAAACTACCCTAATTCTGAGAGCCTTGGGGGACCCCTAAATATTTTTTAAATGTCATAAAATTTTGCAGGTGTTCTTATGGGACCATAAAGAAACTTTTTAGAGGGACTGCGTCATAAGTTTCAAAAATTTTTTTTCCTTGTTTGCCTTGGGACACCCTACTATGTATGTATGTATGCATGTATGTATATAGCGGACCCCGGAATAGCAGACCCCGAAATAGCATTGTATAAAAATATTTTACCAAAAAAAAAATATTTTCCTACCTACCTACCCAGTTTTTTAAAACTCTGTTACCGGAAACACACCATTATTTTTTTTTGGCCTCATCATAGCTCTACATTGACCTAAAATTCTTTGAAAACTTTAACAAAATTGCTTTCATTGTCACAACAGGTTATCTTGTCATCAGGCAAGTTATATTCATCATGAATATAGCAAAGCAGTTTTGCAATACGATCATACATGTGTTTGCATGGAAAGAAGCAGCATGAAGTGCAAATGATTTCCTCTTAAAATCTGTATCCACAACATGGCCTGTGACCTCCAGAAAGCTGAGGCCATTCCTTAAACTGGTTCATGTATTAGCTGGTATGCACAAGAAATCATGGTTAGCAATTTCCTGCCTAATATCAAATAGCATAACATGCTGCTAATCATCAATGTGCCTACTCGGTGTCCTACAAGAAATGACAATGACATGCGGCGATAACCCATTCACAAGAGCAACAAAGCTTGGATGCTCTACATGCGCAATCCTGATATAGACTGAAGCATTGATAAAATACATATCCTAATATAACAAACTCACCAGTATTTGGTGTGACCAGAAGGTTACTAATTTTTCTAAACATCAAAGTCGAGGTCTTAAACCTTATAACATTACAATAATAATTTTGGCACAAGAATTGTAAAATTTATTTTTGAAAAGGACTTAAGAAAAGTATTGTGGAAAAGTATTTTGGAAACATTTTGAATTCTCCAAAAATACTTTTTAGAACTATTTTTTAAATACTTTTGCACAATACTTTGGAAAAGCATTTTGAAAATACATACTAAAATAGTATTTTATATTTTGAAAATAGATATCTATTTTCAAAATACTATTGTGCCCATCACTGACCATTGCATATTCGTTTAAACTTTAATAGAATATCCGGCTCTCAAACTGTAGCTGGTAACAATCACAAACAGGGAATTAGATCGTCAATATACAAACAGCTTCCGAACCAAAATATGCCAAAACACAACAAGATTATCGTTAGGTCATTACTAAAAAGTTGATTCGCTAAAAAGGTTAATCAGTTAATCTACCGACTCAAGTATAAAATAGATAACAGAACTGTGTTGGGGCAGCTATTGAGCCATCCCTGCAGAAACCCTTACTCAAGGGATTAACAATGGGAAAAGAGGAGAGACAAAGTTGGTTGAACAGTTTCGGCTAAAGCTTAGCACCCACGAGCGGCAGTGGCGAAGAGCCTCAAGGAACACTTCCCAACAAGTCTGTTGACATCAGAGGCTACACTTTCTCCGTGCACCACGCAACATCTGTTTGCTCAGATGTTGCGTGGTGCACAGAGAAAGAAACTGTTGAAAGTTGAACCACAATAGAGAAGTTTTCTCCACAACATTTGCTCATCCCACCCCATCGGGGTGAGAGGGCGATAAACTTAGGGCTCCTAGCACCGACTTGGTTGGAAGATCTTCCAAGCCCACCACCCACAACTCCACAACACTGAGATGGTGGCTTGACTGGGTATTTCCTGACATCATTGTTAGGGAACTCCTGGTAATAGAGGCAGAAGAAACCCTTCAGACGTTTTGACAGAACATGAACAACGACAGCCACTATGATACAGGCTGGTCATCATGTCGAGTCATTCAACACACTCCACTGGAGCATGACTTTGGCCATATCTTTCCTGACAGAAACCGTAAAATTTTACAAAAATTTACAAGTTCTCACTAAAGTCATAGCTTGTAACTTATGCGTTCCATCAAGTATAACAAGAATGCATGAATGCCGCTGAACTACTCTGCAAAGTCAAATAAAGCATGTTAACATAGCACAGCTAGTGCAGCATGCATGGCAGCCAGTCAGGTACCTCAAAGATCAAAGGATATACACTCTGTAGATCTCAGATGCATTACATATGGAATGCATATGCGCAAACCATCTGGGCTCTGTATGGAATGTATATGGAGTCTATATTTTACCAGCTTATCTATGCCACATAATGACACAATACCAGGGGCCATATTCATGAGACAAGATTAAGCTAGTCTAAGCGTAGGGCCTACGCCGGGATTAACTATTCCCCGAATAGCACTTAGTCGTGGTTCGTATTCATGAGACCGGAGTATCTAAGGGATTAGTTATTCCGGGCGTAAATGCTGGGTTTTCCCCGCGCGAAAGTACACTCGTCATAATTTGAGTGGTTATGGATTATTTTAGCATGCTTACAAGGTATTTATATGCCGTCAGTCCCGACAGCTGAAGTAAACACAGATTAAACGACGGCCGTTAATCAAAACGAATCATATTTAACATAGGCCTAAACGTAAAATCAAAACAGGCGTGAGTTAGAGTAAGTCTGGATGATTTTATGGTTAAATAATAACAACTAAATTATAACACAAGATAAATTAATGAGGGTAAATTGATATTCTCTGCATTATTATGAAAGATTGCATTACAGCTAGGTTACTATAAAATAGTGCGTATAATGTTTGTAATGTATTTGCTAATCAATTGCTTAAGAATGAGAAATCAACATTTTCACCATTACTTACGGGATCCAATTAATTATTGGATATAAAAAACGCAATAGATTTAATAATAATGCCTTCAGAACAAACCTAAGCTTATACAAAATTCTCAAATGCACCAGTCAACTCATGAGTTAAAAACTCTTTCCTTGACAATAATATTCAGCACAGCTTTTTTGGTATCCGTTGCATTCTACAGTTAAATTACGTGAAAATAAACCCGCGTTACCCACAGCATGTATTCTTCCACTGTGCCCACAGTAAGCTTACTGTAAGGAACCCATGCGCGGCACTTCGAATGCATCATCGTCAGACATCTTATCAAATTTTAGCAGTTTGTGACAGCTAGAACGAAAAGCAGTATAAAGTTCGTTGTCGGTGAACAATACGAGCTAATTACGGCACCTCTGAAAGACTTTTTGACATCTAAAACCTCATCGAATGCGGCGAATTTCGACGGCCGCCATCTTTGTTTATAGCCGCTACGCTGGGAATAGCGGACTTACTCCTAGGGTCGATTCGGAGTAGCGTTATACCCAGAGTAAGGCGGTACGCTTGTCTCATGAATACCGATTTAACCCACTACTCCGGCGTAGGCCAGATTTAAGCTGGGAGTAAGAGTTACACCCATCTCATGAATACGGCCCCAGATGAATAACCGATCTGCATTCCAAATAGAACTCATAAGCACAAACATCTTACATCAAATTGTATCCAAATAGTCCATATGAACAGAGTCACTCCCAGATGGTAGAGAAATGCCAAAGAAGAGCAGAGCCAAGATAGGTTCACAGCATCTGTCTTTGAGAGTTGGGTCGGACTGCCAAGCCAAATGAAGCGAATTTTGTTGGGGTTCAAGCAAAGACGATTTGATTTCAGCCAAGTCTCTAAGGTCAACGATGCTCAAGTAATCTCTGAACCATGATCGTAGCCTCTACAGCCCAGCCGTGTGCCAGCCCAGTCGTCTGTGTGTCATCGACATATTTATGCAAGAGTACACCTGAAGAGGATGAGACCCAGGTCAACAGTATAAAGGATGAAGAGGAGCATGGCAAAGACTGAGCCCCTGTGGAAGACTCATGGTAACTCGTAGAGAGTGCGAGTTGGATAAATGGACTGGGAACGGCCAGAATGAAAGACAGAAAGCCACATGCGAGTAATGCTTGTTCGGACGGTTATTGATCCATATTTAGCTGTCTCTACTATAGATCTCATAACATCAGAACTATCTCAAATAAAACTGAACAACAAATTTTGTAAAGTTTGGTTCGTGAAAAATTTTTGATGATTAAGTTAGACAGCTATCAGATACCTCTTTAACAGGAGGTGCTGTTTGATAGACGGGTTTATACGTGGAGCTGATCTTGTATCCTATGAATAATTGCTGATGAAAGACTTTGTACAGATACAGAGGCGAAATTTAGGAGACACCGCGCTTTGTGATTGGTCATAGCTTTTGAGGTATATTGAGCTAAAGGCCAAATCATAATATATATATATATATATATATATATATATATACTTTATTTTCGCTCAAAGCAGAAACACGAGGATTAGAACGCACAACGAAAAAAAGAAAACACAAAAATACACAACCAACTCAATTATGTGTGACAAATTTGTATAAGATAAGATAAGATAAGAATATTCTTTATTAAACCAATTGCTACCCGCATTTTGGTGTACAACCACTAATCGTATACATATTTTTCTGCTACCAACATGTATTTATATAAGGGGCCGTCCACATATTACGTATGCAATGAGGGGGAGGGGGTCGGATTTTGGCGATTTTGCGTACGGGTGCGAACGGGGGGGGGGGAGGGGGGACAAAAGTGTACGTACGCAAAATAAATTTCTAATTATGACGTCCACATTAGCCTATTTATAACTCTGTATTGTCCTATAGTCGTTCGATGGCATTTTATTACATTATATAAAAGCCATGTGCAGTTATTGTGTGCTGTGAACGAGATACCTATAATTTGTCTATATTGGCCCTCACTCATCCTTCAATCTGGACTAAAGTGCAGACAGTAGAGGCACTTTCTGCAGCTGGTCTTCGGGGGGGGGGGGTGAGCGTCAAGTGTACGTACACAGGGGGGGTGTGGAAGAAAGTACGCTTGCGAACAGGGGGAGGGGGGTCCAATTTTCCCGGATTTTTGTGTACGTAATATATGGATGGCCCCTAAGCACAGACAGACATATATGCATTAGGGCCTATATATGTTCCCATATAACATTCTAATAATATAAGTTTTCCTCATCAAGTTATCGGCAGGTGGGATAATGCGATCGTGGGCCCTCGTTCTCATATGGTAGACGGAGGGCTTAATCGGCGGGAGCAGGTCATGCAAAATGTGCCCCTCATCCACCAAGATTGCTGAGAAGAAGGAAGAGTCAGCTCTGAGACATAGTTGCTCAAAAGTAGGATTATCATCCGGAAGGTAATGGTAGCAGATGAGGCAACGCACAATTGCCTCAAACCGGTCTCGTTCGCTCTGATTCGTAAAGCCCCACCAAGCAGGAGAGGCATAGAGCATCCTAGCCAAGGTTGTGGCACGCACAACATCATGAAGCGGTGATTCGCGCAGGCCATGGGCAACCAGGGTGCGTAAAACATAGATGGACTGGCGCGCCCGGCAGCATATGCGATGAATGTGGTTTCCAAATCCCAGTGTATCCGTGAGTATGCATATTATATGTACGGTGATTACTAAGCAGCAGTGATGGGCACTAAACTATTTTTTTTTAGTTAAACTAAAACTGTTTTGCAACTAAAAAAAATAGTTTAAAGTTGGCAACTGATTTTGGAGATTAGTTAACTAAACTAAAAAAAGTAGTTAAACTTTTTCCAACTTTTTATGACAAACATTTTTACAATAAAAGACGTTAAGTGAACTGTAATAATGCAAAGTGTCAATGACAATTTCAACTTAAAACTATGCAATGTGTACTGTTCTGGCATACAGTTACATGTGTACTGTAAGTAGTGTATGAATTTGAAAACACAGGCTGTTAATGCTAAAACTATGCAGTGTTAAAATGTTTTTTGCTGACAGTGTTCAATGTTCACTGTGGAAAAATAGTTGCATGTTGCTGATTTATTTAGTTAAACTTTTTAGTTAGCAACTAAAATTTGTTTAGTTAAACTATGGTTTTAACTAAACTAGTTTTTTTAGTTAAACTTCTTCCTTAACTAAAAATTTTTAGTTAAACTAAAAGTTAACAACTTTTTAGTTAACTATTGCCCATCACTGGTAAGCAGTTGGTCTTGTGGTGTTTTAATAGAGTTGCTGACTGCGAGATTTGTAGTTGCGATTCTTACACAGTTAAAAGTTTGAATTAATGTTTGTTTTGAGAACTGATTGTCATACCAAGATTAAAGATTATTATATACAGAAAGAAGTTAGAGTTTTAAGTCATTTAGGTGAACAGTATATGACACAGAACAGTGTTGAATCCAGGAATTTAGACATTGTGGATATATCTTTACTTATAAACAGCAACTGAGAACTATGCAGTAGTCTTCCTCAAGGTTCGGTTACGGCTACTAGTCAGTGAGTGTATACAGGGAGTAAGAGACTGACAACAGCTGTCAGCTGAACACAAATATAATTTCAGATTGATTAAATCACAACTAGGAATTTGGAGAAACATAAAATTTACTTTTATTGAATTTATTGTGTTTAATCGCAGAACGATGCTGACACATTGCATTAATTAAATTAAACTAAAAGCATATGATGCTTAACGTCTAGTGTTCTCAATAGTCAGCCAGCATTGATGGGTTTCAGTAGCCCTGATACCGCTTTTCCATCATCACAATGTCCTGATGATAGCTTTCACCATGATCATCACTGATTGCACCATGATTAGCTCAATAATAATATGAAGAAGTCCAGGTTTAATGCAGAAAGTGAATCATGGTTTTGTAAAATTGTAACAAGGAATCTTTCAGGCTTAGCAGTGACAAATCTATTAAAAGATTTTATTTATTTTATTTATTCGGATATTTCTATAGCGCCTCTCGAAGTCAACTACTACTCAGAGGCGCTCCCGACTACAGCATTTGATACTGTGCCGGAATTTTCAAGCCGAAGCGCCACGGGCAATTGCGAGTGAAGGACTTGCCCAAGGTCCATACGCAGCGGCTAGAGTGGGATTCGAACCTGCAACCCTCCGGTCACAAGGCGCCGAACTTACCACAAGATGCCATTGTCATAGGTCATGACCAACGTCATAGGTCATAATCCATCAATGTCGATGCAGAAACAGAGGTGGTTCCTCGTGCAAAAGAAATTTGACCAACGTCATAGATCATGACCCATCAATGTTGATGCAGAAACAGAGGTGGTCCCTTGTGCAAAAAAAGAAATTTCTCATACCTTCTTGGAGAGTCTGAAAGAAGAAAATCATTTTCGTAGCAAATATAACTTTTTATCAAATTTTAGATATGTTATCTAGCAAATATAAAATTTTTATTGCAGTTGCTTGAGGTATCCTTCTCTTCTTCTCTTCTCTTTAACCGTCCTCGATACGAGGGTTGGTCGCATTGTAGACGATTCTTCTCCATCCTTTCCTGTCTTCGGCTACTCGCAGCAACCTCTCTGTTGATAATCCCAACCATTCGCCAATGTTGTCCATCCACTTCTTCCTTGGTCTTCCTCTTGCTCTTGTTCCCGGTACCGTTCCCTGCATAATTTCTTTCTCTAGGCAATCCCCTTGTTTCCTCATTATGTGCCCAAAGTATGACATCTTTCTTCTTTTTATTGATTCCAATAGGTTCCTTTCCACCCCCGCCGTCTCCAGTACCCATTCATTTGTTTTCTTCTCCGTCCATGATATTCCAAGGATTTTTCGTATGCATTTCATTTCAAATGCCTTTATTCTATCCTCCTCCCTCTTTTTGATTGTCCAACTCTCACAGCCATACATCATCACTGGCCATATAAGTGTCTTCATTAACTTTAACTTTGTGGTAATTTTTATGTTATGGTTTTTCCATAATTTATTCAGATCTGCTCCTATTCCCAGTCCTCTTGCAGTTCTTATACCTATCTCCCTGCTACACTCCGCGTCTTCTGTTATGAGTGAGCCTAAGTACACGAAAGTTCCTACTTGTTCTATCTTGCTGCCTTGTACTTTGATGTTGCACTGCTTCCCTGTCAGCGCCATACACTTTGTTTTGCTCATGTTGATCTCCAAGCCCTTCTTTCGTCCTCCTCTGTCCAATCGAGACACCAGTTCTTGCAGTTCCGTTTCCGTGCTTGCCATTATCACTATGTCATCCGCATATCGTAGATTTGTTATCCTCCTTCCTCCAATTTGAATGCCTCCTGTATATCCTCTCAGAGCCTCCCTCATTACCATTTCTGATAGTATGTTGAATAAAGTTGGCGAAATTACACACCTCTGTCTGACTCCTCTTCTTATTCTAAACTCACTTGACAGTACACCTCCGAATTTTACCTTTGCCGTCTGTTTCCTGTACAGTTCTGTTATCAGGTTGATAATGTGTGCTGGATATCCCATTTCAACCATCGATAGCCATAATTGCTCATGTGACACACAATCGAATGCTTTCTTAAAATCTACAAAGCACAAGTATAGCGGTCTTTGGTGCTCTCTCATCTTTTCCATTATAATTCTAAGATTCGTCACCTGATCTCTCGTCCCTTTACCACGCCGAAACCCTGCCTGTACATCTGTCAATTCTGATTCTGTGCGACTTCTTATCCTTTCCAATATGATCTTCAGCAAGATTTTACTCGCATGTGATACCAATGCTATTGTCCTGTAGTTCCTGCATTGTTTCATATCTCCATTTTTTGGAATTGGTATGAATATTGACTTCGTCCAATCCCCTGGCCATTCCCCCGTTTCCCACACCTCTACACATATCCTATGCATTCTGTCTGTTGCCGTGTCTCCCGCGAACTTGAATAACTCTGCTGGTACTTCGTCTGGCCCCGCACTTTTCCTTCTTGCTGATTCCTTTATCGCGCGTTCTACCTCCGATCTCAAAGGTGCAGGTTCCTTTGCGTGCTCTCCCTCTATTTTACCTGTATCCTCACCGTCATATAGTTCCTCACAATACTCCTTCCATCTTTCCACTATTTCTTCTCTTTTTGTAATCTCTTAATCTGTTTTTGATTTTATGCACATCAGCTGTGGTCTAAACTTCCCTGTAAGAGTCCTTACTGTTTGGTATACCTTTCTTGTATCCCCACTATTATTGGATTCCTCCAAATCCTCGCAGATGTCCTCAATTTGTTGTTGTTTATCTTTTCTTATTCTCTTCTGTACTTCTCCTTTCAGTGCCCTGTATTTCTCCCTGTCTTTAGTCTTTGCTTCCCTTTTTTTCACAATCAGTTTATACGTTTCATTTGTTATCCAAGGTTTACATTTCTGTTTCTTCTTGTATCCAATAGTTGCCCCCGCCACCTCAATTAATATTGTTTTTGTATCCTCCCATAATTCATCCGGTTTTCTTTCTTCTTCCCACATCCCCAATTCTTCAAATCTGTTTTTGACTTCCACATTGTACTCTTCCGCCTTCTGTCCGTATAGTTCCTCTATATTCAACCTTTTTGTCTGTTCCATGTTTTTCTTTTTTATAAGTTTGATCTTCAGCTTTGCTATTATCAAATTGTGATCCGAGTCACAATCTGCTCCTGGGTATACCCTGCAATTTCTAATGCTACCTGCCCATTTCTGTGCTATAGCGATATAATCTATCTGGTTTCTTGTAATCCCATCCGGTGATATCCATGTATATAGTCTCCTTGGATGATGCTCAAACCATGTGTTGCATAACCTCAGTTCATTGTCCAAACAGAATTCAATCAATCTTTCCCCCGCTTCATTTCCTGATCCCAGTCCTCCTTTTCCCACTACCGTTGCATATTCATCCGTCATTTGCTTCCCAACCTTTGCATTAAAATCCCCCATCACTATCAAAATGTCTCTTCTTGGTATTTTCCTTATCATCCTTGCTACCTCTTCATAGAAAAGATTGACGTCCTCCTCAGTATTAGTTGTCGTAGGTGCATACACTTGTATAATACTGATGTTCCTTGGTTTTGCATTAACCCTAATCATCATCATTCTGTCATTCACTGTTCGATATTCCTCTATATTCCCTCCTATCTTCCTGCTTATCCATATCGCCACACCCCTCTGACCTCTATGCTCTCCACCCGAATAAACTATTGTGTGTCCATCACTAGTTGTGAAGTGTCCCTGACCTTCCCAACGTACTTCTGCTAAACCGCATATGTCCACTTTATTCTTCTCTAACTCCTCTCCCAAGGTATCCACAACTGCAATACAATAATATTATAAAAGTCATTTCCAAGATATGTCTCAGGTACAATGAATTCACCTATCAAATTAGCACCCAAAATTCAGAGCATGTGGATTTAGTTCAAACCATGATTGTCCCAAGTGTTGTACTAGATAGACCTGTGTTTAACAATAAGATATTATGTTGTTGGATATTCAAGAACAGTGATGTAATTAAATATGCAGATGTGATGTGATGCAATGTGCCAATATCAATTGCTTTTTGTCATGGTACATTATTTGATTTTTAATTTACCTTCACAGATTTTCGATGCTGCTACTGTCATGCTATGAACCCAGCACGTAGATTTAAACCAAAGGCACCACCACTTGATCCAGTTGCAAGCAGTGAACCACAGCACATGGAAACCCAATCATCAACAGGGTTAGGTGAGATAATTAAATTGTCCAATTTGATATCTTGTGTGCTTCAACAATTGAATCACCAAGTACACCGATATTAGGAGATATTAGGTGATAAGCATATTGTTTAACAGCATATTGTTTCTCCAGTATCCTACTTAGGCAAGTTTATTAGATACAGCTACTTGCTCTAGAACAGTTGCTATTTTCACAAAATTTTAATTTAATTTGTAATGAACCACTCAAGCTTGTATTACAGCTTGTAATACAAGCACTCAAAACCATGCTTTAGGCTAGAAATCATCAAAACACTGATCACCACCATTCAGAGACAAGTTGTTAAGGATTTATTATGTCAATTTATATGGTGCAAGATGATGTAGCTGCAATCTGCTACATGGACCACAGATGCATTAAAGTAGCCAGGCACTATTAAGATATTTAAGATAGATATAGATGAATCTTCAGCAGATTTTAAAAGCTTTCTAACAATATGGTGTGTCATGCAGTGTAATGTAAACATGACAGAACAGTTAATGTAATTGCTTTAAGCCATCTGGCTTTTCCCATCTATACTAGATCATCAATTCTTGGCAAGTTCAGACTGTTTGGAAACTAATGAGGCAAGCACACAAGCTTTAGCAAAGTATGATGATGCTAGTTTGTACAAACTAGGGCTGTACCGAATAGGTAATTATCACTATTCAGCCGAATACGAATAATTGAACCAACTATTCGGCCGAATACGAATACGAATAGTGTACAACATTCAAAATTTCAAATGTAAGCAAAAGTTTCAGTTCAGGAAATTTAATACATAAACTAAAAGTAAACAGTTAACTACATGTAATTTTTGCATCCTTCTGCCAGTTTGTGTAAACTAGGAATGGTACTAATTTAACTAAACTTAGAAATTGCCACTTACTTAACGTTCACTTCACTCGCTGTAGCAGCCACACATGCAGAAACAGATGTCACGTAACTGCTATTCGTATTCGGTCCGACCGCTACTATTCGGCCGAATACCGAATACTTATTTGGCCCACTATTCGGCCCCGAAGCGAATACGAAGCGAATATTCGGTACAGCCCTAGTACAAACACATGTAGGCCAGCATCATCACCATCATCATCATCAGTTCCTGACGCCAGCCATTTGACGGCGATGGGAACGAATAAATGATCTCCATTGTCCTCGGTCATTTGTCAAGTCTATTGCTCCCCTTAATGTTAGTCCAAGTGATGTTATGTCCTCTGTTATATTATCTATACAGCGTAGTCTTGGTCTGCCTTTGTGTCTTTTCCCTTCGAACTTTGCATGTAATGCACTGTGTGGATTCTGTCAACTGGCATTCTCTCTACATGTCCAAACCATCGGAATTTTCGTTGAACAACTTTGTCTAGTAGAGTTGTTTGATGCCTAAGACATCGTTTCTTATTTTCTGCTGTCATGAAATCCATGCGATCTTTCACAGCCAGCTCATATCTGCTGTAAGAATTCTTCTCTCATCTTGTTTCCACATTGTCCAACATTCAGATCCATGTAGGAAAATGGGTTGTATCATTGTCTTGTATATTTTTGTCTTGGTTTTCTTTGTTAATTCTCTGCTCCTCCATATCCTGTTCATTATTCCAAATGCTTGTGAAGCGCGTCCAATTCTTCTTTGTATATCTTTTTCATTGCTGCCATCAGCATTTATTAGCCCTCCGGTATAGATGAATTGTTCTACTTGCTCAATAGCCTCTCCTTGGATTGTGATAGTTATTGGTGTCTCTTTGGTCTTTTCAGTCACCATTGTTTTAGTTTTCTCTGCGTTGATCATTAGGCCAAATCTTCTACTGGTTTCGTCAATCTGTGTCGTAATATCCTGTAGTTCTGGCTCGCTTCTAGTGAGGAGGCCAATGTCGTTGGCAAATCAAAGATTATTCACTAGCTCTCCATTTAGCTTTATTCCTGCCTCTGTGTTGTTAAGGCTGAGTGACATTACTGCTTCTAACACCAAGTTAAATAAGTATGGAGATAAGATGCATCCTTGTCATGTGGCGGGGCGACCCCTAGCGGCGGCGGTCGTCAAACGCCGGGATGAGGACTGCCGGTCGTGCATTTCCTGAGGATTCGAACCCCTGCGTTCAGGACCATAATAGGTGGGTGGAAACCCAGACAGGCGCTTACTACGTCTAGGCATAGTGACATTAGGTGGTTCTTCTAAGGGCAATGACGTCATCATTTCTATTTCATCACCAGGGCATGACCTGTGGGTGTCCGTGGTTTCTGAGTAGGAAACAAACATAGGATTTCCCCTATACTCAGGGTTCATAGTGTCCCCATCCTCTTCTTCTACTTCTTCATCTTCTTCGTCGTCAACCTCCTCTTCTAGTAGTAGAGGGCTATGGTGACCAAGTGAATGGGCCTTTGGGCTTTGGACTGCCTCTTCTTCTTCTTCCACTTCTTCATTTACATCTTTTATCAAATTATGGCCAGCTAATTCAGGGAAATACTGGAGGAACTCATTTCTGAAACTAATATCACCCTGCAGCAGGGAAACAATTGAATCTAGCCGGTTTGCCATGTAATCAATATTTCAATAAAACTAAAATTGTCGATTTGACTTAAAATTACAAATATCAGTATAGTTCAGAGTTCAAACAAAGAATTTCTTCTCACTGTCCAGAGAACTTCTATACTACCAATGTCAAGTTCAATTAACTATTTAAACTTACTCTACTATGCAACAAATCCTATCTACATCTATATCAAGGCGACATACAGCTACACAAGGCTACCAGCGTGGCAGACTTAACATCGAGCACAAGGGTCAAAAACTTAACAAAGATCAAATCCTAAACTCTAATCTCCCTACAGCACACTTTATCTAGGCAGAAAGCGATCACAAATAGCGGACGATTCCTATGCTCCGAAACAGGATTTTACATCGATATTCGACCTAAATCTTACAAAACATCAAGTGACTCAAAATGGCGACCTCTTAGGTAAAACATGTGACCGGGGACAGCGTTCTCATTTACACGCTTCAAATGGACAATTATCGCAATAATCTACAGTCAAAAGTTATAACATATTGTGGCAAGGATACCAAACCGACATTTGATCAACCTTATACCCGAAACTTTGGACTATATCAAGAGAAGAACTTAAATTGAAACCAGACATCAATCTCTCGTTCGTTCCTGGCAGTCACAACCTTCTTCTACACAACAACTGCTTACGTCATAAAACAGAGCGCAGAAACAGCGATGGGCTAAAAATAGCCATTACGTAATGTCTCTTTCTATAGCGCATATATACAAGTGGAAAGCGTGTGCATACAGAGATGTTGTAACGACAGAATCGTTACATTATCACCCCTCTGGACAAAATTTGGGAACCAGTGACCAAATTTTGGTTACCATCTGAGTGACCTCTCCTTATCAAATACATCAATTACAACTAAAACCTCAACAAGTCACATTGACAGCAATTAGGAACTCAGCTTATCATCAAAATAATAAAACAACTTAGTACAAACTAATAACTGCTTCAATTCACAAAACAAGGCAAAACTTGGACAAGGATGATAGACTATACTTGTCATTTACCCAAGATCTTCTCTAAATCTAACGGGACATTTGACCTCTCTTCTAGGCCTGGGTAGTGGTTGGTCAACACTGTCACTTTCATTTACCAGGGTCCCCACATCTACCTCTTCCGGGACATTACTTTGGACAGCATCCCAATCCTTAGGAATCTCTCCATGGTACCTCTTGAGTTTATCAATATAAACCAACTGGGACTGGGCTCTCTTCGATTTCTGAATCTTGAATAGCACAGGGCTAATCTGGGACATGACTCTATAAGGGCCACCATAAAATTTCGACCACTTCTCCTTTATTCCAACTCTCTTCCTGGGATAATGGTACATCACCCAATCACCAATCTTAAACTCTACAGGCTTAACCCTCAAATTATACCTGGCAGCTCGGGTTGTGACAAGGCGCTGTGTAAATTCTCTCACATGTGAATATACAATTTTAATTTGCTTTTCTTTTGTAGCAACAAAATCATCAATAGACAAAGCAACAAAATCATTTGCATAACAATTTCCCAAAACTAGATCAAGTGGTAAGACATTTTCTCTTCCAAGAAAAAGGCGACAGGGACTATAACCGGTGGATTCGTGCTCGGTAGCGCGATAGGCGGACATGACGAGGGGAAGATGCTGATCCCAGTCACGCTGAGTTTGCGACACAACCTTTCCCAGAAGAGAATTGAGAGTGCGGTGGAACCGTTCCACTGTTCCGTTCGTACTTGGTTTGTAGGGAGTTGTCCGGATCTTGTCGATTCCTAGAAGTCGGCAGAGTTCCTGGAACAAGATCGCCTCGAAGCAGGGACCTTGATCTGTAAGCAATTGACGAGGACAACCGAATCTGGAAAAGAATTGGTCCACCAAAACTCGCGCGACAGTGACTGCATCTTGTGAACGAATGGGAAAAGCTTCTGCCCATCTGGAAAAATGGTCAATCACGGTAAGTATGTATTTATGTCCTTTACTGGATACTGGATGTGGTCCAGTGATGTCGACACCGACACACTCTAACGGTTCACCGACCATCATCATCTGCAACCGGCCTTGGTGTGGTGGTTTTCCTCTGAAGTACTGTGTACAGGCTGGACAACGTCGAAGAAACATTCGAACATCTTCTCTCCATCCAGGCCAGTAGGCTCTCTTCTGGACATGCGCAAGAGTTCGTCGAATCCCGAGATGACCACCTGTCATTCCTTCATGAGCAAGTTGGATCACAATGGAGCGTCGACTAGGTGGTGGGATGAGCTGATTCCACTTTACATTTTCACCGTCTGCATCTAACCACTCTCGAAACAACACGTTGTTCTGCAGTTTCAATTGCGGCCATTGAGACACGCGAGACTTGATCACTCCACTCAACGGACGTACATCATTATATGTTGGAGCCAAATCAGAGTCAAGTTTCTTTTGGATGACCCAATTCAGGTCAGCATCCATCCTCTGTTCATCTCGAAGTTCATCCAAACTCCATTCAGAAGGGAAGTTCGGCAACTCTGGTTGTGGATCACGTTGTCGTCGAACAGCATCGACCCTCTGAGGACGTCTGGACATGGCATCTGCGTTTGTATGGGCCGCTCCAGATCGATGTCTAATTTCAAACTGGAATTCTTCAACGGTGGCAAGCCAACGTGCTTGTTGTCCAATGGGGACTGCAGTTCTTCTGAGCCACTGTAACGCTGAGTGGTCAGTTCTCAGGACGAACGGTCTTCCTAACAGGTATTGACGAAATGTCTTTAGGAAATACAAAATAGCAAGCAGTTCACGTTTTGTGACGTCGTAATTTCTCTCTGCTGGTGAGCAAACACGGCTACCATAACAGATCACACGTTCACAATCGTTCTGCATCTGTGACAACACTGCTCCGATCGCCTCACCGGAAGCATCGGTGTCCAACTCAAAAGTTCCCTCATCGGAAGGTAACGACAGGACAGGTGCTTCAGTCAACTTCATCTTCAATTGGCTGAAGGCAACTTCACAGTTGTCAGTCCAGTGAAAGCCAATTCCCTTCTTGGTTAAAGCGTGTAATGGACGAGCAATGTGCGCAAACTCTGGGACGAACTTCCTGTAGTATGAGCATAATCCGAGGAATGCCCGGACTTCTCGTACTTTCTTTGGTGTAGGCCAACTTCTGACGGCTTCAGACTTTTCTGGATCTGTGGCCACTCCTTTCTCACTCACGACGTGGCCAAGAAATAGGACTTCCTTCTGGAGCAAGTGACATTTCGATGGTTTTAACTTCAATCCAACGGACGACAGTCTCTCTAACACTTTGGTCAAACGTTCAAGGTGGGTTTCCAGGTCAGCCGCAAATACGATAATGTCATCGAGGTAAATCAAGCAAATGTCAAAGTTCAATCCAGCCATGACGAGATTCATCATGCGGGAAAAGGAGGCGGGACTGTTACAGAGGCCAAATGGTAAAACACGAAACTGGAAACTCCCACGGCGAGTTACGAATCCAGTCTTATGGCGGTCACGTGGGTGTACAGCCATCTGGAAATATCCGGCCCGGAGGTCAAAGGTGCTGAACCATCGTGCTCCCGTTAATGCGTCCAAACTTTCACTTATCAGCGGCAACGGATAAGCGTCCTTTCTAGTCTTGGCGTTGACTGCTCTGTAATCAACACAGAATCGTGGTGTTCCATCCTTTTTCCGGACCATTACAACATTGCTTGACCAATCGGACATGGACGGTTCAATTACATTCTGGTTTAACATCTCTTCAACTTGAGCATCTATGATTGGGAGTAGTGTCCATGGCTGACGACGTAATGGCTGACGTACAGGAGCTTCATTACCCGTTTCTATTTCATGCTGGAGGACGTCGGTGAAACCTAAGTCCCATTCTGAGAGAGAGAATGCTTTTCTGTTTGAAAGGATGAGGGAACGTAACTGTTCTTTGACTTCTTCAGGTACCTCTTCATCGACTTCCGTCCACAGAGGCGCGAGCACTGACTCCTCGTTTACGTCCGACGTCTCCCGAAAGACTTCAGTTACGGCTGCACATCCTGAAGACGACTGTTCTGTGACACTTGGACTCATTACAATGACATCCTCGACTAGGCATTGGACACCTTTCTTAATGCGAATGTCCTTCTTCGTCGGATTCAGGACACGGATTGCGATATCTATGGCACGATCTGGCAATAGCGTTCCAGCCACAACTAATCCTGAGTTTAAAACCTGCGGTTGAGTTGCCCATGACGATGAGTCTTTCTGGAGATTTGGCAATATGGCGTAGGCAGCAACGTTCATTTCCGACAAGGCAGGAATTTTCACATCGACGGCGGTGGCAATTCTTCGACATTTCCCAGTGCGTGATTGACTTGATAATGGAAACACATAGTCTTGAATTTTTATCCAACGGTCAGCAAAGTTCCACTGCGCACCATACTTCTCAAGCCATCCAAGTCCAAGAATCAACTCTGACAATTGTTCGCTTACGAGACAAGGGACAATGAATTGGAATTCTGCTGCTTGGCAACGAAGCTGGACTTCTCCAAGGACTTTTATCTCAGTCCCGTTAGCTGCACGAAGAAGTTGCTGTGATCCAGTGACTTCTCTTTTATCAACCATTGACGCCGGAACAAGACAAAGTTCACTTCCGGTGTCCAGCAAGGCAAGAATGGATCTCCCGTTGACCTTGAGTGATAGGTAGGCCGTTGTACCACCGGCAACATGACGGACATTGGACGGTTCTGGATCAGATCGGTTGACTTCAGGCTCACCTTCCGGTCTCCTCTGTTGACGTTCTGGACAGTTACGGGCGTAGTGACCTTCTTGACCACACTCATAACATTGACCTGTCACACGGCGGAAGTTCCTGTTACCTGATCTTGGTCCACTGGGCTGTTCTGGTTGCGTTCTAGCTGACCAACCAGACGGTGCAGTTGCTTTCACAAAGGTTTGGTCCAATAAACGTGGTATTTGTGGTTTCTGTGACAACGCTAGAGCCTTCTCTAGCTGCTCTATACGTCGACGTTGTGGTTCCAGTTCCTCACGTAACTTCTTCAACTCATGACGTTGTGGTTCCATTTCTTCACGTAGCATGCGACGAAACATTTCTGAGGAAGGTTCTGTTTCTCTTACAGCTTTCACTCTATTTGGCCGACGTTCCTGCTGATCATGCAGGTCTTCTTCTGCCTGACGGTATCCATCCAAACGAACAGCCAGTTTGAATGCTTGGTCAAGGGTTGTAACTTCTCGTTCTCGGATCTTCAAAGCAAGTCGTTTGTCTTTCAGGGCATCCAAGAAAGCCCTGACAGCAATGGTTTCAGAATGAACTGACGTTGGTCCAGGATAAGCCAAGGTCAGCAAACGTCTAATGTCCTGAACCAAGGAATTCAGGTCCTCTCCATCTCGTTGCTTTCGTGTCCCAAGTTGTGCCTGGTACAAGGCAGCCTGATCTGCACTCCCGTACCTGGAACGAAGTTTCTGCACCAAGTCTTTCCACGTCAACACCGATTCTGAATCAAAGTCCCAAAGAATCTGGTTCGCAGGCTCAGTCAACGAACACGATAACTGGTTCAAACGTTCATCATCGTCCCAAGCATTGTTCTTTGCACATATCTCAAACTTTCTTAAAAAGGCGTCAATGGAACTGGTTCCGTTGAATAAGCCCAGCTTAATCCACTGTTTCGCTTTTACAGGTGGTGGGAGAGCCGAAGTGGTCTTTTCTTTGGTCTCTGTACTGACTGACGTGGTAGGCGGGGTAGGCGGATCATTGGAGTTAGGAAGTTCTGGTTCCTTCTTTGAATTGGTAGATGTACCTGCTCTGGCTACAGCGGATGTCACGACAGAAGACGTTGGCACTGTGGACTGCACATCTTTCACCGTCGTCATCGTCCTCTTCTCTTTTTCAGGTTGACGATCCGTGGACAAGGGATGTTCTCTCTTCAACTCTCTTGTGGAAGTTTCGTCGTGTAATCGCTGGGGAGGTTTCTCTGGTTCACCTCGTTGTTCATAGGATTTCATCAACGCCTGTACTCTCACCTGTACTAGATTATCTATCTCTCTCAGTAAGTCGACATGTTCTGTGGCATTTCTCTGCTGATACGATTCAGCAACCGGAAGACAGTCTGACATACCAGCACCCTGACCTTGGGATGACGGTAACAACGGCTGACGGCGGCCATCATCTCTCTGATGCGGTGGGTATTCAACCAGTGGCCATGACATCTCATCGGCATGACTGAATGGCAAGTCATACCTGGCGCTGACGAAGTCACGTGACTCTGGAGTCGTAAACACAGGACATGGTTCACCTTGCAGATAATGGCTGTGGCAACATACTGTCGAAGCTTGGCGTTGACGGACACCGTGACTCGACAATGGTGGAGCTGACAGTTGTTTTCCCATTCTGGTGGATACGACGACTGGATGCGGAAATGTGGTGGGTGAAGACAATGTAGCGTCGTGATCATACTGGAGATATGAAGTGTGGCTTGGCAACGGTAAATTCTGAGGAATTCTTTGTTTCGTGGTAACAAACGTAGTTGGTGGATACGGAATAGCGATGGACGACGATGGTATGACACGATAGGCGTGGTCATGACGTGGAACGTAGTGCTGGAATGAAGAACTTGGATTGAGGCGTTTTGACTCGACGGGCAGGACCGACGAATGTGATGCGACGGTGAACGAAGACGGCCTGACCCCTTGGTAGGACGTCGTAGGTGGCATCTGTGGGTGAGACCAGACGTATGTGGGTTCTGCAGTGAGAGGCATGACGCTTGACTTTGACTTTTCTTTAGGTTTCACGGCACGATGGATGACAGGGCGTGGCGAGAATGGGTCGACGATGGGAAAGGTTGTGTCTCGACGGTCGACGACCTCAGCGTGAGCGGGACGCGCATCTGGAGCACTGAGCACGAAGGGTGGGTGAATGACCTGATCCTTGGCTGTGGCAAGCCTTGACCTCGAATCTGAAACTAGACAAACTGGATTAGTTTCTTCATCATCAACAATAGGACTAAACGAATCTCTAATCCTCACATGTGGACTAACATCTCTGGTTTCAGATTGCTTAACCCCTGTTGCGTCAATGACTAACTCACTAAACCATGACAATGCAGTACGGGGCTCAACATCTAAAAATTGACCATCCTCAAAGGCAATCAAATCTCTAGGTCTACGATCATAATCATGCCTACTCTGATCATCTACATATACTGACCTATCATCTTGCAACAACCTATACTGTAAATGACCATCAGTTTCAATTACACTAGGCATATCCATGTTAACACGGTCCTGTGTGCCTGTGAACTGAAAATGGGCTGGAAAATCCGATTCATCCGGGGAGGAAGGATGGAATGGACTTAAAGGACGTCCTGACATAACCGGAAGTGCAACCGGAAGTACCCCACTTCTGGTACCAAATGTGGCGGGGCGACCCCTAGCGGCGGCGGTCGTCAAACGCCGGGATGAGGACTGCCGGTCGTGCATTTCCTGAGGATTCGAACCCCTGCGTTCAGGACCATAATAGGTGGGTGGAAACCCAGACAGGCGCTTACTACGTCTAGGCATAGTGACATTAGGTGGTTCTTCTAAGGGCAATGACGTCATCATTTCTATTTCATCACCAGGGCATGACCTGTGGGTGTCCGTGGTTTCTGAGTAGGAAACAAACATAGGATTTCCCCTATACTCAGGGTTCATAGTATCCCCATCCTCTTCTTCTACTTCTTCATCTTCTTCGTCGTCAACCTCCTCTTCTAGTAGTAGAGGGCTATGGTGACCAAGTGAATGGGCCTTTGGGCTTTGGACTGCCTCTTCTTCTTCTTCCACTTCTTCATTTACATCTTTTATCAAATTATGGCCAGCTAATTCAGGGAAATACTGGAGGAACTCATTTCTGAAACTAATATCACCCTGCAGCAGGGAAACAATTGAATCTAGCCGGTTTGCCATGTAATCAATATTTCAATAAAACTAAAATTGTCGATTTGACTTAAAATTACAAATATCAGTATAGTTCAGAGTTCAAACAAAGAATTTCTTCTCACTGTCCAGAGAACTTCTATACTACCAATGTCAAGTTCAATTAACTATTTAAACTTACTCTACTATGCAACAAATCCTATCTACATCTATATCAAGGCGACATACAGCTACACAAGGCTACCAGCGTGGCAGACTTAACATCGAGCACAAGGGTCAAAAACTTAACAAAGATCAAATCCTAAACTCTAATCTCCCTACAGCACACTTTATCTAGGCAGAAAGCGATCACAAATAGCGGACGATTCCTATGCTCCGAAACAGGATTTTACATCGATATTCGACCTAAATCTTACAAAACATCAAGTGACTCAAAATGGCGACCTCTTAGGTAAAACATGTGACCGGGGACAGCGTTCTCATTTACACGCTTCAAATGGACAATTATCGCAATAATCTACAGTCAAAAGTTATAACATATTGTGGCAAGGATACCAAACCGACATTTGATCAACCTTATACCCGAAACTTTGGACTATATCAAGAGAAGAACTTAAATTGAAACCAGACATCAATCTCTCGTTCGTTCCTGGCAGTCACAACCTTCTTCTACACAACAACTGCTTACGTCATAAAACAGAGCGCAGAAACAGCGATGGGCTAAAAATAGCCATTACGTAATGTCTCTTTCTATAGCGCATATATACAAGTGGAAAGCGTGTGCATACAGAGATGTTGTAACGACAGAATCGTTACAGTCATACTTCAGTTTTCATGTGAAAGTATTCTGTGATCTTTGTATCTACTTTTATGGCACTTGATGATTTTCAATATATCTCTCGTACGTACAAGTTTGATCAGTTGCTCTGGTATTCCTGCGTTTTGCATCACTCTCCACATTCCATCATGCCATATACTGTCGAATGCTTGTTTGAAGTCTATGAAGTTGACGAAGACTTTCTGGTTGTGTTCTATGCTTTTTTCAAGTAAGTGTCTCATTGTGAATAACTATTCAGCAAGAGGGAGAAATACCAGAAGACTGGGCAAAATCGACAGGCGTCCCTATATACAAAAGAAAAGGATATATTCACAATGAGACAGATCAGTTGTGCTTCTTCCTGGTCTGAACCTGGCTTGCTCTTCTCCAAGTGCTCTTTGAACATACTGTTTCATTCTGTTTTGTATCATTTTGGTGAAGACTTTTCCTGGAATGCTCTGTAAGCTAATGCCTCTGTAATTTTTGCAGTCTTGTGGATCTCCTTTTCTTTGTATATAGGGACACTTGTCGATTTTCCCAGTCTTCTGGTATTTCTCCCTCTTGCTGAATCTTTGTAATGAGGGTATGCATAGCATTAACAACTGTTTCTCCTCCTCCTTGAAGTAGTTCTGTAGTGATTCAATCCATGCCTTATCCTTTTTCATTTTGCTGATAGCATCTCTTACCTCTTCCTGTAGAAATGTTGGCATCTTTTCTTCTGTATTATTTATGGACAACTCTGTGAGAACCGCAGGATCGTTATTTGTGTCGACGTTTAGTAGTTGTTCGAAGTGTTCCTTCCATCATTTCTGTATGCTTGCATCGTCTTCTAGTACTTAACCATTTGCGTCTTTGATTGATGCAACTTTTAGCTCAAATTGTCCACTCAGTAGTTTTATCTTGTTATATATTTCTTGCATTCTATTTATCGTGAAAGCTTCCTCAGCTTCTTTGCATTGTTGTTCCATCCAGTTGTTTTTCATTGTGGTTTCCTTCTGATTTCCCTAGTGAGCCAGTTAAAATGTTTCCGGTCTGTAGTGCATGCTTGTTGCTTGGCTATATTTCTTCTTTTTTCCACTAGGTCTAATACTTCGTCTGATATCGATTGGTCTTTCGGCTTCTTGCAAGCTCGTCCGACTATGTTGTTGGCTGCTGTTTGTATTCCTTTCTGTATGTTTGACCACATAACTTCTATACTCTCTTGATCGTTGATCTGTATGCAGATAATACACTAAATTCCCAGACACGACATAATCATCATTTCGGGGGATTTCAATGCAAAGGTTGGCAGAGACAATGATACATGGAGAGGCACCATTGGTAAATTCGGATGGGGAGACATGAATGACAGAGGAGAGAAACTCCTCCAGTTCTGTGCTACAAACGACTTAAAGATAATGAACACTTTCTTCAAACAATAGAGACAACCACAAAGGAAATGGACATGGACATCACCTGATGGAAAGACACATAACCTGATCGACTATATCATAATAAACAAAAGATGAAGCTCAAATGTGACCAACTGCAGATCATTCGATTCACAAATCGGGTCCGATCACAAGCTAGTAATAGCCAACTTGAAAATGAGATTAAGGAGAGGAATCCGACCAACAGAAAACATCAAGTACGATACCAAGAAACTAACAGATAAAGATATCCGAGAAATGTACGAAGATGAGTTGTAGTAGGCCAACATTAAGCACAATTCCCTTGCATACTGGCAGACTTTGAAGCACAGAATATAATATGATGAAACTTTAATGTGCTCAACATGGACCTGGCGGCTGACGTTTCTTCATGAACCCTTCTCGTGTGCAACACAAAAAATTTGTTACAGTAGTCAATAAGATTTCTAAAATTCTACAGCAAATTTATGAGGAAACCCTCACAGAGTCCAAAATCTCAACGTGCAAGAAAGTTCCTCAGAAGTCCATGACATGCAAAATAGGCCCAAAAATAGTGTGTGCACAATTCCACATGGACACACTATGTCACTCGAAAGTAGAACTACTCAGTCAGTCGATAAGGAGTTAGCGACTGCCTTAGAGAGTTAGCGACTGACTTAACAACTCAGTTGACTAAGTCACATGTTTATAGACTGAATAAGTCGCTTAGACTTATTGACTGACATGTGATGTCATGGATTACCGACTTGCTGTCAACTTCTTAGGTAATCTGGTATGTCAACTGGACATAGACATACCTGATTGCTTAACAATACAATGAATTTTACTGCATATTGTATTGACCGTGTTGTCAATTCCTTGAGCATTAAATGGGGCCAATATGGGCTGTATACAGGTCCAATATGGGAACATGGGTCCTATATGGACTTCACTCCATGTGGGCATGCTGACACAGAACAGACCGATAACTGTTAAATGTTAATGTGAATTTATGAAAGGTGACAGACGCTTTTGAGTGTTTATAACAGGAATGTGTTTATAACAGGAATTAAACATATGACTAAGTCCAAGACTGCACTGCAGTGCTTGTTCAGCCTACAATCCAGTTTGTATTGGTAAATCCAGTTAGCTATCAGCAGCAGTTGAGCAGTTTAACAAGTGTGCATGTACAAAGAGACGCCAGTAGTGGATATTAGGCGTCTTTCATTTCACCAGATGACGTCCATAGGCGTCTTTCATTTCACCAGATGACGTCCATAGGCGTCTTTCATTTCACCAGATGACGTCCATAGGCGGCTTTCATTTCACCAGATGACGTCCATAGGCGGCTTTCATTTCACCAGATGACGTCCATAGGCGGCTTTCATTTCAATAGATGACGTCCATAGGCGGCTTTCATTTCACTCGATAGCGTCCATAGGCGGCTTTCATATCAATCGCTATGAGTATGATTTATGATTTATTAATTATCATTTAGGCACACACACACACAAACACACACACACACACAAACACACACACACACACACACACACACACAAAACCACACAAACACACACACACACACACACACACAAACACACACACACACACACACACGCACACATACAAAATTTAAAAGACATTGCAAACAGGCATCTCTTGACACCTAAGGACTGCTGGGAAGAGAGAGTTTATGTAGCAAAATTACAAGTTTTGAGAATGCACGGAAGAGAAACGTACGTCTTTTAGGGTGCGAGGAGAGCTAGCATGAAGGTTTGCACAGTAAAATGTGAGCTTTTGAATTGTAGGAATGCCTGCTATGCCCATTTCTATACTAAAATTACAACTTTCTTCGTTTAAACGAAATATGTGCGCTGATTTGGGTGTTTTAGCTGATGGACTTATAAAAAAAACTATAAAAAAAACTTGAAATAATAGCATGGAAAGGTTTAGATAAAGCTGTATATAGCAGGAACCTGTGTATTGGTAATGCATGTAGAAGACTTTGTTTGGTAAGGTGTTTGAAATACTGAACTATACATCAGAATTACAAATTTTATGGTGAAACATTGCATAGTTTGAAGCCTTGTACACTAAATTCTCAAGTTTCGATTCCTAAGTTGCATGAAATACTGACTTGCGCTGTAGAATTTCAACACATAAGTTGAAAAAAGACACAAGCGAGGAACATTTGTACGCTAATTTGAAGACTTGTAAGTTTTCAAAGACATGTGGAGTTGGAAACTTATGAATTTTAGATTGTATGTGACGATGAACTGTATGGTTCAGTTTGAATCTGATACACTAAATTCTGAATTATCGACTCTGAACATGTATGAAACACCAACCTGTGCAGTAAAAATTTGAAAAACTTAGTTTACTGAGACGTGCGCAATGAAGATTTGGGCGTTAAACTTAGGACTTTTGAGGTTTCAAAGACATGTGGAATGAGAATTTTAGTAGGACTTGTAAGTTTTCAAAGAGATGTGCTGCTGGAAACTTCTGAATTTTGGATTGTATGGGACGATGAACTGTATGGTTCAGTTACAACTCTTAGTATCAAACGTCGCACAGTTTGAATCTGATACACTAAATTCTGAATTCTCGACTCTGAACATGTATGAAATACCAACCTGTGCAGTAAAAATTTGAAAAACTTAGTTTACTGAGACGTGCGCAATGAAGATTTGGGCGTTAAACTTAAGACTTTTAAGGTTTCAAAGATACGTGGAATGAGAGTTTTAGTAGGACGCTTACGAATTTTTATTTTGAGAAGACGGTTGAAGAGCATGCTTTCAGAGTAAAAGTCCAACTTTCTATGGTGGAAAGACATGCGAATGTTTGCTTCTACACGAAAATGATAACGTTTACATGCATGCGATGACCATTTGCACACTAGAGTTACAACATTCTACTTGTAAAGACGGCTGCAGCGAGGGTTTTTACAACAGTTGGCAAATTTTAAGTTCATAAGATGGTTGAGACGAGGGTTTTTAGATTGAAAAGCTGGTTTACAGTATAAAAGTTTGTCTTTCCTTAGATGCAAAGAAGTATGAGATCAAGGTTTTCATGATAAAATTGTTACTCATAGTGTAGAAAGACAGCTTGAGTGGACGTTCCTACTGTAAAATTATACATTTTAGGTGTATGGGGTGCTGCTAAGATTAAGTCTGTCCACATTGTGCAGACAAATGGAATGCTGTTTTCCACAGTAAAATGGCAACTTTTAGCGTGTGAAGACAGAGAACATGAGAGCTTACTTGCTAAATGACAAGTTTTTGCTACAAAGAAGCATGCGTTGAAGGTTTGTGTAGGAGGCTGAAGTCTTTCGCGTTTGCATATGCAGTTGGATTGAGAGTTTACATATAAAATTTAGGACTTGCAAGTTGCATGAAGGATTTCTACAGTAAAATGTCGACTTTTAGCGTGCGAAGATGTAGTATGTGAGAGCTTACAAGCTAAAATGAGATCATTTATGCTACAAAGATGTGCAGTACAGTGCAAACAGGCATCTCTTGTGCTGTAAAGCCTGCTGAGAAGAGAGTTTATGTAGCAAAATTACAATTTTTGGAATGCAGAGACGCATACGAGGAGAGAAACTTATGTCTTTTAGGGTGCGAGGAGAGCTAACATGAAGGTTTGCATAGTAAAATGTGAGCTTTTGCATGCGCAGGACAGTGGAAACAGGTATCTCTTGTGCTGTAAAGCCTGCTGAGAAGAGAGTTTATGTAGCAAAATTACAATTTTTGGAATGCAGAGACGCATACGAGGAGAGAAACTTATGTCTTTTAGGATGCGAGGAGAGCTAACATGAAAGTGTGCATAGTAAAATGTGAGCTTTTGAGGTGCATGAGTGCTTGTGATGGTGATTTCTATACTAAAATTACAACTTTCTTCGTTTCAATGAAATATTTGCATGCTGATTTTAGTGTTTTAGCTGATCGACTTATACAAAAACGTGAAATATTGGCATGGAAAGGTTTAAATAAAGCTGAGGAGCGGTGGAAGCGTTAGGAGCGGCAGGGGTGGAGGCAGCGGCGGTAGCGGAGGTTGCGGAGGTTGCGGAGGCAAGGGCGGCAGCGGCAGCAGCGAATGCAGCTGTGGCAGTGGCGACGGATTTGTGTGAAAGGTAGGTTTTCGATTGAAGCGTATATGTAAAGTCTGTAAAATGATACATTTTGCGTCGTTTGGATGGTGAAACTAATACATGTGATATTTCTACATGGTATTGTGTGAAGCCAGAACATGGAATTTGTTGAAACTTAAAGGTTTTGACTTAAATGTGTTTGAAAAGAAAGTGAAAATGTGCATCTTCTACAGATTTTGGGTAATGGAACAGATGTGTATGAAAGTTCTATTTGGAGTAATGTGAAACACGTTGTAGTTATTTGAGCGAAAAGAGCCTTTTCAAGTGGAAAACATGGTGCATTTTAGAGAAATCGGGGTTGGAAATGCTAGGTATAGTATTTCTAGTTGAAGTTTATTTATAGAGGTGAATTGTACACATGCAATTTGTAGGAAAAGGCATTTTTTTCGATTGAAGCACATCTGCAAAGCGTTTAAAATGATATATTTTGAAAAGTTCGAGTGATGGAATTGGTGTGTAACATAGTTCTAACAAGAGTTTGTGCTACATGAAGTGTAGCACATCGATGAATTTTTGTTGGAAAAGACATGTTTCAGATTGAAGCGTATGTAAAAAGCACCTAAACTGAACGTTTTTTAGAGACTGTGAATGGTGAAACTGTTATGTATGGCAATTCTAGCTGGATGGAACAAAGCACGCTGGTGTAATTTGTACTGAAAACGAGTGCTTTTGATTAAAAGACATTTGCAAAGTCTGTTAAATGGTACAATTTTAAGAAATTTCAGAAGATGGAACTGCTAGATGTGTTAGTTATAGGAGAGCGTTGACGCTACGATTTGTTGGAAAATGAGTGGTTTTATCTGAAGTATATGTGCAAAGCATGTAAAATGTTGCATTTTGGAGAGTTAAGGTGGTGAAATTGATGTGACAGAAGCAACTTCAATATGTGTGAGACTTTGTGTATTTTCGTTCTCAAGGGTTTTTCAAATACATGCTAAAAGACATGAGCTGCGTATTACAAGTTGCGTTATTTGAGTAATACAGTTTCACAATTTCTATGTCGAGTCACCAAAGTTTCTTTGACAGGCTCTTGCAGCATATGAAAATCTATACTCTATGCGCAGACTTGTCAGATTTGTAGAATATAATACTAGGAAAAATTTGTCTCATCATTATAGTTCCGCAAACGCCCAATTTACTTCAATGTTTAAAAATTTCAATGTTTAAAATTTTCAACTTGAAAATTTTCAGTTTGAAAATTTTCAGTTTGAAAAATTTCAGTTTGAAAAATTTCAGTTTGAAAATTTTCAGTTTGAAAAATTCCAGTTTGAGAAATTTCAGTTTGAAAAATTTAGGTTTCGGAAATTTCAGTTTGAAAAATTTCAGTTTGAGAAATTTCAGTTTGAGAAATTTCAGTTTGAAAATTTTCAATTTGAAAAATTTCAATTTGAAAAATTTCAGCTTGAAAAATTTCAGTTTGAGAAATTTCAGTTTGAGAAATTTCACTTTGAAAAATTTCAGTTTGAGAAATTTCAGTTTGAGAAATTTCACTTTGAAAAATTGCAGTTTGAGAAATTTCAGTTTGAGAAATTTTAGTTTGAGAAATTTCAATTTGAGAAATTTCAGTTTGAAAAATTTCACTTTGAGAAATTGCACTTTGAGAAATTGCACTTTGAGAAATTTCAGTTTGAAAAATTTCAGTTTGAAAAATTTCAGTTTGAAAAATTTCAGTTTGAAAAATTTCAGTTTGAGAAATTTCAGTTTGAAAAATTTCAGTTTTAGAAATTTCAGTTTGAAAAATTTCAGTTTCAAAACTTTCAGTTTCAAAAATTTCAGTTTCAAAAATTTAAAGTTGAAAAAAAAATGTTCGTTTCAAAAATTTCTGTTTGAGAAATTTCAAGTTGAAATTTTTCAGTTTGAAAAATTTCGGATGCAAAATTTTCATTATGAAAATTTTCTTTTTTAAAATTTTCAGTTTGAAAATTTTCGACTTGAAAAAATTTATAAAATTACAAATCATTCAGAAATTTTATAAATTTTTCAAGTCGAAAATTTTCAAACTGAAAATTTTAAAAAAGAAAATTTTCATAATGAAAATTTAGCAACCGAAATTTTTCAAACTGAAAAATTTCAACTTGAAATTTCTCAAACAGAAATTTTTGAAACGAACATTTTTTTTTCAACTTTAAATTTTTGAAACTGAAATTTTTGAAACTGAAAGTTTTGAAACTGAAATTTTTCAAACTGAAATTTCTAAAACTGAAATTTCTCAAACTGAAATTTTTCAAACTGAAATTTTTCAAACTGAAATTTTTCAAACTGAAATTTCTCAAAGTGCAATTTCTCAAAGTGCAATTTCTCAAAGTGAAATTTTTCAAACTGAAATTTTTCAAACTGAAGTTTCTCAAACTGAAATTTCTCAAACTGAAATTTCTCAAACTGAAATTTCTCAAACTGAAATTTCTCAAACTGCAATTTTTCAAAGTGAAATTTCTCAAACTGAAATTTCTCAAACTGAAATTTTTCAAGCTGAAATTTTTCAAATTGAAATTTTTCAAATTGAAAATTTTCAAACTGAAATTTCTCAAACTGAAATTTCTCAAACTGAAATTTTTCAAACTGAAATTTCCGAAACCTAAATTTTTCAAACTGAAATTTCTCAAACTGGAATTTTTCAAACTGAAATTTTTCAAACTGAAATTTTTCAAACTGAAATTTTTCAAACTGAAAATTTTCAAACTGAAAATTTTCAAGTTGAAAATTTTAAACATTGAAATTTTTAAACATTGAAGTAAATTGGGCGTTTGCGGAACTATAATGATGAGACAAATTTTTCCTAGTATTATATTCTACAAATCTGACAAGTCTGCGCATAGAGTATAGATTTTCATATGCTGCAAGAGCCTGTCAAAGAAACTTTGGTGACTCGACATAGAAATTGTGAAACTGTATTACTCAAATAACGCAACTTGTAATACGCAGCTCATGTCTTTTAGCATGTATTTGAAAAACCCTTGAGAACGAAAATACACAAAGTCTCACACATATTGAAGTTGCTTCTGTCACATCAATTTCACCACCTTAACTCTCCAAAATGCAACATTTTACATGCTTTGCACATATACTTCAGATAAAACCACTCATTTTCCAACAAATCGTAGCGTCAACGCTCTCCTATAACTAACACATCTAGCAGTTCCATCTTCTGAAATTTCTTAAAATTGTACCATTTAACAGACTTTGCAAATGTCTTTTAATCAAAAGCACTCGTTTTCAGTACAAATTACACCAGCGTGCTTTGTTCCATCCAGCTAGAATTGCCATACATAACAGTTTCACCATTCACAGTCTCTAAAAAACGTTCAGTTTAGGTGCTTTTTACATACGCTTCAATCTGAAACATGTCTTTTCCAACAAAAATTCATCGATGTGCTACACTTCATGTAGCACAAACTCTTGTTAGAACTATGTTACACACCAATTCCATCACTCGAACTTTTCAAAATATATCATTTTAAACGCTTTGCAGATGTGCTTCAATCGAAAAAAATGCCTTTTCCTACAAATTGCATGTGTACAATTCACCTCTATAAATAAACTTCAACTAGAAATACTATACCTAGCATTTCCAACTCCCGATTTCTCTAAAATGCACCATGTTTTCCACTTGAAAAGGCTCTTTTCGCTCAAATAACTACAACGTGTTTCACATTACTCCAAATAGAACTTTCATACACATCTGTTCCATTACCCAAAATCTGTAGAAGATGCACATTTTCACTTTCTTTTCAAACACATTTAAGTCAAAACCTTTAAGTTTCAACAAATTCCATGTTCTGGCTTCACACAATACCATGTAGAAATATCACATGTATTAGTTTCACCATCCAAACGACGCAAAATGTATCATTTTACAGACTTTACATATACGCTTCAATCGAAAACCTACCTTTCACACAAATCCGTCGCCACTGCCACAGCTGCATTCGCTGCTGCCGCTGCCGCCCTTGCCTCCGCAACCTCCGCAACCTCCGCTACCGCCGCTGCCTCCACCCCTGCCGCTCCTAACGCTTCCACCGCTCCTCAGCTTTATTTAAACCTTTCCATGCCAATATTTCACGTTTTTGTATAAGTCGATCAGCTAAAACACTAAAATCAGCATGCAAATATTTCATTGAAACGAAGAAAGTTGTAATTTTAGTATAGAAATCACCATCACAAGCACTCATGCACCTCAAAAGCTCACATTTTACTATGCACACTTTCATGTTAGCTCTCCTCGCATCCTAAAAGACATAAGTTTCTCTCCTCGTATGCGTCTCTGCATTCCAAAAATTGTAATTTTGCTACATAAACTCTCTTCTCAGCAGGCTTTACAGCACAAGAGATACCTGTTTCCACTGTCCTGCGCATGCAAAAGCTCACATTTTACTATGCAAACCTTCATGTTAGCTCTCCTCGCACCCTAAAAGACATAAGTTTCTCTCCTCGTATGCGTCTCTGCATTCCAAAAATTGTAATTTTGCTACATAAACTCTCTTCTCAGCAGGCTTTACAGCACAAGAGATGCCTGTTTGCACTGTACTGCACATCTTTGTAGCATAAATGATCTCATTTTAGCTTGTAAGCTCTCACATACTACATCTTCGCACGCTAAAAGTCGACATTTTACTGTAGAAATCCTTCATGCAACTTGCAAGTCCTAAATTTTATATGTAAACTCTCAATCCAACTGCATATGCAAACGCGAAAGACTTCAGCCTCCTACACAAACCTTCAACGCATGCTTCTTTGTAGCAAAAACTTGTCATTTAGCAAGTAAGCTCTCATGTTCTCTGTCTTCACACGCTAAAAGTTGCCATTTTACTGTGGAAAACAGCATTCCATTTGTCTGCACAATGTGGACAGACTTAATCTTAGCAGCACCCCATACACCTAAAATGTATAATTTTACAGTAGGAACGTCCACTCAAGCTGTCTTTCTACACTATGAGTAACAATTTTATCATGAAAACCTTGATCTCATACTTCTTTGCATCTAAGGAAAGACAAACTTTTATACTGTAAACCAGCTTTTCAATCTAAAAACCCTCGTCTCAACCATCTTATGAACTTAAAATTTGCCAACTGTTGTAAAAACCCTCGCTGCAGCCGTCTTTACAAGTAGAATGTTGTAACTCTAGTGTGCAAATGGTCATCGCATGCATGTAAACGTTATCATTTTCGTGTAGAAGCAAACATTCGCATGTCTTTCCACCATAGAAAGTTGGACTTTTACTCTGAAAGCATGCTCTTCAACCGTCTTCTCAAAATAAAAATTCGTAAGCGTCCTACTAAAACTCTCATTCCACGTATCTTTGAAACCTTAAAAGTCTTAAGTTTAACGCCCAAATCTTCATTGCGCACGTCTCAGTAAACTAAGTTTTTCAAATTTTTACTGCACAGGTTGGTATTTCATACATGTTCAGAGTCGAGAATTCAGAATTTAGTGTATCAGATTCAAACTGTGCGACGTTTGATACTAAGAGTTGTAACTGAACCATACAGTTCATCGTCCCATACAATCCAAAATTCAGAAGTTTCCAGCAGCACATCTCTTTGAAAACTTACAAGTCCTACTAAAATTCTCATTCCACATGTCTTTGAAACCTCAAAAGTCCTAAGTTTAACGCCCAAATCTTCATTGCGCACGTCTCAGTAAACTAAGTTTTTCAAATTTTTACTGCACAGGTTGGTGTTTCATACATGTTCAGAGTCGATAATTCAGAATTTAGTGTATCAGATTCAAACTGAACCATACAGTTCATCGTCACATACAATCTAAAATTCATAAGTTTCCAACTCCACATGTCTTTGAAAACTTACAAGTCTTCAAATTAGCGTACAAATGTTCCTCGCTTGTGTCTTTTTTCAACTTATGTGTTGAAATTCTACAGCGCAAGTCAGTATTTCATGCAACTTAGGAATCGAAACTTGAGAATTTAGTGTACAAGGCTTCAAACTATGCAATGTTTCACCATAAAATTTGTAATTCTGATGTATAGTTCAGTATTTCAAACACCTTACCAAACAAAGTCTTCTACATGCATTACCAATACACAGGTTCCTGCTATATACAGCTTTATCTAAACCTTTCCATGCTATTATTTCAAGTTTTTTTATAGTTTTTTTTATAAGTCCATCAGCTAAAACACCCAAATCAGCGCACATATTTCGTTTAAACGAAGAAAGTTGTAATTTTAGTATAGAAATGGGCATAGCAGGCATTCCTACAATTCAAAAGCTCACATTTTACTGTGCAAACCTTCATGCTAGCTCTCCTCGCACCCTAAAAGACGTACGTTTCTCTTCCGTGCATTCTCAAAACTTGTAATTTTGCTACATAAACTCTCTCTTCCCAGCAGTCCTTAGGTGTCAAGAGATGCCTGTTTGCAATGTCTTTTAAATTTTGTATGTGTGCGTGTGTGTGTGTGTGTGTGTGTTTGTGTGTGTGTGTGTGTGTGTGTTTGTGTGGTTTTGTGTGTGTGTGTGTGTGTGTGTGTGTGTGTGTGTGTTTGTGTGTGTGTGTGTTTGTGTGTGTGTGTGCCTAAATGATAATTAATAAATCATAAATCATACTCATAGCGATTGATATGAAAGCCGCCTATGGACGCTATCGAGTGAAATGAAAGCCGCCTATGGACGTCATCTATTGAAATGAAAGCCGCCTATGGACGTCATCTGGTGAAATGAAAGCCGCCTATGGACGTCATCTGGTGAAATGAAAGCCGCCTATGGACGTCATCTGGTGAAATGAAAGACGCCTATGGACGTCATCTGGTGAAATGAAAGACGCCTATGGACGTCATCTGGTGAAATGAAAGACGCCTAATATCCACTACTGACGCCATTTTCGATGAAAAAAAGTGTGTGACATTAGGTAATGTGACAGACATCTGAGTGTTGGTAGTAAGTATAGCTAGTGAAGTAGTAAGTAGGTAGGTAGACTGAGGTAGTAAGTTAAGCCTCCCAGCCTCACAAAAGCAGTCCATAGTCTTTCCTTCACTAAAAAACAAACTTAGACCCGTTTGTTTGCCAGAATTATCGTCATACCTCTAATCTTTCTTTTCTTTCCAAAACCATCAAGAGACTCGTCTCTCACCAGCTGATACCTTATCTTGAACAGTCAGGCCTCCTGCCTTTGGATTAAGAGGTCATAAAGCTCATACCATCACTCAGATGTCTGTCACATTACCTACCTTATCTTGAACAGTCATGCCTCCTCCATCCTAATCAATCTGGATTCAGTCAGAGGTCATCAATCCACTGAAATTGCTGCTATTCTTGCTCTTCTTTCTTAAGTGTACATAGCCATCTGACATTACTGGCTATCTTTGGTGTCTCCTCTGCCTTTGATATGGTCGACCATGACTTCCTGCTACAGTGCCTCCAGTTACCCTGTGGCCTCCTTGGTCCTTTTCTTCTGAGGTTTCAATCATATCTTACTGGCCGCAGCCAGATGATTTTTCTTTATGATTCCAGGTCTCCTTGAGTGTCCCCTAGGGTTCAGTACTCGGCCCTATCCTCTATGTTCTCTTCACAGCTCCCTCTTCACTAAGCATTTGGCCATTGGTATGGTATCGTATGGTATCTGGGAACTTATAAAGCACCTCTCACAGTGCAAACTATTCAGCGTATGAGCCTCGCGGAAACAGAAAAGACTTTAAATGATGAACAACAGAAAGAGAGAACCTAGTAAGTAGGGTCCCACGCAGTACCAAGGGAAGGGAGTTCCATAAGGATGGGCCCACGACGGCGAAAGAGTGAGTCTGAGCCATAGCAGACCTCACCCGGGGAACGAACAGATTAAGCCAATTCAGAGAATGTAGGGGTCGATGAGAAGAAGCAGAGAGAGGTTTGTGCATCAGGTCACAAAGGTGGCTGGAGCTAAGCCCTGTTGCGACTTAGAGACAAGTGTTATGATCTTGAAGTGGATACGAGCAGAGACAGGAAGCCAATGCAATCATGTAAGTAGAGATGGACGAGAATCAAGAACGATGAGCAATGAGGCGAGCAGCCGTGTTAAGTACCAATTGAAGGGCAGATAGACGGACTTTCGGAAGGCCTACCAGTAAAGAATTACAATAATCAATGCGGCAACAGATGAATGCATGGATAATGGTTGTGAAGACTGCAGGAGAGATGGATCGACGGATAGCTCGCAGTCTCCTCAAGTGGTAGTAACAAGTGCGAGTAAGTAAGGAGAGGTGAGTAGCAAAGGTTAGTGAACTGTCTAAGGTCACCCCCAGGTCGCGGACATTCATAGAGTATGAGAAGGTCGGAAAGTGAGCTGAGAGAAGTGAGAAATCAAGTTTAGATAATTGCTGCTTTGTACCAAACCAAATGAGGTGGGTTTTTGAGGAGTTTAGGTTCAACTGATTAGAGAACATCCAAGAGCGAAGATCTTGAGAAAGGGAGTCAATGGATCGAACAAGAAGAAGTTGGTCAGCTGCGGGACCATGGACATAAGTTTGCACATCATCAGCATAGAGATGGCCAGATGCAAAATGATTAGAGAAAAGAGAGTAAATATGCAAGAGGTATAAGGAATGTAAAGAATAGGACCAAGAATGCCAAAGTTAATCCCAACCCAGGGCATTCTTGAGGTACTCATGATCACCCTTTGCGTCTGGTCAGTAAGATAGGATTGGAACTAGCAGAAGGGGGACCAGATAAGCCACAGGAGATTTGAAGACGGCGAAGAAGAATCTCATGATCAACCATGTCAAAGGCTGATGATACATCAAAGAGAGCTAGAAGAGTAAGGCAGGACTTATCCATAGCTAGGTAGATGTCAGATAGAAGGGATAGAAGGACAGTTTCAGTGGAATGGGATGCTCTAAATCCAGATTGACAAGATGGGAGAAGGCTAGACTGTTCAAGATAGGGAAGAAGTTGTATAGCAACTAGGCGCTCCAATGTTTTAGATAGAAAGGTGAGGTTAGCAGTCGGGCGATAGTTTGAACAAAGATTGGGGTCAAGGTTAGGCTTTTTTAGAGTAGGAAGAATTAGGGCCCGCTTTTGTGATGCCGGAAGGGACCCTTCAATAAGGGACCGATTGAAGGTATAGACCAAAAATGGGGCTATAGCATCTAAAACAGTAACAATGACGAACGGTGGGAGGGGGTGAAGTTCACAAGATTTGTGGTTAGAGGAATTTATGACTCGACGAGTTCATCCTCCAAGATGGGCAAAAAGCCATCAAAGGAGGTGTAAGTGGAGGAGAATATTGGTGGTGGAGCATCAGTAGTGGAAGCCCGTAGTGACTCCAGTTTGTCCATCTGTGAACGAAGGCAGTCATCCGCCGAGAAGGTCGGAGATGTAGCTTTGTTGGAGGTCCCAGTAGACCAGATGTGGTAGCCCACAGACACTTTGGGTTCTTTTCGTTCTTAGTTACTAAGTTCTCCCAATAGTGGGCCTCTTTCAAATTGGTCACCTCTATGCCAATGACGTCCAAGCTTTTGTGCTTGGTCCTTCCTCTGGACAGCTTGCTCTTGCTGGACTCGTTGACTCTCTATGTCTTCTGATCTTAGTCTTTGGATGTTCTCTAATCCAGCGATTCCCAAACTATTCTGGGTCGCGACCCACTTGTGAATATCTTGTCAGTCTCAATACCCACTGTGTAAAATTAAGCATTGTGTACTAAAATTTTCTTCGTAAACTGATATCGAAATATGCGGATTTACGTACAGCGCTTAGAAATTTAAGGCATTAAAAGGAAATTTAGGTAAAAACAGTTTACAATTTATTACAATCCAGCTAGTTATAGCCCAATCATAGTCAAATGTTGTTGCTACAAAAAATAAATGTTTCTCGACTAAATTTGGCGACCCACTTGCCAGAGCTTTGCAACCCACTTTTGGGTCACGACCCACAGTTTGGGAAACTCTGCTCTAATCGGCTCTGTCCAGTGATAGGTAATAGTTAACTAAAAAGTTGCTAACTTTTAATGAAACTTAAATTTTTTAGTTAAGGTTGAAGTTTAACTTGAGAAAAATAGTTTACTTAAGTTTAACTAAAATTTTTTAGTTACTAACTGAAAGTTTAACAAAATCAGCAACTACGCAGCTGTCTTCCACAATGAGCACTAATAAATCAATCAATATTTGTTTATTGCAAAGATTCCTGTCGACACAGACGCGACAGGATTACACAGTCTTTAAAAAAGAGAGACATTAATTGCAGATGAAAATAAACCAGATAACAGTCAATTAGAGAGTTTAAGCAGATGGGGTTTAAAATAAGGTATACACATAAAATAAAACAATATGCTAAAATAGTTAATTGTTAATGTGTTTTTATAGAGCATACGGGATATAAAATATTTGTCATTTTTATCAGGTAATGTGAAATTATGAGCCCGTTGCTGGAGATTATGAGGGATATTACGATCAAGTGGAAAATAGGGTCGCAGAACATGGTCTGGGTTTGTAATGGCTGCCTTAAAGAGGCATTCATCTGCCTGTTTTGCCAATTCAGATGCGCTTTGAATGGATGGGGAAAGTAGACCGGAACGTCGCATTTTCCTCAGCAGTTTTTCAACCCTCTCTCTGTCTCCTACTTGGGTGTAATCCCACCAGGCTGGGGAAGCATACATCAGAGAAGCTATGGTGGTGGCCCTTGCTATTTCCTGTAAGACATGGGATCGGAGTACTCGGAGTGCATGGAGTGATGATGAAGAGGTAGACAGAACTTTATCGAGGTGAACATTCATTCCATGGTCAGAACTGATTATTATTCCTAGGGCTCGCAGAGAAGTAACCTGGGTTGTTCCTGGAATGATTGGGGGAATAGAAGGGTGTCCTTTTCCTCTAGCAAGAATTATTAGTTCATTAGTTTTGTGGGGATTTAGGCGAAGGTTATTACTATTAGCCCATAAGGAGATATGGGCGAATTCTTCCTCAGCGGTATCTATGTGAGAGAAGATAGGTATCATCAGTGAATTTAGTGATGAAATTAAATGGATGTCTTGGGTGGAGGTCTAAGGAATTTGTGGCAAAGAGTACAGGGCCAATAGCAGATCCCTGGATGACACTAGAGTTAATGGTTTTTTGTTCTGAGGTTATTTCGGTGTACCTTGTAATATGACTTCTGTTTAGAAAGTACTGGTGAAGTCAGTTGTAGATTTCATCTGGGTTGTCAAGGGTGCCTATTTTCTGAAAAAGTGTGGAGTGGTGGACTGTGTCAAATGCTTTTAGACAAGTCAGTTGAAATTACTACAATGTAATCATTAGATTATCTGGGTTCACTGGGGGATTCAGGATTGGTGGAAAGACCATCAACAATCTCAGGTATGCTGATGACATAGTGTTAGTGGCAACATCATCAAGTGAATTACAAAATTTGTGAGTCGAGTCGAAAATGCAGCAAAAGAATATGGAATGTTGATCAACGTGACAAAAACGAAGGTAATGACGAACATAGAAGAAACACTCGAGATTAAAGTGGACACCGAAGGACTGGAGCAAGTAAAATCCTTTGTGTACTTGGGGAGCAAAGTAACTGCAGAGGCGGACTGCAAGGACGATGTTAAATCAAGACTGGCCATGGGGATGGCAGTCATGGTTAAACTGATAAAAATTTGGAAAAACAAGTCTATAAATAATGACACCAAATTACAGATGATGAAGGCATTGGCATGGCCAACAGCAACGTATGGATGTGAGGCTTGGACGTTAAAGAAAGAAGAAGAGAAACGCATCCAAGCATTCGAGAACAAGTGCGTCAGAAAATTGCTAAGAATTCCCTGGACAAAAAGGATGACCAACGAACAAATATACAAGCTGGCGAGACCAAAAGCGAACTGCTGAACCACGTCCGGACCCGCAAGTTAAGGTACTTTGGACACATCATGCGGCAGCCGAAGGACAACATCGAAAGCAGCCTGATGACAGGCCTTGTAGAAGGGATTCGCAACTGGGGCAGACCAAGAATATCCTGGATTGACAATATTATAAAATGGATTGGACTATCTGGAACCAGACTAATGGCTGCAATACGAGATAGGAAATGCTGAACAATGTTAACCCATTCATGTAGCCTACCATCGCAAAGCGACAACGGCGACATGACATGACATGACAATCATTAGACTTTAATAGGTCTGTGATCTGTTGAAGAAGTACAGTTATGGCACTGTCAACAATTCAACATTACATATACTTACTTATTAACACTGGTGTTGCCTCTGCATAGAATATGTAGTAAAGCACAGTTTATTATTGTTTATGAATTGGCTGTAGACTTCAATGAATTAAAGGCTACGTCAGAAAAAATGAATAGTTTATTAGTCACTACTTGCTTCACTGAGGTAAAACTGAAAGAAGACAAAAGCAACTTCAGTGCAAAATGTCGATTTTGTGTGAATAAAAGTATCTCTGGAAATATTATGTTTACAACCAACTTTCTGAATCACATCAAGGTCATTCATTACTAAATAGTCAATTAGTCCTCCATTTTTGAAACTGTAGTCCGCGGACCAAGAGGGGTCCGCGAAGGATATGGCGGGGGTCTGCGAGATCTGAAAATATTCATTAATGATTAACACTGCATGGTTTTACCATTAACAGCCTGTGTTTTCAAGTTCATACACTACTTATAGTACGCATGTAACTGTATGATCCATTTGGGTCCGATTGGGTAGAAAGTTGTGGAATTCGCCTGATTTTAGCCTTTAAATAAATGATAATACAGAGTTTTGACCTGTTATTTTGATTAAATTTTAAGTGATAAATTTTCCTTTTTAAATACTTGGATCCGCAAGCCATGAGTAGATAAAATAAGGGTCCCTGGTCAAAAAAGTTTGAAAACCACTGAATTAGTCATTAGGTTCCTTCATTGTTGTGCCAGAAAAAAAGTACTAGATTATTACTGAAGTTTGCATTAGCAACTGTCTTAATTATTTTCTGGTAAAACCTACATTTTTAAAGTGAAAAATTTTTCTGTACCAAACTTAGGTAATTCCATCCAAATTCTGTGACTCACTTTCCTCGGCGTGCAAACTCAGTCGACTTCAGTAGTACTATTAGTGAAATTGTCATTGATGCTCTGCATTATTACAGTTCACTTAACCTCTGTTACTGTGAAAATGTTTGTCATAAACAGTTGGGGAAAAGTTTAAAAAAAGTTTAACTAACTATTTTTAGTTTAGTTCACTTATTTCCAAAATCAGTTGCCAACTTTAAACTCTTTTATTTTAGTTCAAAAATAGTTTAAGTTTAACTAAAAACATTAGTTTAATGCCCATCACTGACTCGGTCTTAACTCAGGACCCTAAGATCTGGTTTGACACAAACAACAGCTTCTGAAACTCGATCTTCCACATCTGTCTGTTAAATTCCCTTCTTTCACCTTCTGCTCCAGTGATCGCAACCTGGGAGTTATTCTGGACAGCAACTTAACCCTTTCTGAGCACCTCTCAAAATTAACGCGCTCCTGCTACTATCACTTGCGTTGCCTCAGGGCTACCTGTAGGTATGTCACCTCTTTTATATTCACTACCATAATCCATGCCTTTACCTGCTTCCGCATTGACTCCTGCAACTCGTTACTCGCTGGTCTTGTATTGTATATTTGTTTATTCAATCAAACAGCTGTCAAAATGCAGCTGTTAACAATCAGTTGTAATTTACACTGAAGTACCAATCACCTTGTCACCTTGTGCTGTCGATTCGTTGAATCCTAGCGACTGTCATGGTCAACCTTCTCCATGTGCTCCGATTTCTCGTTGCCTCTCTCAGCTCCGAGATGTTCATCTTCAATGCCTCCTGTATCTCGTCCATCCATCTCCTCCTTGGTCGTCCTCTCCTCCTTCTGCCCTCCCCACACGCCAACATCATCTCCTTTTCCAGCCCATCTGCACGCATCACGTGTCCAAAGTATGACATCTTCTGCCTGGACGCTCTCTGCCCCAACGTCAAACTCCCTCTCCAGTGTCCTATTTCTTCCAGGATATCCTCGTTAGTTCTCTTCTCAGTCCAAGAAACCCTCAACATTTTCCTCCAGATCCACATTTCACGTGCCTCAATTTTCTTCTCCAATGCCTTGGTTTTTGTCCATGTTTCGCATCCGTAAAGCACCACTGGTAAGATCATTGCTTTAACAATTCTTGTCTTCGTTCCCAAACTCACTGATTTGTCCTTCCATATTTTTTCCAGTCCCTGCGTTGCCGTCTTCCCCAATGTAATTCTCCGTCGTATTTCTCGTTCGCATCCACCTTCACTCTCCATCATGGCCCCCAAGAAACAGAAGCTTGATACCACCTCTATCTCCTCTCCATCTACCTCAAAATAACTCCATTTCTCAGTGGTCATTATCTTCGTCTTTTTTATATTAAAGTACATTCCTGCTTTCTCGCTAGCACATTTTAGCCTTCTGATGTTATCCTTCAGTTTCTCCTTTTTTTCCGCCAGCAGTGTTGTGTCGTCCGCATACCTTAAATTGTTCACTATCCTTCCAGCTATCCTCACACCCTCCGCCTCATCATCAAAACCTGCCTCCCTCATTATCCTTTCTGCATATAGAATGAATAGGTATGGTGATAGTATACATCCCTGTCTGACCCCTTTCTTTATTCGAAAACTTGAAGTGTCGCCATGTTCTGTCCTGACCACCGCCACCTGATTGCCATACAGGTTCTTGAGGAGAGTTATCAGATGCATGGGTATGCCCATTTCACTCAGTGTTTTCCACAGCAGAGCATGATCAACGCAGTCGAATGCCTTGCTGTAATCTATAAAACAAAGATGTACCTCTTGTCCATATTCCCTCTGCCTTTCCATTATCCATCTTAGGTTTGCAATATGGTCTCTTGTGCCTCTCCCTTTTCTAAATCCTGCTTGATTTGCCGGCAGCTCTCTCTCTATCGTGTCTTCCATCCTTTTGTGGATAATCTTTAGGAGTATCTTGCTCGTATGAGATATTAGCGCAATGGTTCTGTAGTTCTCGCATTCCTTAGCATCTCCTTTTTTAAAGATGGGTATAAAGATCGATGTTTGCCAGTCCTTCGGCCACTCCTCAGTCTCCCAAATCAGATTACACAGAATTGTTATCTCTCTTATCACTCCATCTCCAGCTGCTTTGATCAGCTCAATAGGGATTTCGTCTGCTCCTGGGGTCTTGTTATCTCTGATTTGTGTAATTGCCCATTCCACCTCTGCTTCCATGATCTTTGGTTCCTTGACGTAATCAGTTGTGATCGCTTCTTCATTTTCCTCCACTCTGTCATCGATCTTGTAGAGATTTTCCGTATATTCTCTCCACCTGTTCTTTGCTTCCTCTTTATCGCATATTATTCCGCCATTCCCGTTTCTTAATGAGCCGTTCCGTGGTGTGAACTTGCCAGTGATTTTCCTCATTTCCGCAAACATCTCTCTAGTTCTTCCCTTTTTTTCCCTGTTCTTCCATTTCTTTGCATCGATCGTTCAAGTATCTTTCTTTATCCTTCCTTGCCTGCTTCTGAAATCTCCCGTTCAGCACCTTGACTAGGTCTTTGTTTCCTGCTGTTCTCACACTTCTCCTTTCTTCTGCTATCTTGATTGCATCCGACGATAACCACGGTGATATCTTCTTCTTTTGTCTTTTTGGTACGTGAATGTTCGCTTCCTCCTGTATCACCTTCTTCATTCCTTCCCACATATCATCAGCACTAGTCGCTTCAACCAAAATCAGTGCCTCAAATCGGTTCTTTATCTCGTCCCTGTACTCAGGAATGATCCCTTTGCACTCGTATCTAGTCAGGCGTTCCCCCAATTTGAGTCTCTTAAGTTTCAACTTAAGGGTAGCCACCAGCAGTTCATGATCCGATCCACAATCCGCTCCCGGTCTCGTTTGTACATCCCTCACCATGCTCTTCCATCTCTGTTTTACCATCACATAGTCTATTTGATTTTTGTGTTTCCCATCCGGCGAAGTCCAGGTGTATAATCTTCTCTTTGTCTTCTCAAAGCATGTGTTCATGATCCTCAGTTCATTTGTCTCACAAAAGTCGATGAGCCTATGAGCCTACCAATAGAGACTAATTATAAAGATATTGTTATGTATCAGAAATAGTACACTATTTCGTCTAGATTACACACAGAGAGCTAATTGTAATCGAATGAATTCTATTACGGCAAGTGAGAGTTAGCTAGTGTAGGCAACATATGAAGAATATAAGATAGGCTCGTGAAATTTACTAAGGGGCGTTTGTAAATGCCTCTGAACATCAGTCTAGGCAGGAAGTTTACACTGGACAACATCTTCTCATCTATCAATTAAGGAAAGGCATATCAGTATGCCTCGACCTTAGTGCTGCTTTCAATACTGTTGACCACCAACTATTACTCTTTAGACTCGGTAAAGCTTCGGTGTCTCTGTGACTGCCTTAACCTGGTTAGCTTCTTACCTCAGCAAGTGGGTGTTGGTACTGCATGATCGGATCCTTCTCTCTCCACTGCCCTGTCCCTCAGGGATCTGTTCTAGGCCCCCTATTAATTACGATCTTTGCTTCACCAACCAGCCTCATCCAATCAATTGGAGTCCAGTTACAGCAGTATGCTGATGATACTCAGTCACCAACAGATCAGTCTGGCAAAGTAATACTAGAACAGTACCTCTCTTCAGTGCATGCATAGTTCTGTTTCAACGGTCTGTCTATAAACCCAGATAAATCTGAGGCAATCATGGTTTGCTCACGCCAATGACTGCGCTCTTTCCCTTCTCATTCCAGTGTTGACCTTACTGGCACTGTTGTTCCAATATCAAAGACTGTCAAAACACTTGGGGTCACTTTGGACAGTAATCTCACATTCCAATCGCACGTTAACAAACCTTTGTAAAGATTGTTTCTACCATATCAGGGCAATACGTCACATAAGGTCTGCTGTTCCCTAAGACACGTCACAGACCATATAGTCTGCTGTTGATTCAATTATGCCAACTCCGTGTTTGCAGGCATATCAGTTCTTCCAAGTCATCAGTCTTCAACACATCAAAATGCTCTGGCTCGCAAGGGTGCTATGTGCATCTTTTCATTCACACACGTTAACTTTGCTCCATCAGCTGCATTAGCTTCTTGTAGAATTCAAAATAACATTTAAACTGGCATGCCTGACCTATAAAACTCTCACAATGTACACTGCTACCCACCTTCAACCACTACTCTCTCTCCTATACATCCCGCCGTGCAGTCTGCAGTCTTCGGTTATGGATCTTTTGGTTGAGCCTGGATGTAGCACTGCCATGGGCTCTCATGCATTTCGTGTTGCAGCCCCCAAGGAATGTTACCGACTACCAATGTTTATCCGTTGCTTGATTGATTGCTTTCTTCTTTCAAGAAATGCCTCAAAACTCACTATTTCTCACTGGCTTTCAGACATCTGATTACCTAATTGTTCTTCACCTGGCAACTGGGTAACCATGCCTCAGATTCGCATTTCTGTGTCACTTTGTGAACATTAAAAATGTTCATAATAATTAATAATAATAATAATAATAATAATAATAATAATAATAATAATAATAATAATAACCTAATTATTTAATAACCTAGTTAATTACCTAATTGTTCTTCACCTGGCGACTGGGTAACCATGCCTCAGATTCGCATTTCTGTGTCACTTTGTGAACATTAAAAATGTTCATAATAATTAATAATAATAATAATAATAATAATAATAATAATAATAATAATAATAATAATAATAATAATAATAATAATAATAATAGGTTTAACAAAACCAAGATGCAACGAGGTCAATACCCAGAAGACCAGTCCGTAAAACAGAGATCAGCCTGTGGAGCGTAGCATAAAGTTGAGAGCGAAATAACATAAGTAATTCAGCCGAACAAACAGATACAGAGAGATTAGTTCCAAAATCTAGGTCCAGCAACCAAAAGGCTCTTTTACTAAGAATATTTCTTGTTTTAGGCTACAACTTCTATATGTTAAATAATTAATTTCATTTACATTAGCCATCAAGATTTAGGGTACATTTAAATCTGGTGTTTCTAAACTTCACACAATGCCTCTAAATAAATTTATTCCAGCCATCTTTTTCTAAACTTTACGCAGAGATGTTACATGGTTCTAAGTTTTTACTGTTGGTGAGAAGAACTAAATATTCATCATTTCCAGTGCAATGCAATATTAAACCAATGTTGAAATTTTTCTTACTATGAGAGTTTTCTCTGGCATAGTTACAATTTTCTGACAAATTGCCATGTGGGTTAATTTTTTCAATAAGGAAAATCTCTGCTGACAAAATAATTGTAGCCATCTTTTTCTGAAGTTTTTGTGATAGAGCACAAGTTTGCTAAACTTCTCTCCAAAACTGCTGCTTCAGCACAGCTAAGAAAACTTTGCTAAGAAAAAATAGAATTGTTGTCTGGCTTCTCAAATAATTGCATGAGATTTGTAGCAAATCTCTTGCCATTGTCTGTGGCTGAAAATTGCCTGAAATGCCCGATTTTCACTATTTAGTCTTGCATTGTTTCCATATATTTGTCATGTTTGAAAAGCTAAGGTCTCAGATGCAGAATCTGAATTTTTTTAGTTTTGCTGGTAACCAGATGTTGTGATTTACAGTATTAGTTAAACTATGTGTGTAGGCGATTGCATTTTAATTTATATTAATTATGTCATTTTGTAGAAATAGGTGAAGTTAGGCCAGATGAAGGGGTGATGGATGACAGAAAACAGGCAGAGACTGCAGAAACTGACTAGGAGCTTCCAGTGAAGATTTTTAAACCACCTTTGATTCAAAATCATCTTAATGAGACTGTGTTCAGCTTTTTCTGTGGTTGTTTGCTATGAAATGTGCTTGTGCTTGTCTATTTTTGCAGTTAATCTTCTTGATTTATCTTATTACTTATAGATGTTTATGTCTTTGTCAGATTCTCAAAAGGTGCTATTATATAAATATTTAAAAAATATATATATTATTGTTTTATTTTAGTTTTTCTGGTCATTTAGTTTCCTAACAAATCTTGTGACAGTTTGTGTTACAATTCAGCACTATTATAGTATCACATCTCATCATTATCACATCGGATAACAACTTTTATTAAATTACTACTATTCAAACCCTCACTAAGTTGAAAACTGAACATGCAAGAAATCAACACAGATGGTCATTGGACCTAAATGTATAATTAAACATATAAGGGTCATTATCCGAAATGTTACAAATTTCGTCTCCGAAAAACAAAAAAAAATTTTCACCCAAAATTGGTTGCAAGTGTTTTTTTTAGTCATGTACATAGTTAAATTTAACTAATTTGAAAGAAATCCACTATATTTTTAATCATAAGTTAATTTTCAGATGCGAAGGATGATTTGAACCTTTCTGTTGAGTTTTTAAAAGATATTTTATAAACTAAATCGTATTTATTAAATTTAAAAATTTTAAAAATTATATCACAAAATTTATTATTTTTAATTGAAAAAGGCCTTGAAAATTAGTTGTGGCCCTGGGCCTCCAAATCCTGTATGTATGCAATACAAACATGCATATATACATATGTACATACATATATACATACAAACATACTTTGTGGGGTGTGGTGGCTCAGTGGTAAGTTTGGCACTTTGTGACCGGAGGGTTGCAGGTTCGAATCCCACTCTAGCCGCTGCGTACGGACCTTGGGCAAGTCCTTCACTCGCAATTGCTCGTGGCGCTTCAGTGTGAAAATTCCGGCACAGTATCAAATGCTGTAGTCGGGAGCGCCTCTGAGTAGTAGTTGACTTCAAGAGGCGCTTGTGCGCATGTGCGCTTGTCATATGCAAATAAAAGCTACTTACTTACTTACTTACTTACTTGAGTCATTTTCCGGTATTTGGCTAAGTTGGAAATACAGCTGTCCCCGGTCACTTCTCAGAAAACAATACCTAATCTGATCATGCTAAGTGATTAGATTAAAACGTTATTGATCAGTCAACAATTTAAGACCTTTGAAAGTAATTCAGAGCAATAAAATAATTTATTAAAATTTAATTTGAATTTAAAATGTTCCACTCCGTTACCGTCCCTAGGCTATAGTACATATTGATTCGTCTACAATTTCAAAATGATTTGCATTAAACCAAAATATGTGTATGTTTCTTTTATAATAAACATAATTGCATTTTCTAAAACAACTTTGTGAATGGGATCTTCAGTAACTTGTCCCCGGAAAATTATGTCCGCTCCGTTAACATGTAAAAATGATCTCGTATCTCACAACCCTTTCAGTTCTTTGGTCTCGCAACTTAACACATCTCTTCTGTGAAGATCTATGTAAGTAAGTATGTCTTAATACAGGATCTGAATGCTAAGACAAATTTCTTACAAATTTTCATTTATTACGTACCCGATGTTTTTTTAATATACATCCACTCCGTTACTGCATTTTTGCAATGATTATGAATAAATTTAATTAAAATAATATTTTTAATATAATATTTATAAGCTATATAATGAGTGTACCAACGATTAATGTGGACGTATGAGAGATAATATGATATTTACCGTGCTGATACACAATTTGTCCACTCCGTTAACTGTCCACTCAGTTACCATAAATGAGGTACCTTGAGGTACTAAAATTTATTCCACTGTTAGGATACGTCGTCTACTTAAATTATCATTTCTAATACAACTTATATAACAATATATGACATTTTTAATAAATTTTTGTTTCAGCAGACTGTTTTTTTAAGTTCACTTTTCACATTCTGTGCTCAATTCTCGACAGATGGTAACGGAGCGGAACTTTTTATGGTAATTTTTTATGTAATTTTGATGCTATGACCAGATTTTTAAGACAACATCATAAATATTTTAATGTTTTTTTTGTTCATTTGATTGTGATTTTTATTTTGTCATTTGGCCAAAAAAAATACAGTCAACTTTACATTGATTATATTCCCTATTTTTCTTTCGGTAACGGAGTGGAATTTCTTAACAAAATTTAAAATGTGATGGAATTAAATAATCATTTGTATTGTAATTTCTTTTATATTTCTTTTATAAACATTAATACTAAAAACATATTGGCATGTCAAACTACGCAGTAGGAAGCTGTCTACTATATATAAATAGCTCATATGTGTTTTGGTAACGGAGTAACGGAGTGGACAAACATTTTACATATTAGTGCAAAACCAAATATATATTAGTGAAATAGAAATATTAAAGATTTGCTCCAAACAAAAATCAATGTAATTTGCAAAAAAAATTTGTTGCTTCTTCAAATAGTGAATGTGACATATTACTGGAAAATGACTCACTTGCTTGCTATAGAAATATCTGGAATAAAATAAATACATACATACATGCATTTTACAATTTACATGCCAGTAAATATTATCTGACTGATACCAAAATTTGTGTCCTGATGATCAGTAACCAAAGAAATGAGTGTAGAGGGAAAGACATTACAAAATGCATACATATGTATGTATTTATGTATGAAGACACTTTGTATAGCACCTTTTCAGTATCCAATTTAAAATTGATGCACTCCTGTAATTGTAATCAGACATTTTTACTCCACAGAAACAGCCACCCTGTAAGCCTGTAACGACCTTGTTCTTGCAGATGACAAGGGATACATACATGCATCATCATACATACATGCATGCATGTATGTATGCATGCATACATACATACATACAGACAGACAGACAGACATACAACTGTCCGGGGGAATATATCCCGGTTAAATATGTCCAGGGGGTAAATGTCCGGCATTCAGAACCGTCGAGGAGTTCAATTCATTTCAGTCAGATGAACTGTCGGAGAACGCAGTCAGAGAGACGAATTAAACGATTCGGGAGAAGTGACTCGTGGGCTAGAGAGAGGAGCAGCACATTAGTGGCCGATCTTGAAGGAAATGGCAGGACTAAGAGTCTCCGGTGATCCTAACTGTCAGAGGAAGATTACTCTCCCCCGCCCCCCCCTCTCCCCCAGTAAGTGACAGTTAGGATCACCGAACGGAATTCATCTTTCTCTGCGAGTGTGGCGTTCTGTGCACTGCGAACTACAGACAATTGTTAGTCGAGGTCAGGCAAGGGGACCGAAGGGGATATCCCTCACGACCAACCCGTAGTACTCGTAGCTGGAGTCGGAAGTCTCCTGGAACGAACGAACAGTAACTTTTCAGGGACCGCAGGACCCAGATTACGCTAAACGCGTGGTTAGAACTTTGCCCAGTTGTCAGAGGACCCGTACCAGCCCACACGGCCACAGCTCGGATGGACCTTCTACCTCAACGTCCCGGTCTGGTACTTACGGTGAGTCGAAGCAAACGCCTCCGCCGGAAGGCCAATTCAGGGTATTCCGATCCAGAGGAAGATTACTCCCCCCCCCCGATCGGCGTAGAGAGAGTAGCGGCATGGAAGCCAAAACATTAAATCACTTGTTTCTACTGCGACACGGCGCCCAGGCTCCGCAGAGGTTTGACCTCGGGGTCAGGGTCATGCGGAGATGGATGGCGTCGCACTTCTTAAGAGTGGTTTTTGAACTGTCCCATTTTGAAGCTGCTCTTTTGTTACACTTCATCAAATTTTCTGAGCAACTCGCATCACTGGGAATACTTCACGAAATCTCTGCAAAAGTATTTGAATCTAAGCAATATAACTCAGCATAAAGACAACCATGATCAGATAATCTCTAAACCGATTAAAAGTAAAGATAGTCATTAGGGTGGCTAAGAAAAAATTTCTTATTTTTTCAACTCTCACCCTCTCATAATGTTCCAAATAAATAAATAAAATTTCATGCTATGAGTCTATGTAGAGACGCCATATAAATGCCACAATTTAATTGAGTAAAGATTCTACAAGAGATTACATCGGATTATCCTGAATTTTGTCATCCTGGTGTTGGTTTTTTCAGTAGTAACACTTCACGAAAGGTACCCCTAAACATCATTTTAAGATGATGTTTAGGGGTGCCTAAATGCCAAGTGTACTTTACATAGACATGTCCTATAAGCCCTATCGATATGTCGTGTGTACGCATGCGCAGTCACCGACCCATTTAATTGTCCTAAAGGTCATTACTACCAGAATTGACCTCTTTTCTTTCAAGAAGCCACGCGATAGTCGTTATAGGTCGATTGCATTTAATGTTTATGACTTGTAGCATTGCAAAATATGAAAATCCATTCGCCTGGATCAACCAATCTGTGATCTGTATTTAGCATAATTTCAACTCGAGCACTCTTACCTAGTGAATGCATGCTGGCAATTTTAAGATGTCTAAATTAAACATCTTTAATGAAACCTTCACTACCAGTCATTGCAACAGAGTATGAAATGGTTACAGGTGTTGATTCTATGTAAAAAGATTAAATATACTTAAGTTTACTTTAATTAATTAATACTTCTAATATTTTCTAGTTAAGTTTGTGCATTGCTCTCAGATGGTGCAACATGCTAGGAAAACGAAAGTATTAAAACAAGTCTCTAGCATCGATTGGCAAACATCCCAGAATGATTTGTTAAACAATTTTCTTTCAAAAAAGGAGTCACACTTACTGAAAAATTACACCACTGCCTATTACCGAACTGCTATCTGCATTTGATTATGTGCTGCTTTTAATACTGATGAGTGCGACTTAACATGACATGACACAGTCACAAGATGTGGCAGAGGCGGTTTCAGCAGGATCTATGTCTGCAAAACTAATTGCACTCTAAACCTCAAGCAATCCCTCACCATAGCATCTGTAAGTGACAATTCTATCTGGTGAAGCACACCAAACTGAACGTTTCTTATGAATGAATAAGCCACATTCCTGTTGGAACTGCTAAGTTTTCGTGACCCAAGTTTTGAACCACATAGATGTTTCAACTTCTTCCACTTTCCTTTCATTCTCAAAGATCAGCAGTAGCATTTTTGCCCTCCATTATCAACTTGATAACAGAAGCTGCATCACACTTTATCCTAAATAATTTGTTTGCTCGTGTAAAAACTTCATGTGCAAAACAAACCAAAGTGAACTTTTACTCTGACCACATGTTTTTCTTCAATCTGCTTAAGTTCAAACTCAGAATATACAGGCAGAAGAAAATAAGTAGCACAATAAAAACGTTTAGCATAATGTAATAAATGTGTGATGTCAATCAATCAATTAAATATTCATTTATTGAAAGATTCCCGTCGACATGTGATCGGATTCCAGTGTTACAAAGACAAAATAATTGCAAGTGAAAATAAATCATACAGTGCATATTTTAACTATAACTACGGGGACAAATGTCCCAGTAGTTTTAGGATTTGTCCCAGTAGTTTGGGTGATTTGTCTCTGTAATACTCTATTTTTAATGTAATTTTACAATATTAGAACGAGTGATCTCTCTCTCTCTCTCACTATGACAATCTGAGAATGAGCCATCGACTGTCAGTGTCTTTGAATACTGTCATGGGCGCCCGCACGTTGGGGCAAGGGGGGCACTTGCCCCCCCTGGATTTTGAATCAAAATATGTAAAATTAAGAATATTGTTATTTTAAATAAATAAATATAGTTATTCTGACATTTTGTGTGCTTGCTTGGTGACTTATACAAAGGTGCTCTTATACATTGAAGTAAAGACATCGGATCATAAGTTAAACAACATGACATTGATTAATTACAGCGTGTAGTGGGTATACATCAATAAGGTCGCGCACATAAGGTCGCGCACAAAAGGTCGCGCACAAAAGGTCGCGACACAAAAGATCGCAGCGTCATAAGATCGCAGGGTAATAAGATCGCAAAACACGGCCTTTTAGGTGGCTCTATTTAGAAGGCTGGGGTTTGACACTGCTGACCCGAGAAACCGGGGCATAAAGGCTGACCATATAGCGGGGAAAGCCAACTCGACATCTGGTCCTAATATCAGGGGTCCATAGGTTACGGGGAGTGACTGAGAGCATAAGGGTATGCGTATTTAAGCTGTTGGGAAGGAGAATATTTGCACATGTGTAGGCCTATACATGTATATATGGTACATCAATGACATACACATTTTGGGTTGAAATCCAGTTGGATATTTTGACACTTCAACAGACTTGGCATTAATATGCTGATAAGATAGGACAAGTGGGGAGGGAGACAGTGTGGTGGCTCCTTTCTTTGTTCTCCGTTCTTTCCAAGTGATTACACTGTGCCAATTACAACGTGAACACAGAACCATATGGCACTTAGCGTGCCTGTAGTGACGTGCTATTGGAAGGACAGTTGAATGTAGGCGATACACTTTATTCACCATACAGTTGAATGTAGGCGATACACTATATTCACCATGACTTGTTACATTTATTGTAAAAGTATTCTGTAACAGCGAAAGTCATTAATCTTTGCTGGAAGTCTCAACACCCGAACACCGGAGGGTTCATAGACATAATTTGTGGGCACCATGCTTCAAGAATTCGTGGATATTTTACTCCCTTTCCTGACGGTCCTCTGCAACAGCTCCCTTCGTGAGGGCATCCTGCCTGTCTCACAGAAAAGATCCATCCTCATCCCGGTGCCTAAACGCGAGGGATTGGATTTGGCTGACCCTAATAACTTTAGACCTATAGCTAATGTGTCTTTTATCTCTAAAATTATTGAAAAGGTAGTAGCTACTTAGCTTACTGTCCACCTTGATAAGAATGACCTTTTACCAACTTACCAGTCGGGCTTTCGGAAAGGTCACTCTACTGAGACCTTGTTGGTACGCCTCCTCTCGGACATTTATGGGGCCATTGATAAGTCACAGGTTACTCTATTGGCACTGTTCGATGTAAGCGCTGCATTCGATACAGTTGATCATACTATTCTTTTGACACGCCTCTCTACCTCCTATGGTCTCTCTGGAAATTTTCTTGACTGGCTTACCTCATACCTTCAGGACCGCTCTTGCATTGTGGCTTGTGGGTCTGCTAGGTCACCCTGGGTTCCTGCTCCATTTGGCCTGCCCCAGGGCTCTGTTTTGGGTCCCCTATTGTACATACTCTATACTGCTGACCTTGGTCCCCTCTTGGCGGCCAGTGCAGTCTTAAGTCAGTCCTACGCGGATGACCTCCAAGCGTATGTCCACTGCTCACCATTGGCTGCTGCTGCTGCAGTTCGAGAGATCGCCCGAGTCGTGGGGAATTTGGAGGCCTGGATGTCCTCAAACCGTCTACGGTTAAACCCGGCAAAGACCCAATATATCTGGTTTGGTACGCGCCAACAGCTTGCAAAAATTAACATTGAGGGTCTGGCACTTGAATTTCCCTGGGTTTCCTTTGCCTCCTCAGTACGTGATCTTGGTGTAATTCTGGATCAAGAGCTCACATTCATGCGACATATTAATTTGCTTTGTCGGGACTCTTATTATCAACTTCGTCAGTTAAGGGTAGTCTCCCGCACTCTGACGCAGGCAGCTGCTTCTACCCTTGTCCATGCGTTTGTGGTTTCCCGTCTGGACTACTGTAGCGCCCTTTATGCTGGCCTCCCAGCTGCCCGCCTTGGGTGTTTGGACCGGGTTTTGCGTGCAGCCGCACGTCTTATTGGTCGCATCCCCAGATTTGGCCAGGTTTCTCTTTATATGCGGGATGTTCTGCACTGGCTCCCTTTCCCGCTGCGGATCGCCTATAGGGTCTCTGCACTGGTTAGGCGTTGTCTAGAGGGACTTGCTCCCCCATACCTGCGGGAGTTGTGTCGCTCTACCTCGGTGGGTCTGCTCTTCGCTCGGCTGACCAGGCCGAGCTATTGGTCCCCCGCACGCGGACAGCCATTATGCAGCGACGTTCTTTTTCGGTCGCTGGACCTGCAACCTGGAATGGCCTTCCTGTTGCACTTCGCCTGGTCCCTATGACTCACTCTACCTTGTTTCTTGCAAACTTAAAAACTACTCTCTTTAGCCGTGGTTGGACTAGGAGCGCTCCTGAGTAGATAACCTTGAAGGGGCGCTATATAAAAGCTCATTAATAATAATAATAATAATAATTACCAGTAGGCCTACATTTAGGCTACCTGCAACAGCAACGTTTTTAATGGTGAGTTACAATTTTGAATAATGCACATCCTCTGTTCACCACTGAAATTTAGTTTTAAAAAACTCGAGTAAATTTTTTGTAGATTTATTCTTACATTTCATAGCTCTTTGTTTGTTTGACGAATTTGTGTCAGAAATTCAAAGAAAGAATTCAAATTTCCCGACAATTGCTTAAATTAATATCTCTAGAATGTCAAGAACTTAATTGCAATGGCCGAGATCAAAATACAGCCTAATTGGAAATGGATAAATCTACTGTCTGCGCAAATGTTGAGTAAGACAGGGGCCTATCTAAATGAATTGATTTTTGAAACGAGCCTACACTCACGTTTACAGTTCTAACCTCTTCATGGTTGCAGTTATATATATATATATATATATATATATATATATATATATATATATATATATATATATATATATATATATATATATATATATATATATATATATATATATATATATATATATATATATATATATATATATATATATATATATATATAGAACCAAGTACGGACTATGTGGGACCTATGCCCATTAACGTTCGTCCATAGTTCCAAATGGCCTCGTGGGTCCCACATTGAAATATGGGCATGCCAACAAGCTTTTCGCTCCCTTCAAAATTTTTTTTTACTACATGGTTGTGCCCCCCTCTGCAAAAATTCCTGCGGGCGCCCATGGATACTGTTAATGATCGGTTATTGATATCATTCAATGTCAATGGAGTGGGCACTGCATATTTTCACCCGAAGCCGCCATGCATAGCCAAATTGCTTACTAGCAAAGAGAGACGCGAAGGACATTTATGCCATGCAATTCTATGTGCACAAGTTTTCTGCAGTAACTGATCTTACCATATGGGAAGTTGTTGTGACCGAACTCTATCTTGACCAAATCAGCAACATAATAGCTGATGAATAGTATAGCTACATCCTTTAAATGTTTGTTTGGTGGATGGATCCATGTGGGTCATTCACCAAGCAAACATTAATAGAATGTTACTTGTTTTCTTTGCTTAACCAAATTGGAAAATAAAGTTTATCGTGGTTGCCGAAGTCAAAGCTATAATTGTTTGTTGTACCTGCAGCTCATCCACTGGGTCACAGTCACTCAACCTGTCACTGAGTTACTTATATCAATTATTTTGGTAGTATGGTTGAACTAATTATGTCATATTTTCAAACTTCTATGCATGACTTTAATCGGGATATGTATAGTAACAGAAAGAAATTTGGTAAAATAAAGTGGCTAAAATGGGCTCCATTTGGCAGCAAATGCTGTAAAATGCGTTGTCAGCTGGGGCTTCGGCCCAGACACCCTAGTCGTGGCTGTAGTCGAAATCCATTAAAATATGCACTGAAATCAGAAAACAGTTAATGAAAGAGACTGAAGAGATTAATGGATTTTAGAAAAAGGTAGACTATACATATAAAAGAAAAACAGTATAGTGCTTAAATAGTTAATTGTTAACAAGTGTTTTTCTAGAGCTTATGGAGATAAAGTTTTTGTCGTTTTTATCAGGTAATGTGAAATTATGAGCCCGTGGCCGGAGATTATGAGGGATATTGCGATCAGATGGAAAATATGGTCGCTGAACATGGCCGTGGTCTGTAATGGCTATCTTAAGGAGGCGTTTATCTGCCTGTTTTGTCAATTTAGAAGCGATTTGAATGGATGGGGAAAGCAGGCCAGAACGTCGCATTTTCTTCAGCATTGTTTCAAACCCAGGGGCGCCGGCAGGCTTTCAAATATTGGATGCACACCCCTCCTGTCTCCTCCCATCCACACCCGTCCCCTGTCTGCCGCTCATAGTCATACACTGAAAATGACTCAGAGTGACTCATAAAAGTACAGTATAACACATGCAAGTAATATATGATATTATTTATACATACAGTATGGTAAACCAAAATTACACAGTGAATTTGTCAAAAATACAGATTCGATGCCTAATCCTTGTGTGGATTTGATCTGGTGCGTGGACGCACGTGCGTCCAGTGCGTCACGCTGTTTCAACCCTTTCCATGTCTCCTACTTGGGTATAATCCCACAAGGTCGGGGTGTCGACTCGCATTCGTGTTCGACATTGACATCACAGCTGATCGGTCAACTCCAGCTGTTGCGCTGCCGAATGTAGTTTTGGCTAAATGCGGCATACGACAAAGCCACCAACTGTTGTTTCTTTCTACATTGAACAATTGTTAATCCCAGATTCCGGAAACTTTCTTGATACATAAATATTCCAAATTCCAGCGTTTTAAACCATCTAAATCATCAATCTTATCCATAGTTACCGCAGCAACATTGCTTCCGGTAGTAATGACCTATGTAGGTCGAAGTGACCTAAATAGGTCACTGAGATGTCGAAACCGCTTATTCGTACAATGCCGCTAATTAATATTAAGTCTAAACAGTTAACACATTGTATTCTTTTTACTATCTAGCAGTGCACACATTATTAACCAGAAGCAGTAACACTGTGTAAGGGATTAATAAAGTAAATTATGAAAATGGTTGTAGTCCAACATAGCCTTCAACATAAAAAACACATAATACAAAAAGACCAGGACCTACAGTAACTGTTAAACACTAGTGTCTAGCATTTCAGTCCGGTCACAGCTGTGGATTTCTTAGTCTGAGAACAACTTTCTATGCTCAGCAACCACTTGAAGGAGAAACTATTTCTGTTCTTCGTTTCTGGTCAGATCAGCATTAAACTTCTGAATAAGAGCCACAGCTCTTTCTGTCATGTTAGTCAATTATTTTGAGGACCGTAAGCACATCACCAGATTCCAAGGGGTTGTATCACAAGTAGCATCTATTAATGCTAGTGTTGTCCTGTGGTTGGCCCTGAATCTTACGATGTTGCGTCATCTGATCTTCATCCTAAATATAGTTTTAATCATCTTGTTAAATATGCGGATGACTCTTATTTAATAGTAGGGTCATCACATATTCGAACAGTTGTTGAAGAATATGATCACATTGCGATATGGGCTAAAAACAATAACCTCAAGTTAAATCCAACCAAAACCCGTCAGATAATCTTCTCCAAAAGGGGTCAGAAAGGGTTAAACATTCCTCCCATCATTCAGGGAGCAGAAAGAGTTGTCACTCTTAAAGTTCTAGGGATAACCCTTAGCTCCAATCTCAGTATGTCTAAACATGTTGACAAAGTCTTGACATCAAGTTCCACCTCCCTGTACGCGCTCGGAGTTTTGAGAGACCATGATCTGTCCCCTCAAGCTTTGCACGATGTAGCAAGGGCTACCACTGTTTCTCACCTTTTGTGTGCCTCTCCGGCCTGGTGGGGTTATACCAGCAAATATGACAGGGATAGGATAGAACGCATGTTACATCGAACCATGCGTAGAGGTTTCCTTCTGCCCTCCATCCCAAGTTTGGATAACATGATTGATGCTGCAGATGCTGGCTTATTTAAAAGAATCTGTTGCCAGCCTTACCATGTCCTTCGTGGTATTTGTCCTCCCCACGACATAATAACTACGACTTAAGGACAAGAACTCACAATTTTACTCTTCCAAATGTATTTTACTCTTCTAAATGTAATTTTATTCCTCGTGTTTTGTTTAATTAACACATCCATTTCTTCTCCATTCTATTATTATCATGTTTCTGTAATCTGTAATCTGTTGCGTTATTGTCAACTGGATTTGTTGAATTAAACGAATATTGAATGTCGTTTACGACTTTCAGTGCCTTGACAAGTTGACATACTTCAGCGCTGTGTTGAATTTAGAATTGTAGCACGACAGACAAATCTGAAGGAATTGTACGGGCAAGCTCAATGCTGTGAAGAATTGAGTACTCTGCTGAGTGACAAAAGAGGTTAGATTTCTGTTTACTGTCATGGTGATTCGTTTCGGTGGATTGTTGTTTCCAGGAGGCATTCACCTTTCCGTAAAGTCAGTAAAGTCACTAATGTCAGTAAACAGATCTTAACCAGTATTGTCTCAAGAATATGGTGCCGACAGGCAACAGATAACAGACGTTTGCCCAACTTCTCCTCCAGAAGAGTCCATGCACCTGATTTAAGACCTATGTTCGACGATGTGATGTCGAAAGCCATGCCACAGATGCGTGACATTGTTACCCTTCGATAGCTGTTCGATAGCTGCGAATACTGCAGTGGCTGTTATCCCTGGTCCAATTTGGTAAGGATGGAACTGCAAAGCAGCTGATCAATGCCTGCTCCTGAGCATTGTGGGCCCTGGGCAAAACAATGCGCCGGGGGCCTGCCAACCCACCTTGTCACCTTGTGCCGTCAGTTCGTGGAACTCTAGCGACCGTCATGACCAGCCTCCTCCATTCCTCCCTGTTCCGTACCGCTTCCCTTAGTTGTGTACGGTTCATCGCTGTCCTCTTGTGTATCTCCTCCATCCATCGAATTCTCGGGCGGCCTCTTTTCCTCACCCCCTCTCCTTCTCCATCCCGTCTGCTCTCATCACATGTCCAAAGTACATAAATTTCTGTCTGATGGCCCTTTGTTGTAGTGTCATGTCTCCTCGTAGTTGTCCTATCTCCTGGATTACAGATACATTTGTTCTCTTTTCTCTCCACGACATTCCCAGCAGCCTTCTCCATATCCACATTTCACACGCGTCGATCTTATCTTCTGTCGCTTTTGTTTTTGTCCACGTCTCGCTTCCATATTATCGGGAATATCATTGACTTCACCAACCCTGTTTTTATCTCCGTGGTCACATGCCTGTCTCTCCATATCTTTTCCATTCCCTGCATTGCGGATTTTCCTAGTGTTATTCTCCGTCTCACCTCCGACTCACATCTTCCCTCTCTATCGATCATTGAGCCCAGAATCGAGAAGCATGTTACGACCTGTATTTCCTCTCCGTCTATCTCGAATGTTTCCCATTCTGCCGTTGTCATGATCTTGGTCTTCTTGATGTTGAAGTATAACCCTGCTTTCTCGCTTTCTTTAATTAGTCTTCGTATGAGTTCTGCGAGGTCATCTTTTCTTCCGGCCAAAACTGTTGTGTCATCCGCATACCTTAGATTATTTAGTATTTGTCCTGCCATCTTCACCCCTTCCGTCGCCGTTTCCAGCTCTGCCATTCGGATTATTCTTTCAGCGTATAGATGGAACAGAACCGGAGATAGTATGCACCCTCTGTCTCACTCCTTTCCCTATCTTGAATTTTCCGTCCGTTAGTAACCACTGCCTCCTGGTTCTCATATAAGCTCTTAAGCAACATGACGAGGTTCGTTGGTATTCCCATCTCCTTTAGGGTTCTCCACATTATTGAATGATTTATGCAGTCAAAGGCTTTGCTGTAGTCAATGAAACAAAGGTATACCTCCTGACCGTACTCTCGCTGTCTCTCCATTATCCACCTAAAATTTTCGATGCGATCTCGTGTTCCCCGCCCCTTCCTGAAGCCTGCCTGATTTGCTGGCAACTCTCTCTCCGCTGTACTCTCCATTCTTTTGTGTATTATCTTGAGCAGTATTTTGCTAGTATGCGATAGTAATGTTATTGTGCGGTAGTTTCCGCAGTCCTTGGCATCGTCTTTCTTGAAAATGGGTATGAAGACCGAGTACTTCCAGTCCTTCGGCCATTCTCCCGTTTCCCATATCCTGTTGCACAGGAGCGTTATTTTCCTTATAATTTCGTCTCCTCCAGCCCTGATCATCTCTATAGGTACCCCTATAGAGATGATCAGGACAACAGGGCACCGTCCCCGGGGCCTTGTTGTCCTTTAGCTGCCGTATTGTCCATTCAACTTCTCTTTCGACTATCGCAGGTTCTTTTTCATAGGTTTCTTTATTGATCTGTTCTTCTTTTACCCTAAGGTCTTTCCTGTACAGTTCTTCCGTATATCTTCAACTCCCTCCACGTCTTTGATCATGTTCCCTTCTCCGCTTCTTAGTGCAACCATTCTTGGTGTGAATTTGCCAGTCAGCATTTTCACTTTAGCGAACATTTCCCTTGTTTTTCCTCTTCGTCCTCCATTTCTTTGCATGTTTTGGCCAGGAAATCCCGCGCCAGTTCTTGGAACTCTTTATCCAAGATCTTGACCCCTTCTCTCTGCCCTGCTGATCTCGCTGCCCTCCGTTCCTCTGCTACCCTCTGCTTTCTCCGATAACCATCTTGTTGTCTTTTTTCTTCTCTTCTTTGGAATGAAATCCTCGGCTCCTTCGTGTATTTTCATCTTTAATTCCTCCCACATCTCGTCCGTATTTGTTTCTTCATCTAGTCTCAAACCCTCAAAACGATTTTCTGTCTCAATTCTGTATTCTGGTATGATTCCTCTGCAGTCGTATCCCGCCAGACGCTCGCCTTGCTTCACTCTCTTGAGTTTTATTCGTATGGGGCTACTAACAGTTCATGGTCCGTTCCACAGTCAGCTCCCGGTCTTGTTTTTATATCTCTTACTGAGCTTTTTCATCTCTGTTTCACCAGCATGATTTGATTCCTGTGCTTTCCGTCCGGCGATGTCCACGTATATAGCCTCCTTCTTGGTTGTTGGAAACATGTATTTGCGATCGTTTTGCACCTGCCTCGTTTCGTTCTCCAAGCCCATATCTGCCTGCCGGAGATGACTTCTCATTGCTCTGTCCTACTTTTGCGTTGAAATCTCGAATGATCATGAGAGCATCCCCTCTAGGCACATCGTCCATCGTCTCCTGAAGTCCTCTGTAAAAAAGGTCGTGCTCTTCCTCTTCGGCCGTCGATGTTGGGACATAAACTTGGATGACCGTCAAGTTGATCTATTTTCCTCTGAATCTTACGCTCATTATTCGGTCAATTACTGTATCATATCCCATTATCGCCGCCGCGCTTGTTCTATCACAGGTCAACGCTACTCCATTTCTCCCTCCTTTGTCCGATCCCGACATTATTATCCTACATTCTCCTGATGTAAAGTGCCCCTGTCCTATCCGCCTCGTTTCGCTGAGGCCCCAGTCTGTTCATTTCTCTCTTTATTATTTCCCCTTTTCCCACTTGCATGGTTCGTACATTCCACGTACCCACCCACAGGGATAAAAATTAAACCTATAGATTTGTTGGTACTTTCAACATTCGCTTTGTAACAAAATGAATGTTTAAACTTAATGAAACATACTGAAAAGCAAAACAAATTTTTGAACAATTATTCAACATAACATCAGCCTTGAAAAGCACAAAAATTTCAACATATAAATGATAATTAATTCGTACACCATACAGTATGATACAGACAGATGGTACCGTATGAATTATTTATTATTAATCAACACAAACGTTTTCGAAATTTCTTTGCGGAGAACCGATTTATAAGTGGCTTGGTCAATGATGTGCAGGATGTCATTTTCTATGCACGCGAGTGAAAGCCAGTTCAAACGCTGCTGCCCCATTGTGCTGATTCTATACAAGTTTCAATTTTGAAAATGAACGTTTCCCTGTACACTTGCCAATCATGCACAGGAACACTCTGAGTAGAATTTCAACATTGGAGAACACAGATTTCAAGTTGACCGAAATTATTTTTCTATACAACGCAGGGAGAGTCTCGCAATTAATCATCAAGAACCATGTAGTGCTTGAGATGAGTGCATTCCTTTAGAAGGTCACCATAATCAAGTTCACATTAGCCAGATCTTCATACTTTTTGTTTAGCTCAGCAGAAACCAATTGTTTTCAAATATTACACTCAATAAAGCTCAAATTAACGCTATATGCACTGGCGTTAACTTGTCCAAAATATTGGTGCACATGGGACATTTGATTATTCATTCTACACTTGTTATTGGGGGCACGTGCCCTGGCTCCCCCCCCAGAGTCTACGCCTATGGCTATGTGCATTGTAATTATTCAAGCAGACGACTGTCATTTGCTTCCATAGACGATATAAATAATAGAGCAATAATTGAGCGAGTTATTCCTAACAACCGTTTGCCATCCCTGCATCAATAGTTAAGAAGTCTCACTTCTGTTGCGCGTGGAGGTCATGTGTGGACATACACATAAATTTGTTGTGGTCTTTTGGGGCCCCCAGAAGCGTGGGGACCCTGGCGACATTGCCCATGCGTCAAGACTCCTGATGCCAATACAGGCAGGCGATCGACTTTAGCTTTGCTGGTCATGTATGGATGAAGTTTACCGGGAGTTTAGAGGCACATCACCAACTGTTGTTGCAAACTCTTCCTTCCACCGTCTAAGTACACGCATGTTCAGGCACCCCTAAACATATTCAGAAGCAACTGAAACTTGGTCATAAATGATTTTAAATTATTTTGAACATAATGCGGGGGTGAGAGCTGCAACTTTTAACAATTTATTTTTTCACCATCACCATTAAACGCATGACTATGTTTTCTGAAGCACTTATGAGCCACGCCGCTCAATCGGCGAGGATGCGTTTTTTCTTAAACATCGGGGAGATGGTTGAACGGTAACACGCACGGAGATGAGAGGGACGCGGGTTGCATACCCGTTAGCCCCACAAGGTTAACTCGGCCTTCATTCCCTAGGTAGCGATTGTAAAATGAGCAGTAGCGCTTGCATGGCTGCCATACAGTTAAATTTGACTCATGTAAAACTTGTCCGTTACTACTATATTTTTATTTATTAATGCCATTCAACCATCTCCCCGATGTAATCTTACTGCGTACTTGCCTTTTAATTTCTGATTTGTTGTAAATTCGTAATTATGTTTGGAACCAACTGTTGCATCATGTAGTACACTGTACACTGTGCATAGGCATAGCTCGCGGACCCAAGTATTTAAAAAGTAAAATTTATCACATAAAATTTAATCAAAATAACAGGCAGACTAGCTATTTCCACAATACAAGCAGCTGCTTGCTTATGACGCTGAGGTCTATTATGATACAAAAAGTAACACGTACTGAATAAATTGTTATTAACTTCCTGCAGCACGGTATTTTTAAACAAATCAATAACATCGGTTTCACCAAAAACCAGTAATGTCATGGGCGGCGATCCCAGGGGTGGAGGGGGGGCAAGACCCCCACCGTCAAGAGTGTGGAGCACATTTTAGAAGAAACACCAAGAAAAGTCAACCAATTTTTTCGCGCGTGAGCGCCAGAAAATTTGTTGACCTCTTTTTTTAAACCTGATCTTTAAATACGAGTTTGCCCAGATTAGTTCAACAGTTATCCTTCCACCTGTCAAACAAGATCGCCGCCAGTGAGTGGGAGGGATGTTCTTGCTTTGCTTTGCAAAAACTGCAAATTTTGTCCCATATATTGGATAAGCACTGTGTTCTTACATTTCAAAAGTTATCCATACCGTACGTACTACAAACAGGAAAATTATATAGTTAAAATATTACAGCGAACGTGAACGAAATAGGAATATGCTATGCAGAAACTCTGTAGCCTATTATTGTTCATTTAAATACTAAAATCAGGCGAATAACACAAATTTCTACAAGTTCAGATTTGACACAATCAGGAAATAGACCAGAACATATTACAAATACATCGCTCAAAATTAGGCCCTAATGATTAACAGTCGATAAGCAGAAATTATTTATTAAATTTTATTAAAACACGCACGTTTTAGAAATGTAACGTTATATATTTTATTTACATACAGTTACAGGCATACTATAAGTAGTGTATGAATTTGAAAAAAACAGGCTGTTAATGCTAAAACCATGCAGTGTTAATCATTAATTTTTCAGAACGCTAGCGCAGACCCCGCCGTATCCTTCACGGACCACAGTTTGAAAAACTCTGCTATAGAGCGAAGAACAGCAAATGTCGATCGAGTACAATGTTTGTTCCTATAAAGGGATAGCAGGAGCAGAGATAATCTGATGTATATTTGATTTAATATGTTGTGTAATGAGACAGATTTTAAACTGCTCAACTGGCAACTAGTTAGTGGCACTTGTGCAAGATAGGCGTCTTCCCCGATTCAGCACGGCAAAGTTGTTAGAATTGGTCCTTCATTGTGAAATCGGCTTCTTCGGTTCGTGCTACAATACTAAGGGGTGGTCCTGCTACGGGTTTTCGTTATCTTAAAACGTGCCTTTATTCCCGAAGACTTTCGCACTGGGAACGCCTAGAGGCGCTTTATAAATTGTGAAATACAATACAATATCTGAATAAGTTATTGATTTAAGCCACAATGGCATATGCCAGCGCCATGTAAAAGTTTAACTATTACTATGCGACAGCTCTTCGTAAATGTGCTGTAGCTGAAACACAGTGGGGAAACGGAAACCCACGTAACTCTCGGAATTCAGGTCACCTTGAAGACGATCAATGCCTTGATTAGCTCAAGGCATTGATCGTCAGAAAACCTCGGTCAACCTTGTGACAACTCTGATGAAAGTGATTTCAACATCCTTTAATACTGGTGGCAACTGGAGGAATGTTCACAATAGATCCAATTTGACGTCAAGAGTTAAAGAGACTTTGTCGTCAATTAGTAACTGTAATAACTGTTTCAGCGAATTGCCAGAGAGGTGACAATATGATGCCTCGTAATCGTAATCATAATCCCCAAACTTCCAAAGCACCACTCGAAGGCCAAGCGCAGGGCACCAGCAGTGATATTTGAGTTCAAAGAAAAATTCCTAATTTTGCTACTTCTAATTCAGTTCAGATGATTCAGTTTCAATTCTAATTATATTCTTATTCTGAAAATAATTCCTATTTCAGTTCTAATTCTAGTTCTTAAATAATTCTAGTTCTAATTCCAGTTCTGAAGTGGTAGTATTTATAACTGAGCTCTCAAATAACAATGCAAAACCACAAGTCAGTTTCAACTTATTATGCAACTGCTGACATGACATCTACTACCGTAGAGTAATGGATAACACACTGGCGTGAAGAGCTGAACGTACCAAGATCGAACCCGGTAGACCCCGTAAGCCTTCCACTCGCTAGGTGGCAGTGGTTAAATAAATAGTAGGCCTTTTAGGCGCCGTGTGGCTGCCGCTTAAACAGTTATATTCGACTCCTGTAAAACTGTTATCATGTGCTTCTACTGTATACATGTATGTGCAGCTGCCGTTTCTACTACACGGTGAGTCATAAAAAACGTGTCCCTGTATATTTTGCTATAACTACCTCAGATATAAGTTTATGTCAAAGAAATTTTAAGTAGAGGTAGAGGAGTTATTAGAGAGCATTAAGCCACGTAAAGTTTAAGTTCAAATTGACATCCTTGGGCATCCACGCATGCGCAAAAACGCGTACACCGCTGCTTGACTGACTTCAATGATGCGTTGAATCAACCCTTTATCTGAAAATGCCTTTAAAAAAACGTTTCGCACCGTCATTTTTTATTCTTTTGGGGTTATGAAATGTTTATCTTCCTCGGTAAACACCATTTTCCGAGGGTTGTCGTGACATAATTATAGTTTAGGTGGGTTCAGCTTTTTATAAAAAAAAAATTTATACCGCACTTATCAAGCTTCTTTATTATGAAGTTTCATTAAAATTGATGGTTATATGCATTAATTATTTGAAGTTATGTGGGACACGTTTTTTAATGACTCACCGTGTATGTTCACTGCACAGCGCAGTGCGTTTGCAGGCGCTCAATTAAAGAACAGATTATTAGTATTATTATTATTATTATTATTATTTTTTTTTATTATTATAACGTTATAATATTATTATAACGTTATAATATTATTATAACCAATATTATAATATTATTATAATAATGCTGTATAAATTATTATTATTATTATTATTATTATTATTATTATTATTATTATTATTATTATTATTATTATTATTATTATTATTCCGAAGGCGCGATGAACGCTGATGATGATAGCAAAATATTTCAAACCAAACTGTTCCGAATCCTGGGCGAATCGGCTTAGACGGACGAAGTCTTCGAAATCACGAGATGTTGACTTAATAATACATTATAGAAAATTATTATTATTATTATTATTATTATTATTATTATTATTATTATTATTATTATTATTATTATTATTATTATTATTATTATTATTATTGTTATTATTATTATTATTATTATTATTATTATTATTATTATTATTATTATTATTATTATTATTTGGTCAGTGCAGTGGTTTAAACCTTTTTGTTGTGATGAAAGCTCGTTTGCTCACGGAACCCAGGGTGTTTCACCCGTCCAATATTGCAAGAAATGAATGTTGTAACTTGTAATGGTGGGATAATATTTAGATTTTAGAATTTTGAACTTTTAATATGTTATTTGCACCTATGCTGCTCGTGTAGGTTATAATATCACATTACAGGTATACAGTCTTGTTGTCAAGACCTTAAACCTCAAGACCAAGACCAAGACTTTGAACCTTCATGCAAAATGTAATTCCAAATGCCTTTTGTATTTGATAAAAACCAATTCGCTCAGAGTTTTCTGACCAAGCATTGCCTTGTGGGGCCTCGTAAAATTTTGCCGTTTCCATAGATGCTGAAGTCGCTGGCACACATAGTAGCTTTTCAAGCACTGGATTTAAATGTACAAATCGTAAGCCTTTTTAAAATCCCCCATGGTTTATCAGAAAAAGTCTCGGCAGAGCGTCCAGATACGGCATTAATTAGTTTCTGCTGCCGATGAGTTTTCTTGACCAACAAGACTTGTATCCGTCCGTAGGTATTTGCCGTAGGCTATGATGCAAACAGGCTTGATAAATTTTTTAATTCTTGAGTTTTGTTAAATGACTGTTCATATTGACAGCCGGTCTTGGTCTTGCGAGACCAACACCAAGACTTTGAACCTCAAGACCAACACCAAGACTTTTAAAAACGAACTCGAGTGCACTCGAGACCAAGAACTTGGTCTCGGGGACAACAAGTCTGCAGGTATATATACTTTGGCACTGATAAAGTGTAGTGCACAAAATCAATGCTACTGAAACAGTAGCATTTTTTACCGTATTTCGCCAGCAACTATTTCTGATAGATGGATAGAATATTATTATAGAAACGCTGTGCTGCAAGTAACTTTCATCAAGTTTAGTGTAAAATTTGCGCGTGATAGCTTCAGCGTAACAGTTTAATTCTGGGACTAATCACAGACACACCCGTAATAATTTGTCCTCAGCAGACAAGAGTCGTTTTCGCTGTTTGTTTTTGTAGTAGTCATGGCAGAATATCCGAACTCGAATAGGTATACCTAGTCGGAAACTGCATTAGAATTTCGAAATGGGGGTCCATAGAGTAGTGGTAACATCACCGGCGTGAAGAGCAAGAGGTAGCGGGATCGCTTCCCGCAGCCTCCCCAAATTTAGATCCACTCAGCCTTTCATTCGCGAGATGGCGCGTTGTTAAAATGAGATGTAGGACGTGATGGGCGCCTTGCATGGCTGCCATGTGCAGTTAAATTCAACTCCTGTAATAACTTGTGATCATCCGTTCATACTGATTTGTAATCACACTGCGTTATTGTCAGTTTGAAGATATTAAACGAATATTATTATTATCTTTTTCGACCAATATTTAAAACGAGTCCAAGTCTAGCTCTGCATCAGTAGCGATTTCAACGAGTTAATAATAATAATAATAATATTTTTCTTTAATTAAGCGCCTGCAAACGCACTGCGCTGTACAGTAAACATACTTAATAGTAGAAACGGCAGCCACGCAGGGCGCCTTACATACATGTATATAGTAGAAGCACACGATAAACAGGTTTACAGGAGTCGAACACAGCTTTTTAAGCGGCAGCCACACGGCGCCAATTCTGGGACCTAATCATTTAACCACTGCCATCTAGCGAGTGGAAGGCTGAAAAACCTTACGGGGTCCTACTGGGTTCGATCTCGGTACCTTCAGCTCTTCACGCCATTACTCTACGGACCCACCAAGTTCTCCTCTTTCAAAGTGAACTGAGCTAAAGAAGAATTAATTCTAAACAAATGGGGTTTTATAACCTACTGCTCAACAGGTACTGATGGAAAATAGTTGAGACTGTAGGACACAGCGTCCAAATTGTTCAAAGTATACCGTAAAATGTTCTGGTAGCCTACTTTGTCTGAATGACATTTGGAAACTATCCAGAGAATTCCCATTTGATGCACATGCCACCTCCAAATTATAAGTCACGAGTAGACTCGTGTATACATGGGTCTGTATGTAATATAACAACATGTCAAATGCAACATTAACGTAATAATGTTGATTATTTTAACATGGAATTGTGTCAAGCAAGAATGAATATTATTATTATCTTTTTCGTATACTTTCAGAATGACTGAAAGCTATGAAGAATGGGGGTCGTACAAATTGTACAGACAAGAGTCGTTTTCGCTGTTTGTTTTTGTGGTAGTCATGGCAGAATATCCGAACTCGAAAACCTAGTCGGAAACTGCATTAGAATTTCGAAATGGGGGGGGGGGGGGTGGTCCATAGACCATAACATCACCGGCGTGAAGAGCAAGAGGTAGCACAAATTGGTTGTACAAATTCTTAATTTGTCCATAGTGGTGGTTCTATAACGCATGTTTGCCAGGCAATGAGTTCATTGTACAGTAGTCAGAGGCTTCAAACTTTAGCACAGGAACAACGAATTTCAAATTCCAGATCGTACACAGTTTTCCTGCCTTTAACGATACGACGCATTCCAACTTTCAAATTTTCTTACGGTCATCAGTAAACATACAGAAACAAGCGGTGCCCGTGCTTTCTTAATGTGTAAACAGTTACAAGTAGGCCCTAGTGCACGCGCTTTGATAAAATTGAATTGGATCAGCCTATGACCAATCAGCCTATGACCAAAAACCCTAGAACCGAAGAATTCTGCTCATTGCTAATCCTGTTGTGAATTATTCAGTTGATGTTTTAAAATTTTATTGTGAACTGCCGCGGAACCCCTGGCCGACGCCCGCGGAACCCTTTCAAACCCGGTTGAAAACCACTGGGTTAGTGCATAGGTGTAGTAGTGGTGGCAATAAGAAACAACAAACAACTGCATTGAAACATTAAACAATATTACAAAATAACTTGATATACTAACACCTCTAAATATATTGGTAAATAATTAAATTTATTCACTTTTGTAAAAGATGTCAACGACGTCGACTTGGGCTTGGTTGTGCAAAACTAGGCTGATTATATTATACGTGTGTTTTACGTTGAAATAGGTTACCAACTTGTTTTTTTATTCCTCTTCCTCTGTCTTTAATACATATTACAATTATGTTAATAATATAACAATTTCGGGAGTAAATCCTTCAATTAGCGCTGTTGTATCGAAGTGTGCAATATGGCAACAACGGGGGCGCATATTTTATACGCCTCTCCTATGTCGCGGTATACTGGGCAAAAATTTGTTGGACTCCAACTGCTCTCCCAGCGAACTGAAATCTAATGAGTACAATGACCGCAATTTGTCGGTGGGAAGTTCTGACGGTGATGGAGAGGCCGGTATCCGCCTCCGCGTGCAATCTAAGAAGAAAATGAAGTCGCTAATACTTTTTACCCTTTATAAATGTCCATGTAATAATGCAATACAATGCTATGCGAGACTACTATTCTCCTTTTTCTTTTCCTCTTCCTCCCTCTCCTTGTTCTTTTCCTCATCGTCCTTCTTTTCCTTGTCCTTCGCCTTCTCCTCATTCTCCCTCATCTGCCTACTGACGCTAATTAGCTGCTCGTGAGACCGCATAACCCCTGTAGCTTCTTCTAGTTTCGTTATGTCAGGCTCTATGACGTTTCAATTATGATGTAAAAATAACATCTCTTACACCTTGGTTTCAATAAACGAATATTATTATATATGCGAACTCGGCAATGGAATTGTCACGGGTGGGTAACTGGTTGGGTGATTGGAGTATTAGGTGATTGGAGTATAACAAGTTAAAGTTCAAACCCATTTGTCCCGCTAAATCTAAAGGGGACAATATTGGCGCTGTTGATAAAGATGTCGCAGGTTTCATTGAACTGCTTGTAACCACTTGGGATGATGGTGATGGTTCAGAATGGATTGGACAAAGTTCTTGCCAGTCGATGACAACAAAACTGAACTGTTTCATTTTCTTACTGATGTTATGACCACTGTAAACATTCCAGCTAGGTTAATTTTTGTGACTTATGACGATCATGTAAGATGCTGCAGCTCAGCTACTAACATCAGTAGCATTGGTCCACCGCGCGCTCATGAAGAGGCCGACACTCGCCTAATCCTTGCTGTCCAAACTGGTTCAAAAAAATTGCCATAGGAACAGCTAATACTGATGTTGTCATTTTGGCAGTTGCATATTTCCATAATTTACAAATTGATGAATGTTGGATTCATTTGGCATGATTGCAGTTCATGATTTGTCAAATTCCCTTGGTCCTGGCACTGTTTGACAGGATGCGACACAGTATCAAGTTTTGCCAGTAAAAGCAAAAAACAGCCTGGTCAGCGAGGAGTTAATATTAAGTGGTCACTGAAGCATTTTTGAACCTATCTGAAGTCACAGATGACATTGCTGAAGCAACTATATCAGTTTAATAACGGTTTGTCGTAATCATGTATGACAGGACTAGTGACTGGACTGACACAGCACGTAAACAACTCATAACCAAAAAAATCATGGACACTCGAATTATTACCACCTACATGCATTCATGATGGCGGGGCGAGAGATGATTGGTAACACACTGGCACAAAGACCAGAAGGTAGCGGGTTCGAAACCAACAAGCCCCACAAAGGTCAACTTAGCCTTCTACTCCCAAGAGGGCAGCAGTAAAAATGAGTACCAGTTTCACTGCACAGGTAACCTTGGGTTCGGCGGAAAGACCTGTCCGCCTACCGCCGATGTATGGTAATGCCACCTAAGGGCCTAACACCGGGGATCAGCACCGGGCACGAGGATCAAAAAACGAGTATGGGCAAAACTTTAACCTTTAACCTTTACATGCATTTATTCAAATGTTCTTCAAGGAATCCACTTTTGAGGTAATGGCCTCAATAAACAACATAAAATGTACAACCCTGGTCAATGCGGGTAGACAAAGGATAGTAACAGCTGGACTTTGTGGGGAAGATTCAAGATTTGTGTTTGTGCATGTAAGAAGGGATGCACAACCAGGAGGTGTAAATATTTGAAAGCTATTAAATCTTCTGTGCACAGCTTTGTAAGATTGTGATGGCCGTGTACCCGAGAATCAGCCTGAATGAGTGCAATTAGATTTTAATCTAACTCAAAGGTCGAGATGTTGAGATGCATCAAAATATCATTATCAGCATCTGCATCCCCTTTATCACCGCAGTCGAAAAGCTAGCTCTATATCAAATTCTTTGAAAGCATGCAAGTGGAAATGATTTTATTTTATTTTAGAAATGGCCTGTGACCTGCAGGCCATTCCTGAAACCGGACCACGAGTTATGCACAAGAAATGGTTAGCAATTTCCTGCCTAATATCAAATAGCATGCTGCTAATTATCGGTGTCCTAAAAGAAATATACATTGACATGGGGCGACAACGGCTACAAAGTTTGGATGTGCTAAAGATATAACACGCTCACAAAAAGTATTTGGTGTGACCAGAAGGTTAGGCCTATTAATTTTTCTAAACATCAAGTTCTAGTCGAGGTCTTAAACTTTTTAACATTACAGTTAGAATTTTGACACAAGAAATGTAAAGTAATTTTTTGAAAATAACATTAGAAAAGTACCATGAAAAAAGTATTTTGAATTCTCCATAAATAATTTTTTTAACTTTTTTGAAAATATACTTTTACAAAATACTTTTCAAAAGTATTTTGAAAATACAAAATAATATAGTATTTTCTATTCTGAAAATATATGTCTATTTTCTGAATATTGCCAATGATAAGTGATTGCAGTAATTCAGTGAGTGTCAGTGCCAGTTCCAACTCATTTAATGTCGAGTAATAGTTGATTTAGGTATTCGGGGCCAACCTCTTTAAGACACCATAGACTACACAAAGGCCTACAGTAATATGGGATTTAAGCCAATCTCTATAAGGCGCCATCGGCTTAGAGAACCATCACAAGTGGCATCATAAAGATTCTACCACCAAAAAATATGACCAAGGTTAAAAAATCATGCATCCGGTTTGTGTGGCTCAAAACACGCGTTCCTGTATTACCGCTGCTGAATTTGCATTATTTCTTATCCGCTACCACGAAGTTAACGTCTATAGTGTACGTAGGCAAACAGGGTTGTTTTAATTCTTATATTTTTTAGGTTGCGTTTTTTCTTATTTTGAATTTTTGCTTTTATTTCTGTTTTAATTGTTTCTTTTAAAAACTGGTTCCTAGCCACACACTTTATCAACCAGCGCGATTTATTCTCCATCCCAGCTTCTGTTAGATGGTTCACGTCTGTGTCATATAGCTTGAAGGTTAACCTTCGTTTTCAACTGTCTCGCCATCCTTTTAATTCTCTGCTTAATGTTTGTAATTCTTCGTTGGTTACGATCTCTTTCAGCCAGTTTGATCGCTAAAATACCTGAGACTGTATTTTAGAAGTACCGCTTTCTGTTACTAGCGACTAAAAACTTGCTGTATTTATATTAAGAGCATCAGACCTATCTACAAACATACAAAACTCACACTGTAAACAACACAGTACGCTTCTATATAGTTCAAGCAGATTTCAAACTAACCTCGTGGATGCCACATACCACATCAGACGCATCCAATACACGACGAAAATCGGCATTTCGCCGTACCCCAGGTTGATCAGATGGGACTTGCCGAACGCAACGTCAGCTGTGTGTATAATAGGGTGGAGTGAAAGTAATAGGTAGAATTTTTTTTTGAGGAATCTGCCATTGCCCGGGGGTGCAAAACTTGTGTATAGATACTTGTTTTGCTAGCATAAAATATCTTGCCTCTAGGATTATGTTTTGAGGTGCCCCAACGATGAAAACCTATCCCATTATAACCCAGAAATTGAGATCTTCCATAATAGACTGGGCTTGGAATTTTAAAATGACCTTGTTAGAAGCAAATCATGTAACAATTTGCTAATAGGTGTTTCTAGACTAACTTGACCCTGCTGAAGCCGAAAATCGTGGTTAGCAAGCTGGATTTTTAGCGGTTGCATGGAAAAACAAGATGGCGGCCAAAATGGTGGCCAACATCTTCAATTGGCTTTAAGTAAAGTTATGTATGTGATGGAAACATGATTTTAGAGTCTAAATAAACATATTCGGGGTCAAGGAATGCGATGGAACTAAAGAAACATATGTATCACTGCCAGAAAACAACATGGCGGACAAAATGGCGGCCAATATCTTCAAATGGCTATTAGTAAAGTCATGTATATCATGGAAACATGATTTCAGAGTCTAAATTAACATTTTTGGGGTAAAGGAATGCGATGGAACTAAAGATACATATGTAGCACTGCCTGAAAACAAAATGGCGGACAAAATGGCGGCCAGTCTGGAGTAATGTTTTCTTTGTTAAAGAATACCAACGAAATAAAATTCTGTATGTACCATTGACGTTATTGCAGTTTCACTATCATTATTTACATGAACATTTTAATAGCCTGTGATTGCAGTTTCATTGTTTTATATATTATGTATGCAATTTGGTGTTTCATGACTTGACTTGTATAGACCAGAGCTATTTCAGGCAGGATTCTGTTAGCAGTTGTAAGCCATCTTGAATGAACTACTGGACCGGGTTTTCGATCAGTAGCTTCGTCAGGGCATTTCCTAGCAGATATATAGCTTGACTTATAGGACCATTGTACAAATACTTGGTAGGATGATCGGTGCTTAAATGGGCATTATCAACACACAGAAAATTGTCAAATGCAATTGCTGTAAAGGGAACTATTGATTTGTTTTCACATGCTCAGTTTGCTTTACCAATTGGACCAGACAACGTTCTAGACAACTATGTGTTACACTATCGAGTTTCTGTAGGAGATGTCTCAAAGGCAATTAGTATGCATGCTACAAACAAACGAGCCACTGCAGTGGTTTCCCTATCTCCATTTCGAGCAAGGGAATAACACCTTCTCTGTTACCAGTATTCACATTTGTGCCATTGCACCCAACAACAAGCAATCTGTTCGTTGTAATCCCTTTTCGGCGGAGTACATCTGATATTCCTCTTGCTACACTTTATGGGTTTCCAGCTGATGGACTGAAATGACATGCATATTTCGAATTGGGTTCTTACACTTGTAACTGTAACATGCTCCTCGGTATCATATTCAGATAATACCATCTTCATTTTTCACTTGCACTCTAGTTTTGTCTTTCCTTCTATCAAAATATAACCCTGTTAAGGATTCTTGTTCACATGCTTGTAAATATTTTCTGACTCTCAGTTTCTACGAATTTTACTCCTGCCGTTGACCTGCGATACGTCACCTTCATGCACTAGCCTAGCAGCTCTTCGATCAGAAACATCGTATCTATCACATTCCCTTGCCACAGCACTCAGAGTTGTTTGCATCTGCTACTGCTGGGCCAATTACTGTTTAATCTCGCTTCAAGTCATCAAGATCAATTAGGAAGAACTCCATCATGTCAGCATATGTTGGAAGCACTGTTTGAAACAATTCTGAAGGAATACCAAGTACTGGACAGCTACTAGTTTGTATTGTTTTTGGCTGTTTAGCTGACATTCTTACAGTCTGCCTTTCAATCTTCAATGTATTTACAAAAGACATTACCAAAATAAAATCGCACTAGTGAAAAAACAGCACATTGCAAGTATAAAAAAATTCATGCCATCCATGCAAAATTTCAGGACTTCGTTTTTTTGGGTGGCCTTGGGGCACCTCAAGAATTTAACCAAATCCAGGATTATTTTACCTGCAGGCTACTGGGCACAGTAGACAACTTTTGCACACCCGGGTGATTCTGAAATGTTAATTTCATTTTTTCACTCCACCCTAGTGTATAACCTTCAGCGTCTGTGTTTAGGACACCTCGACCCCAATTTAAGAGCTTATTAGGTACTTTTCCATTATTTGCATTCTTAATCGTCTAGTCCGTTGGCTTATGTAAGGGAACACAAATATTTTGGGTAGAATCTTGGCAATGATGTTTAAATTAAAGATATGATAGTTCTGAAGCAGAAAAATGCTGTTGCCAATTTTTCTGTCATGGTTTAGGTCCACTAGCGGAAGTTTTAGCATGACGTCATATTCCCACCTTAAAAACTGATTTTTTTAAAGGTTTTATTCCGGATATTTCTATAGCACCTCTCGAAGTCAACTACTACTCAGAGGTGCTCCCGACTGCAGCATGTGATACCGTGCCGGAATTTTGCGAGTGAAGTCAGTCAGCTTGGTGTGAAAATTGCTCACTTGACGTTGGAAGCATGAAATTTGGCACATGGTAACAACATACGATGAAGAAACATTTTAGCTATAGGGCAATGGCGGATTTGCCTTCTGGCCTCATTGGCAGCCATTTTTCAAGATGGCCAACCGAAAATAGAGATTTTTCAATATCTCAGCTTCTAGTTCACTTAGAATCGTAATCTTGGTGTCTAAATATACATATTTAGCGGCAAGGTTTCCAATAGAACTAATTGCAATCACTTACCTATAATAGAAAAGCTAATTGTGGTAGCCATCTTGAAGTTAAGGTGACCTGAAAGGGGCAGTCCGGTGCAAAATATGAACCAGTTGCTCAAAAACTGATAGAAGCATGTAACGTATATTGTATGAACATGACCTAAGGGAATTTTGTAGCTATATGGGTCATTATCCGAAATGTTACAAATTTCGTCTCCGAAAAACAAAAAATTTTTTTCCCCAAAATTGGTTGTAAGTGTTTTTTTTTTAGTCACGTACATAGTTAAATTTAACTAATTTGAAAGAAATCCACTATATTTGTAATCATAAGTTAGTTTTTTTGCAGAATTTATAAAGTCAAAATGCCTCTTTTTTCATTACATTCCGACCTTTTTGTGTAATCATATTTAATCACAAAGACCTGAAATATTCCTCTGGTGCTTATAAAATGCCAATTTCCTAAAAGTAGATGATGCCAGCATTAAGTAGGAATACAACAGGCCTTTCCTTCACATAAAATATTAGTCTGGTGTCAAGAATTTAAGGCTTCCCAAAAATTGAGATGGCTATGATGCTTATTTCTATGGACAAGTATAAATAGGCCCAAAAAGAAATAAATGTTACGAAAATGAGTCTAAATGTTTAATTATTGCATATGCTAGCTACTAATTAATCAAAATAATATACCTTTGTTACAGGTTGTAATGGAATAAATTTGCGTAAAAGCTGAATTTAAAGCATTGTACACCGTCTCGGACAGAGGATGGTAATGATATTTTGTATACATTTAGTAATTTATTTCTGAATTTCCAAAATCTAGCAGCTAAAATAATTATGGGAAATGTTAATCTGCTCATTCTTTGAAGATAGGCAAAAAAATTGAAGAAATGATCGAAAAAACTAAAAAAAAACCAGCATGGGACATCAATTCTGCACTTTTCGGATAATGACCCATATAGCCAATGAGGCACAGAAGCAGCCGTTCTAACAGAAAGGCAGATCAATGGATGGCCTTTCACCAACTTAAGCTGCACTTCTGGAACGCAGCAAGGGCGCTGCCAATCAGGCAGGACATGTCTGGGCACAGATATTCCTAGCTTCCTGGTGAAAGGGGGTGGCTGCAAACGATCGAAGGAGGCTGGGAAATGAAGTGGACAACACTTGCCAAAGCTTCTAGATAGAACTGTTCAGATGTGGCTGCGAGAAGGGCTGTAGGGCATAGCGCAGATGTGTGATAGCTGCTCGACTGTGTGCTGGTCTCTGTCTGTGACCGTCGGCCATTTTGGAAAATGGCTGCCAGCGAGGCCAGACGCAAATCTGCGATGGCCCTATAGCTACAAAGTTCCCTTAGGAAATCTTCACACAATATACCACATTTCATGCTTCTATCAGTTAATGAGCAATTGGTTCATATATTGCACCGGACTGCCCCTTTCAGGTCACCTTAACTTCAAGATGGCTACCACAATTAGCTTTTTCATTATAGGTAAGTGATTGCAATTAGTTCTATTGGAAACCTTGCCCCTAAATATATATGTTTAGACACCAAGATTACGATTCTAAGTGAACTAGAAGCTGAGATATTGAAAAATCTCTATTTTCGGTCGGCCATCTTGGAAAATGGCTGCCAAAGAGGCCAGAAGGAAAATCTGCGATGGCCCTATAGCTACAAAATTCCCTTAGGTCATGTTCATACAATGTACCAAATTTCATGCTTCTATCAGCTTTCATGCTTACAACGTCAAGTGTGCAATTTTTACACCAAGCTGACTCACTAATTGGCAGTTTTTACGGTGTTGATATGACGTCATGCTAAAACCATGACAGAAAAATTGGCAACAGCAATTTTCTGCTTCAGTACTATCATATCTTTAATTTAAACATCATTGCCAAGATTCTACCCAAAATTTTTCTTGCCCCTCCTTTTGTGACATAAGTCGACGGACCATATTGTGCAAACCAAAGACCTTCTGCAATCGTCACTCTGTTAGGCATGATCATTCATGATACCGGACTTAAGGCATGTTTATAACACCAAAGCCGTAGATTCAGTCAGTTCCGATCTCTTATTTTCACCTGGTAATAACGCGGATGACTGCCGAACAGCTCAAGAAAACATTTGAAGGCATTGTTGACTGGCGCGCCTGTCCTACGGCTGCCAAGTTGGAATGAGACTGGACTGCGACGCCTGTGATAACGGCGTCGGTTCGGTTCTGTCGCAGAAGCAGAATGGAATGAAGCGGGCTTCCGCCTATGGAAATAGTCGTCTTCTGTCTTCGGCCGAAAAATGGTACCGTGTTAGGCGCAAACAATTGTTGGTCGTGATTTACCACATCGGACAATTTCGACAGCACTTTCTCGGACATCGCTTCACCTTGCGAACAGATCATTCGGCGTTACAATGGCTTCAAAAGCCGATCGGGCAAAAAGAATATGGCTGGAGCGTCTGGCAGAATTCAACTTGGAATAGTACAGCGCCACGGAAACGCGGACGCCTTATCAATTAAACCATGTCACCTGTGACGCCTCCTTTATCTGAAAGATAGCAATGTGTAGCAATGTATACCCACGATCACTTGTTTGTTAATGAGTCCTAAATGCCCCCAGGTTAGCAACGTATAGGCGATGTCAAAAATAGCATCGTGTATTACTACACACACATAATAGTATTTGAAATATATACTAAAACAAGTCCAAGCTAACTAAAGTAATCCTGGATCATTAATAGTCTAAATATATGTATGTCTCTACGTACCCTTACTTAACCAAGTAAGTAAGTAAGTAAGTAAGTAAGTAAGTAAGTAAGTAAGTAAGTAAGTAAGTATATCCTTTATTAATTAAACTGCTAACCGCATTTTGGTTTACACATGTATATCACGTCCAGGTTAAAGTACTAAGGCCTATATTCCGGTGAAAATCATCCTAATTACGAAAGATTTACGAGCTAGACTGTCAGCAGTCGGCTGACTTCATTTTACAGGTTTCATTATCGTTGTTTCATAGGCATTTGTATCATTTGTATCCTCTTAATGCTACAACAGAATACAATTTTTTGATTACCAGTATATAATAAAATAAATTAGAGTCACAGGACTATTAAGTGAGAAAGAATACTTTTCGAAAATAGCTCATCATGGGATACGCATTGAATGGACTTAACAGGTTTTGGAAATAAATAATGCCTGTATGGCTGCAAATAATAGAAACGGAAACGCATAGATTTCAAAAACTTCCTTTATCTAAAAGAGCTACTATGGTAACAAAACACAATTTTAGAAAAAAACATATCGCAGTGAATTTCAGCGACTTTTCATAAAAAACTCGTTTTCTCTGTTATGCTTCGAATGAACTTAACAGGTTTTGGAAATAAGCCCTTCAATTGTAAGCAACGTCGGGAATGGGTAAGTCCGCCATCTGTTCAGCCAGATAGTCATGCCTCACCGTATCAAATGCTTTTGAAAAATCCAGCGCTATCAGATGTACATAGGGGCTGGACGTCAGCATTTCAGTGAGTTGATGCGTTAATGAACTAAGTGCGGCAGTAGTAGACCCGGTGGGCCGAAACGCATATTGATCTTGAAAGTCGCGGTTGTTCTGTTCGTACGTCAACATCGGATAGAAATACTTGCGCACCACGATCCGCTCAAGTATACGACAGAGGACTGAAGTGATTGAGATTGGCCTGTAATCGGCCTCCGTCTTCGGGCGGGAAACCTTTGGGACAGGAGTGATGCAACTAATCTTCCACTGAGGAGGAATATACGCTGCTCCAATGGAAAGGTTGAAGAGAGCCGCGATTGGCTGTGCCATAGCCGCAGCGGTTCTACTTAATAGCCAAGGTGGCTCTCCGTCAGGTCCAGCTGAGGTCCTTCCGGCAGCCTCCAGCATGCGGAAGACAGAGTATTCTTCGATGAACAGGTCGTCACTTCCGACGGCTGTAGCCTTAGGCCGAGGTCGGACGTAATGTTGATCATCGGATATAGACCCGTAATGTAAGTTCAGGGAGTCAGCTGTAATGTTATCGGGGGTGGCGGCCAGGCTGCGACCAGACCCTCGCAGCCTGTTCACTTCAGCCCACAACTCCCTGGAACCACGCCTGAGCTTGCCAAATGTTTTTGCATTGTGGTCGGCAGTTATTTTGTTAATTCTGCCAGCTATGGCCGATGCTGCTTTAGTTCGGTTTTGTCTATTTAGCTTATTTCTTGGTTCGTAGAAGATACTTGACAATAGGCGTCAAGTAAGAAGGTTCTCTTTTCTTTATCGTGATCGATCTAAGAGGGAAGTAAGCATCGTAGCTGGTCTTGAATAGGTAATAGAATTCCTCACAGGCCTCTTTTGCTTCCAGGCCCTCGATGGCCGCAATCCAGGGACGCTCGGCCAAGTAGGCCTGGAAGAGGGCGATGAGTCGTGGTGTGCGCAGCCGGAAAGTGGAGACCGTTCTTTCCATGTTCTTTTTAGACTCCACTGGCTGGTCTCTCTCAGGAACGGCTATCACGGCGGAATGCTTTGTCTTTATCAGTGAAGTAACGGCATAGCAAGATTCGAATATTAGTTCAGAACAGTATATTCTGTCGAGAGGGTGACCCAGGTGGGTCGGCTCAGCAAACGCAGTCAGTAGACCGAACGCAGAAATGTCGGACGTGGGAATTTGATTGAAGTCCTCTGTTAATACAATGATAGCTGGCGGTGAGAGTGCGTTAATTTCTTCTAATGTTTCGTCAATTATCGAAAAAAGTAGATCGACATTGTAACATGGCGTTGGCGGATGGTATAATAAAGCTGATTATGCATTTTGACTGAGATGCACAGAAGCTCGATTTCAGGCGGATAGTTCACTCTGGGTTGAAAGGGTACGGGGGCGAGGAGGCTTCTGCAGTAGATCGCAATCCCTCCTCCTTTCCTGTTATTACGATCCCTCCGGAAGAGGTCATACCCTGTATGCCCATCATTGCATCAGTATGATGTTTTTTAAACCAGCTTTCTGTAATGATTGCGATGTCAGATTTATAATTGCATAGTTCAACCAGTATCTGATTAATATTAGTCTATTATTATATTCGCAGCAGTTTTCTGCAAACTATGCAACAAAATACTGGAAACGGAGGAATGGCCAGGGGACTGGGTCAAGTCAACCTTTATTACAATACCGAAAGTCAAGGGAACAACGAAGTGTGAGGAGCACAGAACTATCGCACTGATCAGTCATGCAAGCAAAATACTACTCAGAGTGCTCCTTGGCGGGATGCAGAGGACGGCGGAGGAGGAGTTGGCGGATGTGCAGATGGGCTTTAGAAAGGAAATGGGTACAAGAGATCAGATATTCAATTTGCGAATTATCATTGAGAAGGCAAGAGAACACCAAAAGCCTTTATACATTGCCTTTATAGACTATAAAAAGGCATTTGACTCGGTAAGACATGAAAAACTCTGGACGTGTTGATGGAGATGGGTGTAGACAGCAAAGTTGTGAATGCTTTAAAAAGTCTGTATACCAACCAGCAGGCCGCGGTCCGCATAGACAAAGAAACCACAGAATGGTTCAGGATCGGTAAAGGGGTGAAACAGGGCTGTCTGGTATCACCACTTTCTTTCAATGTTTATTCAGAGAGGGTGATGAGAGAGTCTGCAGATGAACTCAACTGGATTGGAATAACAATAAGCGGACGGACATTAAACAACTTGCGGTATGCGGATGATATCGTACTCCTCGCTACGTCAAAAGAAGAGCTTCAACAACTGCTGGACAAAGTAAATGAAACATCAAGGAAGTACGGTTTAGAGATAAATACCAGGAAAACAAAGGTGTTGGTAGTGGACAGAGCACGCGAGAGGATCTCAATAACGTGTAACGGCACGATTCTGGAGCACGTGAAGTCGTTCCGATACTTGGGAGCTATAATGGAGGAAACTGGTGACGGGAGCGGAGAAATAAGAGCTAGATTAGGGATGGCGAGATTGGCAATGGGATCGCTCGAAGTGATCTGGAAGGACAGAGCCATTGGAATTGAGTTGAGGTTGAGATTTGTGAGGTCGCTAGTATGGTCGGTGGCGCTGTACGGTTGTGAAACTTGGACTCTGAAGGCTGAAGATAAAAGAAGAATATCAGCCTTAGAGATGACACTGTATAGAAAGATGTTGAGAGTCAGCTGGAGGGAGTTTAGAACAAATGAATCCATACTGGAGGAACTGCGTCCGGAGCAGCGACTGCTGGAGGTGGTGAAGAGAAGGAAGCTGAATTACTTCGGACACATGACAAGAGCGAACAATCTATCGGCATTTATATGTCAACGCTATGTGAACAAGGGCCCGAGGAAGACAGAGAAGACGCTGGATGGACGATGTAGAGGAGTGGACGGGGCTGCAGTTGGCGGATTGCGCAAGGAGAGCAGAGGACAGAGAGGGTTGGAGAAAACTGACGTCGTTGGCTCTGGTCTCCGATCCGCAGCAATGAGGATGGTCATGATGATGATGATGATTATATTCGCCTGGTTAACCACCCACGTTGAAATTGACAGATGAAAATATCTCACAATACAAAGTATCACTTTTGTAGAATTAGTCTAACCGGCCTCTTCATATAGATCGCTTGGATAATGTAGCGGATGACCGTTTACTCCGTAGAAAATCTTCTCAACTGCTTCAAGTTCAACTCGTTCTCCTCTCGAAGAAGATAACATTTTAACACACTATAAGTGTGGTTACGTAAACTATCTGTCGACTTGCCGCATTCAGTTCGCCTTGATCTGTTCGAATCTCCGATCACTCTTACAATAGAAGTGATTACACCGCAACGACTAGTAGACGTTTAAATCGAAGAAAACGCCACTGTCAATCGTTCGCAGAGGCTTCATCGATAATTTACCTATCGACAACGCTACTCGATCGCAAAATCAGAACACACTCTTCGCTTTGATCGAATCGAGAGTTAGCGACGAGATAATTCACGAATGCAACTATCTGTTCAATTACTGCATTACTGATTTACTTTCAAGCGGTGACTTCAAGTTACAAGCCAAGGTGTAAACGGGGGATATGGGGCAAGAACTCAACGGGCCCATCCCAGATTATTCGCTCATACGAGTAGGTGAATTATGTGCTTACAAAATCCACGCGAACAGAAATTATGCATTCAGCAAGGTCAAGATAAAGTCGCCGGAGATGAAGATCAAAGGAAGCAGGGACCCATCCGGCGAGAGCTCAGCAGCGGTCACGGGCGGCTGTGTGATCACCTAGCCGCACGATGGCTGGAAGACGAAACACGAAACCGACCGCGAAGGATAACTAAAAGCCAAAACTCGGCACACGAACTAACCTGTGATTGAACCAGGGCTCCTGAGAACCGACGGGGCCTGTGTTTGGGACGCGGATGCAAAGTCGCATACGAAATCAGACGACCATAGAGTCAGCATGTCGTGTCTGTGGGCGGTCGCCATAGGAGCTCGTCATTGAACCGACATGTATTGTGCCCTTTTCTCAATCCAGAGGACGCGTTCGCAGCGTGACTGAATGAAGAAACGCTTGTACCATGGTCACATACGAGCGTTTAGATGTCGCTGTGAACAGCTCCATTCAGCGGCCGGAAGACACCTCATCGGCGGAGGAGAGGTGAGCCTGCTATGAACGTAGGCTTGAACTTCAGACGGGCTGAAGAGGAGCAGGCTGACTCGATGGACGATGAGTCTGTCGCGATTCCTAGAGCGGGCAGCTCAACGATATTCTTTTGTCTCAGACCCTGGTCGTGGAATCTACCGTGGTTTCAGCCTGACCCCTGCATTGAGAGAGTTCGCCGGATGTTGCCTGACCCCGACAGCGACAGGAATGGAGCTCCCGGAGAGGACGATTTTCGTGCTATTCATGGACGGCGACAATGCTCTGTACAGATATTCGTTGACAGTTGAATTCAACAGCAAGCTAGGTTTTGGTACTGCGTGGGACCCTAGTTGATGGGTTTCTTTTAACCACTTCGGAACTAAATCGTATTATTTAGAATTATAGATGACAATTAACAGCAAACAGTTTACAGTATTGCAAGGTAATAGTAACGATAATGCTTCTCAGTTTGGCTGTAAGGGCGCTACGTTCGGGCTATGTCATAACCGCCTCTGAATAGTTGCCTTGAAGAGCGCGCTATATAAATGTCTAATTGATAACGCTGATGTGTCGCGAATTATATGGGTAATTCCGTGGATATTTTGGATTTCGTGTCCCTCGGCTGTTACAGCCACATTTGTATAGGTATGGAGGCATGGAATGTATCAAAATGTTCGTATTAAACTGTAGAACAAAATCCGCTATATTTTAAAGATTGGATTGTTCGTTTTGAATTTCATTTAACACTCCAAAACACGTCAATCTCATTACAGTCCCGCGTCCCGATCCGTATTTTTCGTTTTTAGAGGTTTACAGAAATTGTAATCTCTTGAGCTACTACACCAGTAATGCATTTAATTAAAGCTGTGAGTGTACTCTTTCATCTGCTTACGAATCGTCTAAATCGGAGGCTTATTTTAAGCATGGCAAGGCAAACAATCTTGTTCCTCAGGTCACACCTCATTACAGTCACGCGTGCATTCCTATTTGAATCTCGATCCACTTTTAGACGCATCCTACCGGGAACGGCTCGCAACACTGCGGTTCACCTTGTCACCTTGTCACCTTGTGGTGTCAACTCCTGGAGCTCTAGCGATCGTCATGATAAACATTCTCCATTGCTTCCTATTCGAAGTCAGGTCCCTTAGTTCTTCCAGATTCATGCCAGTTACATCGTGAATCTCATCCATCCATTTCTTCCTTGGTCGACCCAGTCTTTTTTTTCCCTCACCACAAGCCAACATCATTTCCTTTTCTAGCCCATCAGATCGCATAACATGACCAAAGAATCCTAGCTTCGATCTTGTCGCCTTTTGTTATAGTGACTCTTCGTTCTCGATACCAATCTCCACTCGTATTGATTCGTTCATCCTTTTCCTTGTCCATGATATTCTCAACATCTTTCTCCATATCCACATTTCACATGCGTTGACCTTTTTCTCCATGTTCTTTGTCATTGTCCACGACTCACAGCCATACAGAACCGTTGGAAAGATTAGGGCTCTCACGAGCCTTTTTTTGTATCTATGCTCACATGCTTATCCTTCCATATCTTTTCCAGTCCAATCATTGTGTATTCTTTCCATCTTTTCTTCATCTTCTCTTCATCGCAGATTACATTTCCATCTCCTGTCTTCATTGAGCCCATTCTAGATGTGAATTTTCCCGTTATTTCCTTTACTTTTGAAAACAATTCTTTAGCTCTCCCTTTCCTTCCTTCATCTTCCATTTCTTTGCACATTTCATTTAAATGGTTTTCTTTATCTTCCCGTGCTTGTTTTTGGAAGGCACTATTCAGTGCCCTTACCTTATCTTTGTCGCCTGCTTTTTTTGCAGCCAGGAAGGCTGCCATGCCCACAGCTTCGCTCGACAACCAAGTTGTAGTTGTGATTTTCTTCTTCTTTGGGATATTCTCAGCAACTTCAACTATGGTTTTCTTCATTCTCTCCCCTGTATTGTTCGAATCATCTTCCGCCTCTATCTCATCTCTCTCAAGTACTTCAAATCGATTCTTTATTTCCATCCTGTATTCCGGTGTAATGCCCTTGCAGTCGTATCTAGTCATTCGATCTCCTTTCTTCAGCTTTTTTAATTTCGTTTTCAGTGTTGCTACCAGTAGCTCATGGTCGGTACCACAATCAGCTCCTGGTCTAGTTCTCACATCTCTTATCGTACTGTTCCATCTTTTATTTACCAAAATGTAATCAATCTGATTCCTATATTTCCCATTCGGTGACGTCCATGTGTACAGTCTTCTCTTTAGCTGTTCAAAACATGTATTCATGATTCTCAAGGCATTCCCTTTGCAGAATTCAACAAGTCTTTCCCCAGCTTCATTCTGTTCACCAAGTCCATGAATACCCATTGTTCCTCTATCATCTCCTTTGCATTGCCCCACCTTCGCGTTAAAGTCCCCCATGGTTATCAGTACGTCTCCTTTCGGAGTTCTATCCATTGTACTCTGCAAATCATTATAGAAACTATCGTGTTCTTCTTCTGTTGCTATCGATGTTGGAGCATATATCTGTATAATAGTTGTGTTTACCTTTTCTCCTCTAAATCTGACACTCAAGATTCTATCGCCCACCGTATCATAACCCATTATCGCATTTGTACTTGTCTTATCACACAATATGTGATTATGTGATTCAGGGAGAGATGAAAACATTGGACTTAGCAATATTGGGATTAAGCGAGACAAGATGGAAAGGACAAGGACATTTCAGCTGGAATGGATACAAGGGGCCATCCATATATTACGTACACAAAAATCCGGGAAAATTGGACCCCCTACCCCCCTGTTCGCAAGCGTACTTTCTTCCACCACCCCCCCCTGAGTACGTACGTTTGACGCACCCCCCCCATGACCAGCTGCAGAAAGTGTCTCCAGGCAGCCTGTCTGCACTTTAGGCCAGATTATTGAAGGGCCAATATAGACAAATTATAGGTGTCGTTCACAGCACAGAATAACTGCACATGGCTTTTATATAATCTAATAAAATGCCATGATACGACTATAGGATAATACAGAGTTATAAATAGGCTAATGTGAACGTCATAATTACAAATTTATTTTGGGTACGTACACATTTTGTTACCCCCCTTCCCCCCCGTTCGCACCCGTACGCAAAATCGCCAAAATCCGACCCCCCTCCCCTAAGTGCGTACGTAATATGTGGATGGCCCCCAAGATAATAATGTCAGGACAAAAAGAGAGAGGAAGAAATGGAGTTGCAATCACTCCCTGAATCACATCCATCTTTCCGGTTTGCATAGTACGTACATTCCATGTACCCAATTTCATCTTTTGACTGCAGCTCAGGTTGAGTCTTTTCCCCTCAATACGATCCACCTCAAAACGTCCTTTCGGCTTTTGTCCTGTTGCTTCATTAGACCGAAGGGTCATTGACTCACCGTCTTGCTCTTCCCCAGTAGCTTTTGAGTCGCTCTCCGGCGTGGGAGTCCCACCATCTGCGACTATCGGTGTTTCTGGTTTGGTGTGTCTCATGACGATTTTCTTGGCATGTTAACAGGGGTGGTTTGCCATTGCCTTCCCATCGCCCATTTAGCCTTTGTTTCCTGGCACGAATACATCAGCGAACTTTGCTGATCGTAGCCGCGACCTATTAGGTCTACACAGACCAACACTTTTTCAAACTATCTAACCTCGCCTTTTTTTGTCTAAAACACTTGGCGCTCCAGTGTTTTAGACAAAAAAAGGCGAGGTTAGATAGTTTGAAAAAGTGTTGGAACAAGGTTTCTCTTCAACTTTCTCCTAAAACATGCTGACGACTTATCTCTAGCTAGCTCATGTTTCGTGTGCACTTCAATGTACCCTCAGTTTGACCTCACAGGGTCATTATAGGTCATCAAAGTGTGTCCAAAAAAATTGGTCACATGATCTGCTTCTTGATCGCTTAGCCGCCATATTGGATTCAAGATGGCGGTAAAAGGACTTTTTAAATCGCTTGTATCTTGGCCATTTCTTATCAAATTTCGACATTTTCTTTTTCAAATTGTAGGTCTTGATTAGAGCTATCTTTTTGGTCCGTATGTATTTATTACTAATTATAACCGTTTTTTACTTTTTGCCACTTAAGGAGTTGAAAATGGGAAAATATTACTCTGACAAAAATAATCAGCATTTAATACGCTTTAAAATGGTACTATTGAAAGTAGTATTATGTTGCGCCATTTGCTTCTAAGATTCAAAATTGTAATCCAGTGCAGTGTCATTTGAGTGGCACAGCTATTCTCCATACGATTTTGACGTTTTCTTCTTTGAATTGTAAGTCTTAATCAGAGCTATCTTTTTGTTGTCGCATATTTTTGGCTAATTATAGCCGTTTTTGAGAAATTAAAAAATAGTAAATATTTTTAAACAAATTTTCTGTATTATTAAACCAATATTTTTGGGTTTTTAACGTTAAGGTTCTTATAAGTATCCAAGGGCCCTAATGGAGAGGGTACCTTAAACAATGTTATGAAGAAGAAACATGACACCTCATATGTTATCTGTCAAAAGAAGGCGGGCTACAAGCTTTCTGCTTACAGTGAGAATAATGGCAGGAAGAAAATTCAAGAAGGGTCTGTTGTTCTCTCGTCAGAAGTCCCAGAAGATGGTATGGACATTTACTAAACGTCCAACCTAAAACGCACTGATCTGAGCCACCCCCACCCCAAATAAAAGCGTTGTAGCAGCAGAAATTCTGAACAATTGAAAGATTCTTCATCTTTGTGCGTGATTTGTATGAATCACGTGAGTTTTGGACAAAATAAACTATTTTGTATATGCTGGAAAATTCGTTCTAAAAAAGGTTGGTAAATTCTAGTGCCAGAAGCAGTTGCAGCTCTTTTGCCACACCTTCATCACACCAGAGAGCACCAGATGGTTGTCTCACTATAAATGCTATAGTATACTTGATACTATCAAGATGATGTTCTAAGAGAACTTCAACCCTTCAAGATGTCAAGTCCATTTTTGCTGGTGACATTATGTCTCATAAGAGGTGCATGAACATTGAACAGGTATATACTGGATGACTGTATTAAAAATGGATTTAAAGTTATAATCGCCATATTGCAACTTGAAACAGCAGCTTATAATATAATCTTCATCAAGAGAGAAGTTGAATAAAGAATATCTTTCTGGAGACAGTGGAGATACGTATGTTTCAAATCACCCGATGAAGACAATATTGATTGAACAATTTGGTTCTTACACAAGAAACAAGACACTTTTCTGGCAGCTTCAAACAATCTTGAAGAATTATGCTACCCAATCATGAGAAATTAATCTTGTCAAATCCAAGGAATATTGGTATTGATCTTTCAACAGAACTGTCGTGAAGCTCCCAGTTTCCATCGCTAAGAGATCAGAGTACTTGAATAAAGAGAATGATGAACTGATACCAAAACTTAAATAGAACACCTTTGTTAACAAATTCTGCAACATATCCAGCCGTCTGACTCTGAACAACGTGAAGATCTTCAATGAGAGCTCTGGTGTAATGATGTGTTTTCTATGGATCCTTTGATGTAACAGCTTCCTGTAGACAAACCAGAGTCCACTAATTCTTGCTCCAGTAGCATTGCATTCCATGAATGCTTTCCACAGTAGCATTTCCATTGCCTCAGCTAACATAAACTGACTTCTAAAGGACCGTGCATAGCTTCCAGCAAGAGTGCTCTGAACTATTACAGGACCAGACACCTGGTTCTGTAATAATAGTGTCAGTGCCACTGTCTGATAGATATGCACCAATACAGGCAGACCAATAAAGGTTGGTAAATTCTAGTGCCAGAAGCAGTTGCAGCTCTTTTGCCACACCTTCATCACACCAGAGAGCACTTGCAATAAGCAATCCTGGAAGTTCATCATGCACCTATATTTTGTATCATAAGCAGTTGCAGGGTGTGGTATTATAGCAGTGCACGCTGTGGTTTGTGAGTGGTAAACTTTGACTTGCGGTTAGACTGCTGAATGCACTCCATGATGGGACGATTTGCTTGTCATTAGTCTCTCTCTTGGAAGGAAAGTTTTTGCTGTGAAAGAATCTAGCAAAAAACTATTTTATCCATGATTTCTTGTGCCTCTCTTGTTGTTTTAGGATCCGGTGTCGTCTCTGCTGGAACAAAGCCTATTAGAATTTTACCACGCATTCAAGGTTTACGACAGTGGAGTACTTCCTGGCAAGGCAATTGTTGCCTGTCATTTTTAGAAGTGTTCCAAAGTTCGGCTGAGCTAGATTGCGCTAATGACTTGAATGACTAACACCATCAGTTTGTTCTGTAAAATTACAAGCGCTGTATCATGACTGTTACCTGTTATTATTTCCTGATAGAACATGCTCATTGTCGTCGAAATTATCCAATGGGCAGATTTCTCTGCATATCAGGTGGAAGTGGTGTTCTTGAGTAGTACTATTCCTGTACTACGTATTTGAGTCAGTAGTCTATCAACTTGTCGGTCGACCTCATCTTAGCTAACACCAAGGTCGTCTGTTCATGATCTGTATTAATGTCTCTGATCGTGTCATTTTGTGTATAGTTTGTGACATCATAATCAACAAGGAGGCTTTCCTTTATCCATCATGTATTTGAATACTAAATTACATTTTTGTTTCACAGAATGTGATGCAGAATATGATGGTAAAAGTGTAGAGAAAAAGTTTCCAATAACTGTGGTTTACAGGCTCTAAACTCATCCAGTGATTTTCAAATATCATAGGCATTGCTTTAAATTGAAACGCGTACTCAAGACATTCTTGCAGTAACTGCTTTGCACATTCCTCAAGTACTGGAGTATCTCTCAGCCTTTCCACCAGAGTAACTGCAGTGACGTTTGTGGATCGCACCATTTGGGATTCTGTCTTGCTAGTGTAAGTGAAACATACTGATGAACCAACTTAAAGGGTGGAAGTTCTATCAAAAGCATCATGTTGAATCATAATATCGAAACTGTAGCATTCAACTGTAGCATTTACAAAATCTAGAACGAATTTTTATCGCATATACGAAAGAGTTTATTTTGTCCATAACTCACGTGATTCATACAAATCACGCACAAAGATAAAGAATCGTTTGATTGCTCAGAATTTCTGCTGCCACAACGCTTTTTTTTGGGGGGGGGGGGAGGTGGCTCAGATCAGCGCGTTTCAGGTTGGACGTTAAATAACAGTCCATACCATCTGGGACTTCTGACAAGATATCATTCAGAACAACAGACGCTTCTTGAATTTTCTTCCTGCCATTATTCTCACTGTAAGCGGGAAGCTTGTCGCCCCCTTCTTTTTGCATGTAACACATAATAAGGTGTCATATTTCTTCTTCATATCATTGTTTAAATGTACCCTCTCCATTAGGGCCCCCTGATGTCTAGACCTCAAGCAGCATGACATTAGTCAGTTCCATGGTTTGAGCACTGTCATATAAATCCTTCAAAACCTGCTTTCCATTCTTCTTCTTCATGCTTTAGCACTTCTGATTGCCTTGCTTGTTCTCCTTACATAATATTTCCCAATTTCCCAGAATCCCAAGTAGCATAATATTTGAAGAAGCCATCTATTTTCTTTACAGCGTATTTTTTCCGTCTTAAAGTGTATGACTACAATAAAAACTAATTAATGCAAAAAGTTGCTGTCAGTTGTAAAGGTACTATACTTGAAAAGATCATTTTGCTAGATGTAAAGCATGCAAGCAGTAATATAACTTTTAGGCATACTATTTGTTTAAAATCGATCACAATGATAATCCATTTGTATCAATTAGTGTCAACTGCCAATGGAAAACTTTCAGAGCTGGCAGTGACCTCTAAATATCATTGTTTTGAGCTGAAAAAATTGTGGAATTATTTTCTCATTGATAGGAACAAAACTAGAGGGTGCCAACCATGCAGAAGTTCGAGGAGTACACAATAAGAGTTGGCACAACACACTTCGAGCAGTGTCTAAAATCGTATTCGTCGACTCGACGGCCAGTTGTGACTGCGAAAATCATTCCCTAAAGTTTATCTTGGCACCATGTGCTGCTGGAGAAGCTCCACTTGACATCCAGTCAGCTGCCGACTTCACTCTGTTCAAAGCAGTCACTGAGCCAGACTGTTTCGGTGGCATTCATAACAGACGACAGTGATGCTGAGCAATGTGCTTTGCGTGGTTTGGCCTCAAAGCAACACAAAACTGTGCTTATTTCATGTTTGGAGTTATTTCCAGTTTGGAGTCATGTTGCTCTTGGTTTCTTTAGCTTTGTGTTTTTCAAGGCACTTTGACTTTTGTAGTTCATGGCTGCTGTTGATATCGTTGCTCGTTCTGGGCCATGTTTTACTTCACATGTCCTGTAGGCATTATTTTACAATTGCATTTTGCGTGAAATTTAAATTGCTATGAATCAAACTGAATTTAATGTGGATGTGTTTGCGAAGTTGAAGATGAGTTCGAGTTTGAAGTGCATAGGGTTACGTGGAGTTTAATAAACGACAGTGATTTATAATGAATCTAAGTTAGTATTTATGTTGAACCATATATTACGTAGCAATGAGGGGAGGGGGTGTTCGAATTTAGGCGATTTGCGTACGGGTTCCCGAGGTCTTGACAAAATGTGTACGTACGCAAAATAAATTTCTAGTTATGAAATATTCAAATCAGAACTAAAAACCAAATCACTGACTATACTGCTGCTATTATGTAGTATTAAAACTTTTTTAAATGTAAGTGTTAGTCTTGTTAGTATTTTAATTTCTTCATAACAGTTAAAAAATTTTAGCTTGCAAATGTGATGTTCAACAAAAATATTTAGTAGCCTACGGTCAATTTTGTAAGGGGGCCGGAGAAGCTCGTTGAATTTTGCGAGCGAATATGTGAACTTCAAACTGCAGTTTGATACGTGTATAACTACGAGCTAGTGATATGAACGATTGTACTTGGAATCGACAAGTAGTTTCGAAGTAAAGAGACTGACAATACCTGATCGAACGTTTGCTTTCTTGGAACATCCAGAAAGAATTCTACGTGGAAAGGTCAGACCGGCACATACCTGTGTTGTTCTGAGTACGAACGAGGAAATCGGGAGAGAACTCTTAAAATAAAACTTCGACAATCGGGCGAAGGACATTGTTGGTGAACACGTCATACGAATGCCAAGAAGGAACTCCTCGGGAGGGGAATTTAACATAGCCTAGATATATAGAATATTTAAGATGCATACGTGCTTGTCCGTAAGATAGGTTTAGTCTAGACTAGAGGATTGTTTAGGAGTGATCAATTGTTGAACTGTGAATAACTTGAACTGATACATATAATGACAAGCACAAGTCTTGTAATTGACTCTACAACTGAATGATGTATGTTGGGGGCTCTGAGCAAATGAAAATATAAAAGCAACGAGGTATTAGATCCATACCAGTCCCTAGGGCCTAAGAGATAACCAAACAAGGGGCCTATTAGCAAATAAGGTTATTATCGGTAGTAACGTTACACTGACAATAACGGTTACTGTCAGAACAGACAATCATCAATCATCATCATCATCAGTTCCTGACGCCAGCCATTTGGCGGCGATGGGTACGAATAAATGATCTCCATTGTCCTCGGTCATTTGTCAAGTATATTGCCCCCTTAATGTTAGTGCAAGTGATGTTATGTCCACAGTAATATTATCTATCCAGCGTAGCCTTGGTCTGCCTTTGTGTCTTTTCACTTCGAATCTTGCATGTAGTGCACTGTGTGGGAATCTATCAAGTGGCATTCTCTCTACATGTCCAAACCATCGGAGTCTTCGTTGAACGACTTTGTCTAGCAGAGGTGTCTAGCAGGTCTTATGTCATCGTTTCTTATTTTCTGCAGTCTTGAAATCCCTGCGATCTTTCTCAGCCAGTTCATTTCTGCTGTAAGAATTCTTCTTTCATCTTGTTTTCGCATTGTCCAACATTCCGATCCATATAGGAAAATGGGTTGTATATAATAAACCTGTTGTATATAATAAATCTCGTATATATTTGTCTTGGTCTTCTTTGTTAATTCTTTGCTCCTCCAAAAAATTCTGTTTATACGGAAGCCCATGGGTGACATGCGATTTTTTTATTTATCTAGTGCGCACTAGAAAGTTATCTAGTGCGCACTAGATAAGATCTAGTGCGCACTAGATAGTTATCTAGTGCGCACTAGATAAAATCTTTGCAATATGGCCGACGTAAATAAACACAGGTTTATTATATTTATGTAAATAAAAGCCGAGAATTAGAGCCTTACGTAAAAATCGTGGACGAGTTTGAAATAGTGTCATTGAGAGGCATATCGCTAGAAATAACACGAAAGTTAAGTGATTTATTCTGAATCGTGCTATTGCGTTACTTTGTTTGTAAATGCTGGTATCGAAACCGTAAACTCGCGATTTCTACGGCTGTATATGATCTGCTTTCCGCGATTTGGCTTTCGTTGCAATACAGGCGCTCGGTTAAATTAAAGTCTATAGGACCACCCGGTCGATAGTGCAATGGTTAGTTTTCTGGACTGTGAATTGAAAGGCTGGGGTTCAAATCCCAGCCATAGCAGAAATTTGGTTCTAGATTTCTGCTCCATCTGCGCTCCCTAGCGCACTCAGCTATAAGTACACTGACCTACACTGTCTGGGGGAGGGAGAGGACTGGCCAGCCGACCTCATATGCGAAGGCCAAGAAAATGAAGTCGCTAACACTTCATGCCTATGGCTGCTTTAGGACTAGCTTAAGAGACTGCTCTTCTTCCTCCTCCTCCTCCTCCTCCTCCTCCTCCTCCTCCTCCTCCTCCTCCTCCTCCTCCTCCTCCTCCTTCTAGTTCTGTAGGAAGGAATGGTTCGGTTCCAAGTCAACATCCAAGAGTCAGGCAGGTAGGCCCACTGCCCAATACAAGCAATAGAAGTTATTAGTTAATGACAGTGTTATGCGTAGGCGTAGACTCTGGGGAGCAGCCGGGGCACGTGCCCCCCTCCCCAAAAATTGAGATGGACTGTACACCCAATGCAACAAGTGTAGAATGAATAACCAAATCCCCACCAATATTTTGGACAACTTTATACCAGTGATGCTCTGCATAGGCCTAGACACATTGAAATGACACAGTATACTTGTTTTGTTTCAATGTTGTTGTCATTTTCAGAGATAGGTACTGAAATGTTGTCAATGATTTCAATGATGATGAAATGCGGATTTTTTTTTACAGTCATGTTGTAATTGAACAAGACTGATAGCTAAGGAAATTAGCTGAAACGGCTGAGAAACAATGCTTTCCTTTGCAGATAGCACATAAATTAGTGAATGAAAGATCAGTAGCATCTACATAAATAAGAAATTAATGTAAAATGCATTAAATTGTACTTCAAATGTAAGATCTGCTATGTTCTTCTTACCTTAGCACAATACTATACTTCGTTGCTATATTGCTTGTATTGGGCAGTAGGCCTACCTGCCTGACTCTTTCTATGTTGACTTGGAACCGAACCATTCCTTCCTACAGAACTAGGAGGAGGAGGAGGAGGAGGAGGAGGAGGAGGAGGAGCAGGAGCAGGAGCAGGAGCAGGAGCAGGAGCAGGAGCAGGAGCAGGAGCAGGAGCAGGAGCAGGAGCAGGAGCAGGAGCAGGAGCAGGAGGAAGAAGAGCAGTCTCTTAAGCTAGTCCTAAAGCAGCCATAGGCATGAAGTGTTAGCGACTTCATTTTCTTGGCCTTCGCATATGAGGTCGGCTGGCCAGTCCTCTCCCTCCCCCAGACAGTGTAGGTCAGTGTACTATACTTCGTTTACCTTAGGATATCAGGTGAACTGTCACAGTTCACTACTGGATTTTGGAGAGTTGTGGACCTTGTTCATGGCTTACTGTGGTATCCTAAAACACATCTTCCTGGTCAATGACGTCTTGATGTCCTTTCAAGGGGTCATGCAGTCGCACTCCATCAATTGGGCTGAACAAGATATATAGTCACAGACGAAGACATTTTTGGCCACGGAACCCTTGTCATCTTTTAAAATCATGGCGGAACTGAACTAAACGTATTGAGGCATACGTAGCGCCTGAGAAGCATACTAATATAGGCCTAACTAAGCACACACCCATATAAGGAGTTTATAAAAACAATTTATTTCTCTTATGTCAAATGTTAAAGTGTACAGTTTTCAAGACCAAGACTTATGGAGCACAATATTGGGAGTACATGAAGTTTTAATATGTGTACAGTGATTTTGTTTCTATCGTGCCAATTTTTTTATATTTGGTTTAATGCTAGAAAGCTGGATTCTTATGACAGGTGCAGCATTTTTAGTCAATTTCTATAGGCCTATTTGGTTTTTGTTGCAGTATAGCCTACTATGATAATCCAATTTCGCACAAATGCGTTATGGCAAATGGCAGAAGCACACTAACTGCACATTTCGCGACGGTGGGGTATTGTTTATTTGGCCCATTCTAGAAATTGATTTTGAAAGTTCTTGCGAGTCCGACGTTATCTCAATAAGAAGTTCATAACCTTTGTTACAAAAGTTTGCTGGTTTTCGGCTACTTTGAATTCGTTTCGTATCCAATTAATATCACCCTTCGTGGGAGGAAAGTATTTAACCAAGTTTGCTTCCAGGTCGTGAATATGATCTGCAATTTTTCAACGAATATTTTGGTCGAGAACACAGTCCATTTAACCTAAAAACCCTTACAAGGTTGGAAAACAGTCCACATAACTAGTTTGAACATAAGCTCAGAACCCTTAAATTTCCCTTCTTGAGCCAACGCGCTACGTCAGATTTTCAAACCAGCAAATTAAAAAAAATTAATTGCTAATACTGTTGAACGATTATTAGAATCAGCTGTACTTTTTAAAATCATTTTCGGATTCGTTTCGTCGAGGTAACGATGACAAAGATGGCTACGTTTACAGTAGAGGACCCTGCAGTGACCTCTACAATCTATAATTCTATATTATTACTGGATAGCAAAAGGGCATTGAAAGTCCGGATTTTCGCTCAATGGGGTTAACATATAGGGGCCTATACAAAAGAGACGACTGATGGCAGTTTAAAACTTTTATAAAACGTTTTGCGTATTCTTTTAAAACTGCTTGGAATGTTTTATGCCAATGAAATTTCTCAATGAAAATTCTTTTAAATTACAACTTTTCGCGGAACCCTTGTCTTCCCCCGCGGAACCCTTGATTCCGCGGAACCCACTTTGGGAAACGCTGAATTATAGTCAATCAGGTTATGTGTCTTTCCATCAGGTGATGTCCATGTCCATTTCTTTTGTGGTTTCTTTTGTTCGAAGAAAGTGTTCATTATCTTCAAGTCGTTTGTAGCACAGAATTGGAGAAGTTTCTCTCCTCTGACATTCATGTCTCCCCATCTGAATTTACCTATGGTACCTCTCCATGTATCGTTGTCTTTGCCGACCTTTGCATTAAAATCCCCGGAAATAATGATTATATCGTGTCTGAGAATTTCGTGTAGTATCTGCTGAAGTTGCCCATAAAATGTCTCGATTTCTTCATCCGTCGCTGTTGACGTCGGTGCATAGGCTTGGATGACTCATTTTGCCAAATTTGGTGTAAAATCTGGCAGACATTACTCGTTGTGATATCATCTGGTATCCTATCATTGCTTTTGTGGCTTTCTTGTTCAGAATCATCGCTACCCCCTCTCGCAATTGGTTGTCTTCTCTTCCAGACTTTGTTTTGATCATGGTAGAATTCTCCTTTTCCACGCCATCTGTATCTTTCTAATTCTTTGACTGCTAAGGGAGTGCTCCTGTGAATGACAGCGTCCTCACGTTCCATATTCCTATTCCTATGTTGTCCAGCTTGAATTCTCTTGTTGTGTTGTTGTCCATTGTAGCATTGGTAGAGCTGTGTCGGTAGTTGTTGCTCCTGTTGTCGTCATCTTCTTCGTCACCGTCTTTGTTGTTGTTGCTGGTGGTGGTATTGTTGTTGTTGGCGTTGTTGTTGGTGTTGTTGTTACAACAACAACAACAACAACAACAACACGCTACAGAACAATATGTTGTTCTGGTAGCTAACCTGTCACATCCGGTCCCCTGGCCGTATGCGCGGACCTTTGTAACCCGGGCGACGTCCGAGCCGGTATGTAGTTTCGTGATTTGATTCATGTCATTCGTTTTCTTGGTGATTTTCCTGGTGATTGGCTATTTCTCCCAGGTATAGTGGGTGACCAGAGCATCGGTGTTGAGTTTGATGTCTGTCCTTCGAGGCATTCCACTTGCCAGTCAGGTAGCATATATGAAATAAGTAAGAACAAAACAAACCTGGACAGCAAACTTTCTTTGGCACTCCATCACATTAAAATATAAGAAAACGAAGAGAATAATCCACCAAAAACAAAACAAAACATACACAATAACAAAACCAGAAATAACCAGCATAGAAATATATACATATATACAGTAATCGTATGAATAGGCGAGTGGGTGTGTGTCTGGTTGGATGGATGAATTTGGTGTGTAATTGGTTTGGTCAATATGCAGTTACAATATATTATGTATAATATAGTAGCCGTGTAGGTAGTTAGGCAGGTAGGTAGGTAGATATTATGTTGTATATATGGCTTGTGTTCGGTAAGTTTTTAGTATTAGGTGGGTTAATTATTGAAAAACACAATTGATAGTTGATAGATCTTCGCTGATGGTGGTCGAGTCCCTTACGGCTTCCGCCAGTCGGCAGGAAGGCTTATTTGGCCAACATCCTAGCAAATAGGCCTATTCCAGATAATGGATTATTACCTTTTTAGAGAGCCACTCTGCCAAATTTCAGGATAAGATATCCAACCATCGACGTATTTTGGGTGTAGCTAATCCCCTTGAAATTGCACTGTAAAATGACGCCCGCTCCTGACGTTTCTACCATGATGACGTCAGGCAGCTCTCTTTAACAGCTGCCGTCGACGAACATTCTAGATGGTATCTGTAGGAAACTAATATATAAAGTGGGGCATAGGGCGCAACCAACTCTAAAATCACTGGACACCATTTATAAGGGGTCGTAGAAGTTATAATGGCCTAAAAATGATCTATGTTTTAAAAATCAAGGTTTGCTAGCCAGATGACCCGCTTTGCTCTTAAATCGGTGTTTTAGAAGTCAACATCCAACCCATTTTTCCACCCAACCCCAAAAAGTTCATAACCCAAAGATTTTGTCATAAATTCATCAGACCAAAATCATTATTTCGGTCGAAATCGTGCAGAAAAATCAAATTTCAGGTCTTAGTGCCGTTTGCTAAAAATAAAAACGCTCGAAATAAGTCGAATACAGAACAGTCCGATTTGAAAGACCAAGTTTGCAAAAATTCATCAGGCCAAAATCAATATTTTAGCCTATATCGTGCATAACAATAAAATTTGCGTTGTGTAAATTTATTCACGTAAATGTGTAAATTTATTCATGCGTCACCACACCCATATTTATACGTCTTTTAATGCGGGCAAGATTGGTCATGTTCACCCGTGAAAGTTTATCTGGGTCAGGAACAATCCTCACGATTGCAAACCCATAACCAGTGCCTATGGGGTGAATAAGTTTACACAACGCAAATTTTATTTCTTACAAATTCTGTGAAATTTTGACGACGCCACTCGCCGACCGGGAGAGAAGCTCCGACCAACCGACTACCTTAGCGTCACCTTCCTTCTCCCCCATCCCCATTCAATTCTTGCAGCGACACCTCGTGGCCGACCGTCTCAACCGCAGAGCCTTATCGACGTTCGTCTGCTATATCTCCCCCTCCTCCAGCGCCTCCTCGCCTCCTACGCCGTACAACCACCAATGAGCAAAGTGCGCTGCGATTAATCAACGGAAGGCCACTTATCGTTTGTAATGACCAGCTCGTGCGCCTCGTCAGCCCCTCGTAAATTAGACCTTCAATAGTGGGACTAAGTTAATTGTGGGACTATGCTAATTGAGTTGTAATCGACAATTTAACGGGTAATCCTTCCTCAGATAGGATAGAGATCATAGAGAATCAAAGGACCTCGAACATCCAAATTAATAGAAATTGCTAAATTGGTCTGGAAACGTATCTCTAAGTCGTAACTGGAACCTATCATTTAGCCGTATAGTAATCACTATAATTACTTTAATCGCTTGTTAATCACCTTGATTAAGCTGGAGCGCAGTTCAGGATGAAATAATAATATCTGCACACAATAATGTCGTCGAGTTCTGCCTCTGCCATAGGAGTGATGTAGAAAGTGATAGCAATGAGGAACCACTGCGACGTAGGGTAGAGGAACTACTCTTGAGGACACTTTAAATTGCATGAGTACAGTTTTATATCGAATGACGGAAAACTTACAAGTTTTTGTTACAAGTCTTCTCAGCAAACTGCGCTCCAGCTTAATCTATTACAATTCAGTGGAACATCTGAATCACCGCATGAGAACTATGGAAGGATATTTGAAATGAAGTATGATATTCATAAGAGTTATGAAGTCATAGGTCGCTATTAAACGAACCTAACCAGGGTAGCCTCCTGGTTACAGGTGATCCATCTGTCACGGCTTTTCCATACCCTGGCCACTCGTCAACCAATATAGAAGAGAGAGAAATATATAGGGAGGAAGTTTCACTTCGTAGGAGTAAGCGGCTCCAAGAGAAACAAAGAAGAACGGGTTGCTCCGTTAGTGGGAACTGTTGGCCAGCTGAGATCAATCATTCTTTGGACGACAACCTAGATGAATACAAGTTCCGATTGGCCGTCGGAAGGGTAGGTAGGCAAGTGAGTAACCTCACCCCTTTTCATAAATTCGCGAACACGTCATATTCCTGCATATACGACATTGTGTCCACACTTCATACAGAAAGCTATAGGGTTTTAACACCTACTACACATCTCAGGGTCGGTCTACTATAGGTATACTATAGGTTACTCACTTGCCTACCTACTTTTCCGACGGCCAATCTGGTATATCTCATTTGCAGGAACTCTTGACAAAATGGCGACCGAGGACGCTGATTTGAATGTTTATAATTAATGCTACATCATCCAAATACCATGAAGTGAATGAAATGCACGCTACCGAGAATATGTCCTTGTACTTAAATACACGCTTGAGAGAAGGTATGTTGGTCAAAGTTTGAAATCAAGTATGATATTCATAAGACTTATGAAGTCATGTGTGTAGCATTTATATACAAGTAAGTCATATCATTATATTCAACTAGCACGTGGATGGGTGACCTCTGCTAATAATTGCTCAGCTTTTTTAATACACGCGAGTAGAACGAGATGTTGTTACTTCCGATGACCGATGAAAAGGAATCAGCACCTTCCTGATAAGCTTCCTGCTAAGTTCGGCATTGGAACTTGGCCACTCTGTTACTGGAACAATTCAGGTCTTTCAGTTTAATTGTAGGTAATCATAAAAATTAGTGTTTCCATAAAGTACCATCGGGTGACCACAGTCCTATGCTAAAAAAAAGACACACATCTGTAAACACTGTCAAACGAATCTGTTTCAAATCGTTTTTATTGATCAAACAGCCAACCATGTCAAATAAATAAATAAATCTTTCTTGTGCTTTTGTCAACTACATCCATCCATCCTACATTTCGATCCCCTAACTTTCGCAACAAGTCGTGTAATACGCAACTAAACCAGCAACCACAAGGCAGACAACACGGAAATCTAATCACTCAGGTATACAGATAAATAATAGAAATATGAACTTAATTATGCCTTTCGCTCTCGCCATCACAAAACGCTAGTAATGTGCGACAAGACGCATGACGATCGCATAATTATAACGGATCGCCTAAGGAATCCATGCTGCGGGCAATGCGGTGAGGCTTACAATTACTTTAAACCATTGGTATTGTCTGTTCTCAGGAATCCAACAGGAATCCAACACCTGCACTGCCCGTCAGGCCCGTCGATCGGCCGGCCGACCGATCATATGTTCTTTTCAGAAACTGGCGAACTTAGAAAGGACGCTGAAACCGGTACCTAAATAAGTCAAACAAGACAGAAACAAACAACAAAAAAGCACAAATCGGAGCAGCGGAGAAGAGAAAACTTCTCACCGCTGTTTATAGCAGTGGAGAAATCCACGGACAAATCCTACCTCCCTCATCCTGCAAAGCAGGGACTAGGTTTGGGTAGCCGGCTTGCAGCATGTCCCTGCCCCGAAAAGTGCAAATACCCAACAAAAGAAGATCTCCAGGAATATAAAGATGTCCAGACATACCTGACTACCTCCCGGAAAGAATAAAAACCAACAACTAAGACGTTGTGTCAAAACCGGAGAGTCATTTCCAAAGCAGACTAGGTATATCTATTAGGGTGGAGTGAAAATGGCAAAAAAATTTCTTAAGCAAACGTTTTCCAATAGCGATGGAAAGTTGCCAGCATGTGAGTGTAATTAGTGCTCAAAATATTGTTGATTTTGCTTTGCGTCTTCTGCCCTCTACCGACGGTTTAATATTTACCATATAAAATTTTTTGAATAACGTCAATGTGGTGCATTATTTTTCTTTTTCTTCAACTGACTGTCGTCGAACTGTTACAATTCATGAAATGCACATTCAAATCAGTTGCGGAAATTGCCTCTGGTGTATTACAGGATAATATAATTGTAACCAGGGGCGTAACTTTGGTCTAGAAAGTGGGGGGTACCAATTTCTTACATGAAGGAAGCAAGGCGTTGACTGCGATCTCTGGGAAGGCAAAATAATAAAATATTGATTGGCATTGTTCATAAAGTGGGGGGGTACGGTACCCCAGCAGAAAGAATGGGGTGGGGTACGATTACCCCTCGTTCCTCCGACAAATTAGGCCTATGATTGTAACGCCTAATGAATGCAGCGACATCACTGAAAGGAAGAAAATTAGGAGAGAACGAAAGAAGTCCCGAAGCTCTGTCGAAGCAGGATGCGCCAGTGTACGACTGTGAGTGTTGAGGGGATTTTCCAGACAGTAATCTAAAAGAGGTCCGAGTCTGGTTGGGGGGGGGGTGTGCAGATCAAGAGAGGAAGCAGAGCAGCTGTGAAGGGGGGTGTTATTTAGGGCGAGGAGAATTGGAAGGCAGAGGATCAAATGAGTCAGGGTAGGAGTAGGCCCTACTTGAAAAGGTGAGACTTCAGTTTGGGGTGGAAAGCCCGGAGATAGATAGAGGAACATGAGGAGAAAGATGGAGGACGGCTTGGAATGATGATGGAGGAACCAAGAATCTGCGGAATTCAAGGGGGAGATCGTTCCAGAGGAGTGGTGCTCTGTTGGATTTGACTGGGCTGGAGAACTTGTCATGAGTTGTGACCGGATATCGAGAAAGACTGAAATAGGAAGAGGATCGGGTGGAGCGGGTTGCCTGAATGGTGAAGAGACCGCGGAGGTACTTGGGCTGGATATATTGTAGGGAGTTATAGGTTAGTGATAGGACTTTGAAGTGGATTCACTCTGGGATTTTTAGCCAATGTAGAGATTTGACTTTTGGATAAGTTGCAGACGCTTGATTTTGGTGGATTCAAGATTGAGGAAGAGGGAATTGCTGTAATCAATGAACAATAGAGGTAACAATGGTAGAGGCAGTTTGAAGGTCGATCTTGGGCCGGATGCGACGGTCACAAATGTGTCTGAAGCAGGAGCGCGAGAGGTTTGAGATGTGGTTAGAGAAGGAGAGGTGTGGGTCACAAGTAATGGACTGGAGGGAGGTCCGATGTGAAAGGTAAGAAGCGATGAGTTAGTCGATGGGTGTATGGAAGGGTTAGGCTTTTCTTGGTATGATCAGGAAAATGAATTCTGTTTTGGAAAGGTTAAGGCAGAGGAGATTGGATGACATCCATTGCGAAATTAGGTTAATCACGCTGAAATGTTGCATCGA